>JAEQBH010004029.1:0-132729 GCA_016808115.1 Tetrastigma voinierianum | reverse complement strand
AGATACCTTCATACTTCATACCGCTTCTGGGGCCTGCTCCCAAATGGTGTTCTTACTTGGAAAATTTAACGGTTTGATCTCACGATGTTATTGACTCTTGTTCTTGAAATTATGTCTCAAATTCAGTCCAATTTTGACCTTTGTTCCAGTGGTAACAACACCCTTTTGACTTTGTCATTATAGGAAGAGATGGAGGAGGGTGCACAAACAACTATATATGATGATTTCGGTCGACATAGGAAGACTTTGAGAGGTTGAATTTGGTTGGTACTAATCTTCTAAGAGCCTACATGCATGGCTTCTTCATTGATCATCGATTGTATAAAAAGGTGACACAACCTTCTCGTTTATGCTTACTTTTTGTTAAAGAAATGATGTACCATTGTAACAACCTAAAATTCCCCATTTCAATTTTGAAGAAAGCTGACTAGTTAGGATCTCTTTGCCTACATTACATTGTAGTATTCTAGAAATTACCCTTGTGTCGAAACAATTTGGTATGAAAGAATTTTCGAGTGCCTTAGACATCAAGTCCAACGATTTAGACACCATGCAAAAACTAGTGGCATCATATATGTTCATGAACAAAGCAGAAAATATAACATGCTATTACATTTTTTCCCTTCAAAATTTTTGTTACTACTTTATTTGGCTATTGTTTTGACCAAGATAGCAAAATTGTTCCGCGAGCATGAATGTATCGCGTAATGTTTTTGTTGCTGGTATGAAGGTGCATGCATGAAAGAAGATAACAAGTAACATGTGCTTGTCTTAATAATGTGCTGGTTGATTTTGAGTTATGTTGGCATTGGATTACACATGGAATAATTTAGATGGCTTCTTTGTTTTGATATAATGCTTGTATCTATTTTGGCGGAGGCACTTGATCATTGTGGATCATTTGCATATGACAATTATATGCGGCCTTAAAAGAAAAATTGGAGCGAGAAGGTGCATGAATAGCGATCGAGTTAACAATTTGCTTAGTTCTTATTAATTATTCTTTTTTTTTTATCAGTAAAAAGCAAAGAATATATTAAAATAAATGAGCACAAAGCTCCCCGAAGAGTACCTGAGAAATTAAAGGAGAATATCACCACCCTCACCTATACAACAAGTTAAAAAATCACCACGAAAAACTTAAGTTATGTGTTATCTGACTTGTAGGGACCATAAGGTGAGCAAAGATGATTTCGTCTTGACGAGGGTTTCTCATCCTGAAAACCTTCTATTTCTTTCATTCCACAGCGTCAAAATAAACAAGAGTAAAAACCATCCAAATTCTTTTCGCTTTCCCAGCGTTAGCACCTTGCCAAGCGGGAGAGGCAGCGAACGTTAGGTGTGACCGATTTATAATCCATAATGGCGAAAAAGGTTTCCTAACATCTGTAGCTCTCGAGCAGTAGACCAAGCAAATGGTACATTATTTCCCTCCTCCTCTTCGCATAAAAAACACCTGTTTACAAGGGTGATCTCTTTAATTGGTCAAGCGTAAGTACCTAGCCCCAGGACGCTTCCCAAGCAAAGAAACCCATCTTGGGGGGAACAATTGGGTTCCAAATGGAATGCCAAGGGAAATCTGTAGGGAGAGAATGCATTAGAATTCGGTACATGAGTCTGACTGCGAAACCATCAGGCCTGGTCTCCTTTAAAATTAGGCAATCCTCCTGAAAGGGCCTAATCTTCTTGCTATGAAGGGCAAGAAGGAACCTTTCCACCTCCTCCATTTCCCAATCGTTAAATGGTCTTTGGAATACAGGGGACCAACCCCCATCAACCCTTGAGGAGTCCCAAACCTCTGCTATCGTTGCATCTTTGTGAGCTACCAAATTGAGCAGTGGGAAGCGTACGGCGTCGATCCCAGCACCGAGGATCTGGCCAAGGCAAAAACTCAGGCCATTCTTTGGGAAGAAGAAGAGTTTTGAGAAAAGGTGATCCATTCTTTACTAATGTCTTTCCATAACCCAGTGTCGTAGCCTCCCCTAATGTCATTTGTGTTCCAACCACCATCACCCTCCCCAAATTTGGTGCTGATCACCATACGCCAAAGAGAATCCCTCTCATTGGCAAACCACCAACACCACTTACAAAACAGAGCAATATTCATCTTAGAAGGCTTCTTGAAGACCAACTTTTGGAGGCAAACTGTTTTTTCCGATTGACAAAGTAGAGGTTTTCTCTCTAGATTGCCCCCCACCCCCGAAAGATCTCTCTGAATCTTCTCGACCTAGAACGAGCAATCTTACGGCATTACGACGGAGAAAGAAAGTAAATGGGAAGGCTAGACAGAGTACTCCGAATGAGTGTGATCCTCCCCCCCTTTGAGATATACTGTCTTTTCCAGGTTGCCAACCTTCTTCTAAATCTGTCTTCGATGGAATCCGGACCTAAGCCACGTGAGGTGCCCGAGTGGAAGGCCCAGTATGTTGAGGGAGGGACGACCCTACAATCAAGCTCGGTACTAACTCCTCCACATTGTCCACTCGCCTAATTAGGATAATCACTTTCATTAGATTAATCTTGAGCTGAAGGCTTCAAACCTATCGAGTCCATCTAAATACATTGGTTGCTCGAGGTTGGCTTATGAAAGCAGGGATAGTATCATCGACATATAAAAGATGGGAATAACAATATCCCCTCTATCTCTTCAGAAAACCTCTGACCGAGAGATGAAATTGCCTTCCCACAATGGCGGCAAGCATACTAGCTCGGGCTTCCGATGTGAGTAGGAAAGAGGATCCTTGTCTCGGGCCAACTGGAAATCTTGAAGAACCCGTGAAGAGCCATTAATCAAAGCGAAAAAGAAGGCGTGGAGATGCACCATTTAATCCAACTTATCCATTTAAGCCAAACCCGATTTTCCATAATACGACGAAAGAAATCCATCTTATGTGATCATAAGCCTTTTCAATATCGGTTCTGAGAGAATCCCATTCTCTCCTTCTTAGAATAGAATCCTTGCCTCATTAGCAATTAGAGAGCATCGAAATTTGCCTCCCTTTTACAAATTTTGAGGCGGGAAATAATCTCCCATGCTCTTTTGATTACGGTAGCGGCACTTCGATAAAATTTTGTACAAACTCCCCACTAAGCTGATGGGTCTCAAATCCTTTAGATCCTCGACAGTCCTTCCCTTGGGAATCAAGACCAGTAGCATTCGAGACTTTTGACAAAGCGGTTATGTTGAAGGAATTCCTTAAAAAGCCCAAGCCTCAACTCACAAAATCCCAACTAAAAGACCAAAAGGCGATGAAACAATCTTATTAGTATTCTTGAACTTTCTAAGTAATTAGCCATGGAAATTTTGTGGTCTCTAATCTTAAAGGTAAATCACTTGGTGGCTTTTAATATCCATATGTTATGCAATGTTATAGTGTATTTCGACATGATGTGTTGATGGGTCGAAGATCCACCACGGTTCTGCTCCTTGGAAAATCTGATCCCAAAAAGTCATTGGGTAATGAAAGGAATGTTTTTTTTTTTTTTTTTTTAACCACTAAGAGTTATTTTCTATGCAATTAGGTATTGTTATTTCTCTTTATCATAATATCTCAAAGTGGCTAGAATCTAGCCTGATTAGCCTATTTTACGCGGTGGTAGACATGAAAGAGAAATGAGTGTAAAGGGTTGGGTTGGGTTTATGGGTATGGGGGAAAGGGAGGGGGTTGAAGAAATTCTGGAAATCAAAGAAATATGGCATATGGATTCAACATGTCTAAATTCTTTGTCCCGTGGTGTTCTTTACTGATGCAAAAGCTAAGGCCTAAGGGGATATATTTGATCTTTTGGCGGAGTTGGGGCTGTTTAAAATACCTAGTTCTTTCCTTTCTAACCATTTCTTATCATTTAACTTGAAATAAAATCTTATTATTCCTTATCATCATCAAGGGTTATATCGGCTCTTTTTGGTAAAAACATATGTTAAAACCTTTGTGTTACCTATTAGTCTTCCACACAAAAAGGCTTTAGTTTAAATGTTAATCAACCAACGATGCTTGGATGTTGTACTTTACAACGATTGACATCTGGACCCAGTTGAAGATTGGATGAAATAAACATCCTCTATCATGTGCTCCCTTTTGTATGTCATTATCATCATTTTGAATTGCTAACTCTCTTCTTTTACGTCTTCTCTGATTAAGAGGAAACTACCTAAAGTTAGTGTTCTAGCGACTCGCATTCTTGAAGATGAAGGAGCTGAAAAGTAAACTAAAAAAAAGGTCTTGATGGTGATGATATTAAGAAAAATCAAAGAAAAGAAATCACGAGTAGTGATGTTTTCAAGAATGAGCAATTTGCTTTGCCAATGTTTGAAAATAAAATTATTACCAATTTGATCATTTTGTCCCCACTTACTAATTGTTTATACTGGATGCTTTGCCTTGCCCAGAAACCATCAGTGCTTATCATGCTTATCCACTTGTGGAAACTGATGCTCTCTGATGAACTATTTGTGACGCCCCTATCCGAGGGTTCCGCCGACAACCATTAGCAGGCGGAGCACAGCTGGATATCGGGTGCGATATCACACTCACATGTCTCTATCGAGACCCATTTCTATATAATTTTCTTATAATTAACGAATTCTTATAATATTCCACAAAGAGTTTATTGTACAACTCTTTTTACCTTTACATGCCAAAATATATTAAACTAGATTATTCTAATATGTTTTTACAAAATGCTTCGAATACAGCCGACCTTCTTCGTACTCACGGCCTCGAGAGGAGTGTGGAGTCTTCTAAATGTACACATCTTGTACCTAGAAGGGTTCACGACCCAGGGTGAGCAAGCCCGGTAGTGATGTCTCTGCGAGGTTACTCCGCTAAGTGCTTATGCAATGTTCAACAATGAAACACACATTAGTAAAATGTCTACATGAATGTCATATGTCATCGCGAAATGTCATCATGCCCATATCTGAGTCACTGTGACTCCCTCACCACGATGCCCTAGCTTTATGTGTGACAATAGTCATTTTCCATGACATCGATGATCATATCTTTGACTCATTACATTATATATTTATATTTTCATTCACAATCCTGCGCGCCTTTTTTGTGGGTAGTGGATTTTTTGGTGTTACACCACGGACTCAGTAAACCGGACACTTTACGGTCTTTCCAAATGAGGAATATAGTGACCATAATCGATGGGTCTTTCACCTTGGGAGGATCTATCGACCTGGCGATACCTAGCGCATATTGTCATTTACCATTTCCTTAACGAGTGTGACTCATTTGGACTTTGTCCCGTGCGCAAAGACACTAATCAGCACCATGCGGTGTTGATCCTGATCGTGTACTCGTGACACTCCATCGAACATAGCATGAGTAAGCGATCTGACCATGCACTCACCCATGTCATGCGATGTTTCGTGCACGTGCAATGCAATTATGTGATGCATTTTCCTTCATGTTACATGTATAGGTGCTACATGAACATTACATACCATGGATAATTATAATTTGATACATATAATTCTCCTCCATACCTGACCAGTATTAATACATCATCTGACATACATTAACATGTCCTTATTCACAGCACGCATGTTATTCATAGCCGATAACACACAACAAGGTCTCAATCTTGGACCCATCGACGAATTACCTCATGGCCGCCAGCGATCATGAACGGTTGGTTCCAATCATCCTCCTGACATCAGGCAACCATAAACCACAAGCACTTTCGAGTTTCGGTTCAAACTGACCCACCGGTCTTTGGCGTAAGCCCAATCGCAAAATGTCCTCATCCTTGATCCTAAGTTGATGGAGACTAAACCTTGTGCCTCTCACTTGGTCTCCCATAGACAGCCCATTACCATTTTAAAGCCTTTAGGCTTAAAATAAGCAGTGGGGAAGAATCCCACCTTGTCTGATAGCCTCTGACATGCCATGCAATGAGTCATGTTACAACCCGACTATTTACATTGACCTGACAAGCAACTTGCATACTTGGTGCAAAAACATAGGTTTGCTGCAAAGGTTATGGTGCATTCCTTTGTCCTCCGTAGGAACATGGATAGAATCGTGACTCAATGGGCTTCCATAAAATCTAAAGACCTTTCGAAAGCAGTTCGGTCAAAGAAGTTATGACCTTAGAAGTTGGAGGTCACGCGGGTAACCAGCCCTTCAGGCGGCCTGCAGGCCTGTCACGTAGACCTGCCACACAGCTAGCCCGACCCAGGCACCTTGCCGTCCACGGGCACATGGTACGGAATCTTGACTCAATGGGCTTTCCATGAGTCCCGAGAACACCGGAGCAATTCAAATGAAAAGTTATGACCTTTCAAGTTGGGGTCCTGCACATTAGTCAAACCCCGGCCCGGTGGCTGACTTGGCGGCGACTAGACTGACGGCGGCGAGCTTGGTGAGTTGATAGCCTGGCGGCGACCTCTGAGTGAGGCGACCTGGGCCTTGACCTCTCGCCCGATTAAACTATTCGGGGTAAAAGGACCACATAACTTGGTTTCTGAGGGTTCGAGATTGAGAAATTCAAAGCTAACATCAAGTTCGAAGTGGCTACGAATTTTTGAAGGACTCACTACCAAATTTCCTTTATTTTCACGAAAACCGAGTTCTAAAGTCCGGTTAATATATACTACCACAATATGACAGCTTGCCATGGTTCAAAATACAACCAAACATTCCCCTTAGGGCAAGACAACCACCACACAACCCTTAGGGTATAAAATAACCAAAGTAGGAGAAGACCTACCTCTTGGAGTTTGTTGAAACTCCTCGATTCCGGTTTTTACTTGTAGCTCTTGTCACGAGGAAATACTTTCCCTCTTGCTTCGCCAGAAACAGATGGTCCGATCGTCAGAAAATCTAGAGAGAAGGTAGAGCCGCTCTCTCTAACTCTTCCTCTCAAATTTGGTTTGCCTTTCTCTCTCTCCTTTTCCCTCTCTCCCAACTGGTTGGGAGAAGATAGAAGTCAAGTGAGATGTCCTCTCACTTGCCACTTGTCCAATTATAAGTGGCTCATTGGATTACCCTTATCACCTTATCTATCTATCTTGGATTCACTCGTCATGTGTTGCCCGTGTCTCTTGAGTCCCCACTTGAGGTATTTGTTTGACTAGCTCTCCACTTGACACATGTCTCATCTTGAGCCACTCAAATGCACCAAGTGTACCACACTACTTTTGGTGTCTCGAAAAATGTGAAATTCCGACTGTATCGGAATTCGACGAAATTCGACGTGGTAGCTAGATTTCATGAAACGATTCCAACGGTGAAATTCGTTTCGTCGTCCGAGATCTAGAAAAATTTTGAATTTTGACCGAATTTATTATTTTATCACTTTTCAGAAAAATTAGAATTTTCTGGGGTCTTACACTATTACTTTAGCTATACATTTTGAGAAGTTTTCCATCTAGATTGCTAGGCGGAAGAAATTATAAATATTGTAATCTTAATGGTGTTATATGAGATAGTCCATCATGTTAGTTTTAGCAAAAAAGAAAGAATTATGGACTTATCAGGCAGTAGAAGAGATATTTATAGTTGGTTTATTTCCAAATTTATATGGTGCATCATATAATGTTCCCCTCTGATATTTTGTGTAGGACTTGGAAGTTGATGAACAGTCACTAGAATATATGTCTTTACATTCTATGTCTTCTAAGAAGCAACCCTCATTGGTGGAGGAACATTTTGAGCCTGTTATGGAGGATATAGATGAGAATTCAAGTGGTTCAGATGCTTCAGAGGAACCCGAGTCTTCTGAGGAGGCAAGCTCCTCAATGAAAGCAATAAAGTTAAAAAAAGATCTCAGGGTCCAAGGTAAGATATGTGGAATTAATGGTGTAAGGACTTTAGGGGTGAAAAATTGACAGTACAACTGGCTAAGCTTTTATTTCTTCTATCTTTGTAGTTTAGCAGCAAGGTAAATTAACATGAAATGATAACAAATTAATATTTTGTCTTTTAATCAAACGATTGTTTTCTCATTTTGGCATTCTTTTAGATTTTGAAGGGTTGTGGTTGTTGGATCCGCAGGGTCATCATGTGAAACAAAATTTTTATTTATTTATTTATATTTGTCTCATTAATATTTCTTTCAATATCACAACTTGTATGGTTGCTCTTCCATTCGGAGAGCGAGTGGCAGCCCTTCATCACAATTCTCGAATCCGAGAAATGATGTAAAGTTGGGACATGGAGGTTCGCGAGAAATTTCCTTCATCACTAGAAGCTCAGCCAAATATGAAGAAGACGAGGTATTGGAAATACCATTAAAAGAAAGAGGATTCAATCATGGGCTGAATTTCAAGGCAGAGAAAGAGGAAGAGGGAGAGGTAGGTGGTAGTGAATAAGCCTTGCCTTCAAATTTTGATTGGTTTCTCAAAAAGTCTTTTTTTTTCTCCCGCTCATCAAAGCTTTGCAAATGTAATAGATGCCTCCCTTGCATTTATTGTCTTTTCTGTCAGAATCTCAATTATAAATTATTACCTTCATGCACGGGATCTTGTTCTCATTATCTGCAAAATTGTACAGGGTGATGATAATTGATCTTGATGCGCATCAAGAAATGGCCATGAAATGGATTTTCCAATTATGAGTATGATCTCTTCTCTCTCCTCATTGTGTTACGATTTTTAGTAATCTTACTTAGTTTCTGTACTAACAGGACGAGTTTATTCTGGATATGGCACAACCCTGGGACCATATCCATTTGCTTAAGTCTATGTACAGAAATTGCATTACATTCTTTTTGAGTGCCAGTATTTATGTATATATATAATTTTTAATTCCTTTCATTAAATAGTAACTTTTTCAGTCATGTCTTGCTCTTTGGTATTTTGAGATGAACGAACCTGTTTTATGTTGTTATTGCAAGAGAAGTGTCATGATCTGGTGATTTTACTTCTGCAATGTTTTATCTCCTTCAGGATTTTGGGGCGAGGAGGTACGTTGATCAGAAGGTTGAAGTAGTGGTAGGCCAAATCCATTTCAACGTCAAAATTATATAACAAATTTCAGACCTGTTATTTTTCTTTGCTTGCTAACTGTTCCTTTTACTATGCATCAACAGAGTGGAACCACAACTGATGGATTACCTGGCAAAATTTGATACTTTGCTTATACCAATGTTCTATCATTATTAATTTATTTAAATTTGCTTACTATTATTATTTTGTTTAGACTTAATTATTTTATATATTAATTATTATTATATATTTATAAATTATTTATTTTTATCTGAAGAATTGTAAAATTTATTAAATTATGTTTTTAGCATTTTTTATAAGATTTTAGCTCGTTCGCTGTGGCCTCATGGGTTAGTGGTATTGAAAATGCCAGAATGGAAATGGGTCAGATGCATAACCGTTTGGCACGTAGGCCAAGATAGGCTGGCAGTTTACGACTATATTACCTGACTATGATCAAGATATTCATATTTATAGCTACAATTGATTTATAAAAAATATTTAAAAAATTAAGAAATTTTTTTCGAGTAATTAGTTTCACAAAGAAAAAATAAAAGCAAGTTAAAATTTATTCAATAGATTATATGTTTTTAAATTATTTAATACTTATATAGATAAATAAATAAAATGATTTAAAATAAATGTGTATAAATAAAATATTGAGTTCAAATAAATATATTTTTTATACATCAACTTCATATGAAAATAAGGGAAAAATTATTGGTTTTAAATACTACAAAACTAAAAATGATAAAAAATAAAAAAAATTAGTTGAGTGGCTAAATTGATACCTAAGCCATAGTTGAGGAACAAAAATGATAAAAATAAATAAAATTAGTTGAGAGAGTAAATTGGCAACTGATCAATAATTGAAGGGCAAAAATTACATTTAACCCATTTGATTGGGAATCGAATGCACCCAAGGAAAAGCTTTTATACTTTTCATCACATGGGATGACCTGATTAAAGATGTTGAAACTATGACTGGTGGGATGGTGTGTCTATTATTCGGTTGCCGAGTGCTTTCAGCTCCATAGGGAGGAATCAAACTCTTTTAAGCCCTATTATTATTCTCATGTTGGCTTTTTATGGGTCACTACTCACTCATGCAACAGGTGTGATGAATGATTGTTTGTTTGAGGACAATTAGAAACCGATATATAAAGAGTTTCTCCTTTCCTTTGTATGTTTTTTTTTTCTTTCTTTCTCGTTTTACGTTTTTCGATAATGGAAAGTAGATATATATATATATATATATATATATATATATATATCAGTGCATGTAAACTATAGATGAGGATGACCTATACTGATGGCCTTTGACTTACAATGTAAGCTGCAGCAGTTGGAGGTTGGGGAAGGGGATGACTCATCCAGAAACATAATGATATGAGCAACAAAAATTTAAATTCATATGTTGCTCTCTCTTTTGTTTGGTTTATTTATTTATTTCTTATCAACCTAGCTTTCTTAATCTATATTCAAAAAAAAAAAAAAAAAAAAAAATGCCAAAATAGGTTTATGAATGATAAAATAGATTTTCTTTAATGAATATTATTAATTTTTTAAAATAAATATATATATTTTAGGTTTAACATTTAAAAAATTGAAAAGGTAACGAAAGTTATGTATATTTAAGTTTTGCATGATTTAACCTTTTCATTTATCAAACTTTTAGGTTGTCAGACACGACATGGTAAAGTTAAACATAATTTTCATTTAAAATTTGAATTTGAGATGTAAAAATCCAGATTTCATGCTCATCTACATTTTCTTTTTTTTGAAAAATAAACACTTTAATTCTGATATAATAAATTGTATTCTGGGAGCTCAAATCTGGGACTACTTCTTCACTATGTGGAATTTGTCTATTTAAACGTTGAATGCTCTATGTATTTACAAAACTTGATAGACCCCTTCGTCTACATTTATATCTTAGCGCTTTAAATCTTGTATTTTCTTTTACCGCTATGTTTTTAGTAAGGTAATAATGACCTCACCATTGTAATACACCAACTTCTAGCATATATAACCATTATTTTTAGCTAAAATTTTAAATTATTATGTTAAGTCATATAAAATTAATTTATAGAATGCTAATAAATTTAATAACAATTATTAAATTTAAATAGAATTAACAAAGGTATCACATTTTTGATACTATATTTATTTCTATAGTTTTCTAAACAAAAAATATAAATGATTTTTTAATTATATTTTTAGTTTTGAGGAAAATATAAAAATAAAAATCGAAATATGTAATTAAATAAAAAAGGAAACTTCATTTAAGTTTCATTTTTAAATAATTTCCTTTTTTTTTTTTTTTTTTTTTGTAGAAGAACTCATGTTTAGTTTAGCAAATAAAAACTTGAAGTCTCTTGAGTTGGGTGATAATTTTGTATTTTAATTTTTTAAATTTAGAAATAAAAAAACATTATATGTTTATCTTAATTTTTATTTCCACATTTAAAAATAAAAATAGAAAAATAATTTGAAGAATTATTTTAAATATTTTATTTTAAAAATTAAGAAATGAATTGTGGCGAATGATTGGATCTGTAAGTAAATAAAACAAAATATGAAGATAAATTTGGAAAATAAATCTGGATAGAATGCAAAATTTGATTTTATTTTAATTATTTTAAAATAGCAACCCATTGGTTTTTAACCCGTCGAGGCGGGTTGAGCTCGAGGTTCTTGCTTTTTTTTTTTTTGAGACCGTATTTTGTAACATGACGAAAGAACGTGCTTTATGCATTTATTTCTTTCTGATGTTATCAGTAAAAATTGTCAATCTCTTGCTCGCCTTGGCCCAAAAGTGACCAATTTGAAAACACAAGTAAGGTCAATATCGAAAAAACATAAAACTTATGTTTGAATCTTTGCACTCAAATAGATGCATATTTGAAAAAGATGCCCCCTCGTTCCACAAGAATGTCATCTGGGTCCCATCTCAAAAGACCTTAATACATCAATCAAAGTCAAGACCCATTATTTATGGGCCCCACACCCCCCAGCCCCCATTACAAAGACTTGTTTGTTTTTTACCATATGCAATTATAATATGTGGATTATTGATGTTTGTCTTTATTTTCTCTCCTTGGAGTCGACATACTTTGCTTGGGAAGTTTGGAATTGGACAAAATGTAAGGTGGGGCCCTCACTAAGGATAGGAACAAACAAAAAGAAAAGAAAGAAAATAAGGAAAAATGAGAAAGGGACAAGTGGCAAGTAGGGAGGAGGGGAGAAAAATGGAAGGAAGTTTCCTTAGGGGATCTGATTCGGTGGATAAGGGAGAAAAGGAAAACCAAAGCGAGAGGGAGAAGAAAGAGAAAGGAAGGAAGGAAGAAAAGAAAAAAAAAAACGGGGGGAGGATTGTGCGTGAGAAGAGAGGGAAAAGAGATATTTTCTCGGTTTTGTGATCCCCTTTCAGATGCATGTTATGCACAAGCGGCTAACCTTTATGGGATCGTAGGTGTTCAGAAATCCGGTTTTGGTTTGAAATCTTTTGAAAAAAAATTAGATTTTACATGTAATATTTTATATATAAGAGAGAGTTGTAGCTTCGAACTGCCTGATATTTTTGTGATAATTTGTATATTTTTCTAAATATATATGCGAGAATGGATCCCGATGAATGGGATGCGACACAGTGGTATTAAAGATATGTGATACCCACAAGAGTTCCATACGTTGACCAGGGTTGTCAAGCAGACATGGATTCCAGAGATTTATCTTAGTTAGTTTGATACTTTGATTATAACAATGTTCTATCATTATTAATTTATTTAAATTTGTTTACTATTATTATTTTGTTTTAGACTCAATTATTTTATATATTTAATTATTATTATATATTTATAAATTGTTTATTTGAAGAATTGTAAAATTTATTAAATTATTTTTTAGCATTTTTATAAGATTTTTGGCTCGTTTGGCACGTAACACATGAGTTGGGTTATGAATTTGTTTGAAAAATGCTTGAATAGAAATGGATCAATTAACATAGCCGTTTTGGCTATGGGATGAATCAGCTAGCCAGTTTACAGAGTTATATTACTTGACTATAATTAAGATATTCATATTTATAACTACTATTGATTTATAAAAGATATTTAAAAAATTAAAATTTTTTTTGAGTATTTAGTTTCACAAAAATAAATAAGCAAATTAAATTTATTCAATAGATTATATGTTTTTAAATTATTTAATACTTATATAGATAAATAAATAAAATGATTTAAAATAAATGTATAAATAAAATATTGGTGTAATTAAAATGTATTCAATAGATTATATGTTTTTAAATTATTTAATACTTATATAGATAAATAAATAAAATGATTTAAAATAAATGTGTATAAATAGAATATTGAGTTCAAATAAATATATTTTTTATTTTTTTATTTTTTATACATCAACTTCATATGAAAATAAGGGAAAAATTATTGGTTTTAAATACTACAAAACTAAAAATGACAATAAAAAAAAATAGTTGAGTGGCTAAATTGATACCTGAGCCATAGTTGAGGAACAAAAATGATAAAAAAAAGGAATTAGTTGAAAGGGTAAATTGACAACTAATCAATAATTGAAGGGCAAAAATGGCATTTAACCCTTTTGATTGGGAATCGAATGCTCCCAAAGAAAAGCTTCTTGCTTTTTCACATCACATGGGATGACCCATGATTAAAGATAAAGGAAACCAGTGGGATGGTGTGTCTATTATTGGTTTGCTGAGTGCTTTCAGCTCCATAGGGAGGAATCAAACTCTTCTTTTTTGGGCCCTATTATTATTATTCTCATGTTGGCTTTTGATGGGTCACTACTCACTCATATAATCACTTTGTTTCCTAAAACTAATTGTATCAATACATATATGCAATATAACTGTTAAGTAGCTACAACAGGTGTGATGAATGATTGTTTGTTTGAGGACAATCCCATTGTTTACGGGTTTATACGTTTCGATTGTACAATTTACGGAAAGAAACTCTTCTTTCAAAAGTTGGTTGAGTTAATTTTAATTTTTGTTATTATAATTAATTTATCATTTTACATGCATTGTTGTTATTTTATATTGCTCTATCATTCCATTTGATAGATATGTTTTAATGTTAATGGATAATCATTGGTTATGAATACTTTTTTTTCCTGGCTAATTCATGATGCATATTTCATACCCTTATTGTAATTTGCATTACCACAACCATGTGAACAAATTTAATGGTAAGTGAGATGCCCATTGGTAATACGAGTTTGTAAAGTTGTTATTTTTAGATCTACCTTTTGTCCTTGTAGTTCCATTAATCTATCGCCATTTATTATCTTTTATGAGTTCATCAATCAGGGTATTTTGAAAACTTCTTAGAAAAATAAAACAGTTTTTGAAGCATCCCTTCTCTAATATTTTATGTTAAAGGATAGAATGATGACTTATGGTTGTTTCTTGCAAATTGTAGCAGCAGCCACATCCCAGTGGATGTACGATCTGAATTAGCGTAGGGCGCATCTGACCAGCCAAAGTGTCGCATTGTAATATTTTGGGAGTTGTTGTTCGGGATGAAATTGTGAAATGAGTAGGATTATTGAACCTGGGATTGTGTATGAGAATAAGGGTAAAGTTGTAATTGGTCAAAATGGGACATGAATGTCATAATCAAAGAAGAGAGTATGCCAAAATAGAAATAACAAAAGTTGAATTACAAATGTTAAAGTGATGGAGGACCTAATTGCAATTAAGGCAAACTTGAGAGTATATAAAGGAGATGAGACAAACAAATTTCATTTTGGTCTCATTTTTTGCTAGGGCTTCACAGTTGGAGGAGAAAAGGGAGAAGAAGAGAAGAAGAAGAAGAGGAAGAATGCCAAAAAGGTATGTTTTTGTATTGGAATTATGTGTATTTTGGGTTCTAGGGTTTTGGTATGGAGATTAGTTCCTCATTTTTCTATGGTTTTGTGGAAAGATCACCCAAACCCTAGATTTGTTGAAATTATGTGGGTAAAACCCTAATTGGTATAGAATAAACATGGAATCCATCATATTTATATGGTTTTGTAGGAATTGGTGGACCTTAGGTTGAATTCTTAGGATTTTTACCTAGGGCTTGGTTATATGAAGTTCCAAACCACCAATACAAGTGTTATGGTGTTGTTTTGGATGGACTTCATGTTGATTCTTGAGGTATTATGGAATGGAGAAGTTGTATGAAAAGAATTGGTACCAAAAGATGCAAAATCAGCATTTCTGGGCAAAAACCACGAGGTGGTATCGGTACCAAAACAGGGTGGTACCGGTACCACTTAACAGAAACCATTTGGTACCGGTACCAAACACTTGGTGTGCACACAGTGCGCAACTATCAAATGCTGGATTTTAGTAATTTAGCATAGTTAAACCCTAAGTTCACACACATATACTATGAGAACCTTAAGAAATGATTAAGAAAGGTTCAAAGAAGAATGAAACTCAATGAGAACGCATCGTACCTCGCCGTATTCGTTTGAGTGTGTAGACTAAAAGCAAAGGCGGGAAAGTTGTGGAGTCGTGCTCAAGTTTTGGTAAACAAAAAGGTGAGTGTTCTAAACCTATTTTCCAAATACTAGTGTATTATTATAAACTGTTTTACGCTAGTATTTAATGGTTTTGATTGTAAACCATATTTAAAGCAAGCAAACAAACAATGGTTTTGATTTAAACCATATGTGAAAAGCAAACGAGTAATGGTTTTGATGTATTCAACCATACTTTTAAAAAGCAAGCAAGCAATGGTTTTGAGTTGTAAAACCATATTTGAAAAACAGCAATGACGAACAAAGTACATATTTTATAAAGCAATTTTTGCGAAAATCACTGTCTTGTGACATCTGGTGGAGGTATTAAGATGCGTGCACGGTGGTGTTAGGATATCATTCGCCGCATTTTAGATTTCGTGATGCAAAACTTAGTTCATGCATCATGACATTTAAAGGCGTAGCTTCATCTTTGAGTATATAGGGTTAGTGCGTAGCTAAATTATGATGGCGTGGGCGAGGTCATTTCACCATATTTCTAGGAAGAGGGAATTGAGCCAAGGCTCTTCCACCTAGGTGATGTGGACCCAGGTCCTTCCACCGGCACGGTCGATGCCCAGGCTCCCGTGTTTACTAGGGTACAGCAAGCATGAAAGGCCTCCAGTGGTTGATCTTGATTTATAAGCATTTTTCCATACAGTTTTGAAAAATCAACCACTGGTGCACGGTCGAGCCTAGGCTCCCGTGTTTATGAAAAGTTTTATAAACTTTTAAAGCAAGCGGTCGAAGCCTAAGCTCCTGCGTTACGAAAAGTTTTATAAACTTTTAAAGCAAGCACGCAAGAGGTTTACAAAAAGTTTTAGAAATTTTTAAAAGTAAACGGTTGAGCCTAGGCTCCTGTGTTTATGAAATGTTTTATAAACTTTTAAAAGCAAACGGTTAAGCCCAGGCTCCTGTGTTTATGAAATGTTTAAAGCAAGCGATTAGAAGACCGGCTCAGCGTTTATGAAAAGTTTTATAAACTTTTAAAGCACAAAAATAAAGCAAGCAAGAAAGGAGTTTATGAAAAGTTTATAAACTTTTAAAATGTGATCTAAAGCCCGGGCTCAGCGTTTACAAAAGTTTTATAAACTTTTAAAGCAAGCAAGCAAGAGGTTAACGAAAAGTTTTAGAAATTTTTAAAAGCAAATGGTTGAGCCCAGGCTCCCGTGTTTATGAAATGTTTAAAGCAAGCGGTCAAAGCCCAGGCTCCCGCGTTTATGAAAAGTTTTATAAACTTTTAAAGCAAAGTAAAGCAAGTAAGAAAGAGGTTTATGAAAAGTTTTATAAACTTTTAAAGCAAGCAAGTATGAAAAGTTTTAGAAACTTTTAAAAGCAAAGCAAGCAAGGTTTCTGGAAAATGTATTGAAAAAGATAGTTTTACAGTTTTGAGATATTTTCAGAAAAAACAAACATTTAATAAAGCATACACTCACTGAGCTCGTTTGAAACATTATTTTCTTGTTTTAAAACTATTTTCCGAATCTGAGCACGTCGGTATTTGGAGCATAATAGGATTCTCCTGAATTTTTTATTAGTGTTGTGTAAACAATCTTTTGTAAGGAAATACTTTGAAATTATATAGTGGAGTATATGTATATACATAAGGTAGTTTTGTGAAAACGTGTTGAGCTTGAGGCTCTTTTAGAAGAATGTTGTTGGTTGCCATATTTGGAAAAGTGTAAATTGTGTAAACAGGAATTGGAACATATCCTTTATGTAGCTGATATGCTGCCAAGATTTTAGCAAATCACAAGTTAAAAAAAGAAAAAATTTTATACGAGTATTCAGCAAGCAGCAGAAACTACATCACACCCCCACTCCCCTACTATCGGCGGTGTCAGAGCCACTCCAAATCTCGGCCCGTTACCTCTAACGACTAGAAAATCCTGTGAAGCGAAGCCGTATTGCTTGCTTAAAATCTTGTATACAAAAAAAAAATTTTATTTTCTAAACTTGTGATTTTATAAAATTTCGGCCAGCCTCTTATTTGCATATAGGACTTATGTCCCGAAATCTGTATACCTGATTTGCACATTTTCCAAATATGGCAGCTAACAATATTCTTACAGAGACTTAGGCTCAACACATTTTTCACAAACACACCATGTACATACATATACTCAATATACAAATTCAAAGTATTTCCTTACAAAAGATTGTTAATTACAACACTTATAAAAGTCAAGAAGATCTTTGTCTGCTCCGGCGTGCAGGTGCACAGTGCTGGAAAATAGTTTTTAAAACAGGAAAATAATGAGCTAAACGAGCTCAGTGAGTGTATGCTTTATAAAATGGTCTCTTTTTCTGAAAATATCTCAAAACGGTAAAACTCTCTTTTATAAGATATTTTCCAGCAGTCTTGCTTGCTTTGTTTAAAAGTTTCTAAAACTTTTCATACTTGCTTGCTTACTTTACTTTAAAAGTTTCTAAAACTTTTCATACTTGCTTGCTTACTTTACTTTGCTTTTCTTTAAAAATTTCCAAAACTTTTTATGCTTGCTTACTTGAAAGTTTATAAAACTTTTCAAAAATCTCTTGCTTTACCTTGCTTTAAAAGTTTCTAAAACTTTTCTCAAATCTCTTGCTTTAAACTATAAACGGGAGCCTAGGCTCAACCGTTTGCTTTAAAACATAAACGGGAGCTTGGGCTCAACCGTTTGTTTTGAAATAAAAATGGGAGCCTGGGCTCAACCGTTTGCTTTAAAACAAACACGGGAGTCTGGGCTCAACTGTGCACCAGTGGTCTATTTTTCAAAACTGTATAAAACATTCTTATAAATCATCAACCACCGGAGGCCTTTTCACGCTGGCTGTACCTGCAGTGAACACGGGGCCTGAGCGCTCGACCGTGCCCGATGAGAACTGGGTCACTCACTAAGGTGAAGAACCTTATTACATCACCTAGGTGGAAGGGCCTTGGCCCACATCACCTTATCGGGTGAAATATGCATTGGAATTGACACGGGTCTCCATCACCCATAATTTAGTTAGGCTCAGACTATATATGTACTCCGGTCGTGCCGAGTGCCCAGCATGCATGATCACATGAACTAAAGTTTGTCGACGAGACAAATCTAAAATGCGTGTATGATATCCTAACACCCGCGGGTGCGTGCAAAATACCTCGACCGGATATCTGCTAGGCCCAAGATTTTGAATGAGTAACACTGTAGACTTTTGTTTGATGTTTACTTGCTAAATATGGTTTACAATTCAAAACCATTGCTTTACTGAAAGCATGGTTTGTAATTGAAAACCATTAAATATGGCGATAAACAGTTTATAATAATACACTAGTATGTGGAAAAATAGGTTTAGAACACTCACCTTTTGTTTAAACTTGTAGGCACAACTCCGATCTTTGCGCCTTTGCTTTGCTCACACTGAGGCAATGCGACAACATCAATAATCACCTACGTATAGCGTAATATTTCACGTACTTCACACGCAAGTCACTTTAGGGTCACACAACATTCATATAAAGCCAAATTAACAATTTACCCTTGAGCACTAAAAAGCCCATAACAAAAAAAACCACTCATTTTGGCGACCTTTTTCCAACAATACTCTATGGACGTTATTACCCAAATATTATTCAAAAGGTTTTCAAAAATTATGAAACTCTCCAGATCAGTCCTTTATATATCCAATGACATCTATTTAAATTTTCAATTTAAAATTCCTTCTCTAAGGACCTCAACCACATAACACAATTTATAGCATGTTTTTGATGCCAATTTTGGTTAACTCACTGAATCTTCCTGTTATCCTTGATTTCTGGGATCTTAACTCCATAAGTGGAAATGGTTTCTTCACTTATTTGAAGCTATGGTTCCTAGGTTTCTTCTCAATTGGATACTTGATTTGGATCACCAAAACTCAAGTTATTGTATTTTACATCTAAATGACTCAATTTGGCAGAATAGAATCTGCACATAGCTCCACTTTGACAAATTTTCTGGGCACTTTGGGGTTACAATTTTCATGCTCTTCCTTTAGCTAAATTATTCCCATAGAAGTCTATTTTACCCAGAATTTTGAATCACTCAATTTGGATGAGTGAAACTTGTTTACTATAGCCAAAACGCTCTGTCATACCCCAAAACAGAGCATAATCCAGTGAGCTACGCGAGCTCACCTTTCAGTCCATATTTGGGAGCCTTAGAGGCTACAATTTGCTCTTGAATATACGCTTAGCCCTATCTCTTATGGTTCTTTACCAATTGGAATCCAATTGATTTGGATATTATAACTTAGTATATCGAAAACAAGAACGAGGTTTTACAAAATTTGACAGCAATTCGCTGCAAAAACTGACATTCTCCTTTGTTTTTACAACCATTCCTCAAAACCAATCAAGACAATACAAAAACAACCTCAAACCCTAGCTCTAGGAACTAGATCAAGAACCCAAGAACCATGGAAATCCATATAAAGGTCCAATAATCCATACCAAAAAGCCTAGAAATCCAAAATATACATGATTCCATACCTGATTTTGGTCTTCTCCCTCTTCTTCCTCTTCTTCCTCCTCTTCCTCTTCTTCGAACGTGAAGCCCTAGCCCAAGGAGAACAAAATGAGATTTTGGTTTGTTTCATGGCCTTTTATAGCCTCAAGTTTATCTTAATTGCAATTAAGTCCTCAATCCTTTAATATTTGAATTCAACTTGTTTTATTTATACTTTGGCATACTATCTTCTTTGATTATACCCTTCATGTCCCATTTGATCAAATAAAGTTTTACCCTTGTTCTAGTACAACATTCCGGGTTCATAAATTTATGATTTCACAATTTCATCTCCAAAATACCACAGTGACACTTAGTGCTCATGTGTGCCCCTACGGTTACCCGTACCGTACACCCTCTCGGGACGGGGCATTACGACTTAGCTCTGAATTTCTGATCGTTAGAAGTAGCGGGTTGGGATTTACGTAGGGTGGCGACACCAGCTGTCAGTGGGAGGGGTGGGGGTGTGTCAAATTGGGTTTGTAGTAGAGGAATTGTATTTTTCTTTTAACCCTTTTGAGCAATAATTGAGGGGCATATATGACTTTTAACCCTTTTGATTGGGAATCAAATGCCCCCAAGGAAAAGCTTCAAACTTTTTCACATCACATGGGATGGCCCATGATTAAAGATAAAGCAAACCTTGACTTTGGTGGGATGGTGTGTCTGTTGCTTCTTTGAGTGCTTTCGACTCGATAGGAAGGAATCAAGCGCTAACACCCGAAATATACCACAGCAGTTTTTCGAGACTTTGTTCGGGGTATATTAAAGCTAAAAATGAATTTTTCGAAAATAAAGCGATAGACCGAGGAAATTATCCTATTTGAGAGCCAGGGTAAATTAGTCATTTACCACTTGAGAAATTAAGTGTCATAAGATGAAAGAGGATGCGGAATAGAATTGAATAAGTTATAATGCAAATAGAAGAGAAAGGAAGGACTTAAAAGCAAAAATGAGAAAAATGTTTAAAATGAGTGAACTATGTATAACAAAAAACAATTGGATAAGAGCAAATTTGGTCTCATTTTTGAGAGACCCGAGCCGTGAAAGAAGAGGAAAAAGAGAAGAAGAGGAGAGAGAAGAAGAAGAAGAAGAAGAAGAAAGAGAAGAAGAAGAAACCAAGGTATGGAACTCTAAAGTTTGGTATGGATTACTTGGATTTTCTTGTATAGATCCATGTTTTGAGTTGTGGGTTGTAAAAAACCTAACCCTAGAGTGAATTCTTGTATGGAATCAAGAGTATGGAATAAAGTGTGTATAGAATCCTCCCTTTGAGGATGGATTCATGGTTAAATGGCAAGAAATTGAGTTAGGGTTTAGAACAAACCCTAACTAACCTTCATAATTGGTTTATGTATGGGTTATAACCCATATAAGAGTTGTTGTGGGAAGAATTCATGAAAGGTTTTTTGAAGAAAGATGTGTATTGAAAGATGATTTGAGTATAATTGAGATTTCAAGATGAATATGAAATGGTTTTGAGGTGTGTATGGAGTATAAAGTTGATTTGGGTTGAAAAGTAAGGAAAAATGGGTGAAAAACACACATTCTGGGCAAATTTCGGAGACCTGTACTGGTACAGCCCAAACCTGTACCGGTACAGCCCTCTAGAACTGAAGACCAGTATTTTTATTTTGGCCATAACTTGGTCATTTCTTATCCGATTTGAGTGATTCAAGTTTCCACTTAAACTAGACTTTAAGGAAAACAAAACACCCAGAAATAGGCATCGTCAAATTCTGACTCTAAGTGGCCCAAAAATTCACTTAAAGTGGGGCTATGTTCAAGCCAATTTATGCTCGGTTTTGAACATAGAGTAGTCCCAGTTGATTAGGTCATAACTTGAGTTTCGGTGCTCCGATTTGGGTGATTCAATTGGAGAAAACCCTTATCACACTCCAAGCAAAAGAGTGCAAAAGAGACAGTGTCAAATATGGAGTCAAGACCTTTGGAAAATGGAATATTTTCAAACAGTCCCGAGTGTAAAATTGGTAAAATGACTAGTTTGGCATGAAAAAACCATAACTTGAATTTGGATGAGTCAATTGGAATGATTCCAATTTATAAGTAAAGTAGATTCATAGAGGAACAAGAAAACATGAATATGATATGAAATATGAAAATGAACTGAAATATGAACATGAACATGAACATGAACATGAATATAAAAGTAAATGAAAAGTATATGTAAAGGAAATGTATATGCAACGTATATGATATGAATATATGATAGACATACCGAAATGAATATGATGGAACATGCTAGGAACACATGAAAGAAATGCATAAATGATAAGAACAATAGAGATAAGCAAAAGATGATAAAGCATAGGAATGAGTACATGTACATGAATGATAGGTACATATATGAATATATGAATGAGTAAAAGCATACATGATAGAAATATAGAAAGTACATGAATAGCTAAATCATAATAAACGATATAAAAGGATATGATGCATAAATGATATAAGGGATATGAATATATAAAGATATATGAATATATGAATACAAGAGTGCATAAATGCATTCATGATATAATCTGAAAGACAAACTAAATGATAGAAAAAGATATGAATATATGTATTATAGAAAAAATATGAGAAACTAAGTAATGAATCTATATATATGAGAAACGAATACAAATTAAAGTAATGATAGTATATATTGCATAAGCGATCATGATAACAATAGTTATTCATGCTTATGAAATATGTACAAAAAATGTAATATGAAATCCATCTGGATTGTCTGCTTAGAACCTATCAGAGGGATAGATAAGCATGCCTATGGGAATCTAACGTAGCATCTGAATCCTGAATATCGAGGCCCTAGGTTGGGTCGATGACATAGATCCGTTTGGATCACGGTGCTTGCCCGAAGGGTCACTACATGGTACACATGGCATAGGTCACTGTCTTTGTACAGTGATATTCTGTAGTTATAAACGGATGAGATCATTGTCTCATACGGTGATGTGCAGCCGAGGTACATCTGAGACATAGATCAACGTCGATACGGTGATAGTACCTTCGGGTATATACAGTTATTTCCTGTATCCGCTTCTAAGGTATTTGCAGACATGAAACCTAAAAGAAAATGACAAGTATATGCACATGAAATGTATAGAATATATGACATGATATGAGAAGCATAACACTGCTATGCGATGAAAGTATAGACAGTTACAAGAACAAGAAAGTATATGAAATATGATAGTACATGAAAAGTACAGTACATGAAAAGCATATGAAAAGTACAGTATATGAAAAGCACAGTAGACAAAAAGCATATGAAAAGTACAGTATATGAAAAAGTATAGCAAATGAAAAATACAGTATATGAAAAAGTATAGTATATGAAAAGCACAGTATATGAATATCATATGAAAGTATAGTATATGTGATATAAGATGAAGTGAAGTATATGAATAACATGGCCGCAGTATGAAAGAGAAAACCATATGAAAGTATAGCAAGCAGGTGTGAAATGAAAATAGTACATGAATACAGTATAAGGAAAATACAAAGTATAGTACACGAAAAGGACATGAACAAGTAAAGTACAGAAAGTACATAAAAGAGAGAGGTATATGAAAAGTATAGTATATAAAAGCACATGAAAGCATATGTGAAAATATATGAGAGTATATGATATGATAGTAAAAGTATAAGTCTTATACTCCTACGGGATATGAAGATGAGATAAATTCACATAATCCGAAAGTAATGATTTGATATGAAAGATGAAACATGAAAGTATAGAAAGTATAAGAAAGTACAAAAGTATATGAAAGAATATGTATGGAAGATAACTGAAAAGCAGAAGGCATAGCATGAAAGATGAACACAGAAAAGTACGAGAGAGGTATCACGAGAAGCCTGAAAGTATATGATAGAATAAGAACGTACAAATGTATATGAAGTATATGAATAGTACAGGATGACAGTATATGAAAAGTACAAGATGAAAGCATATAACATGAAAGTATACGATAGTACAAGTATGAGAATGAAGAATGAAAAGTATAGCATGGGCGTTTAGCCACTACATGAAATAAGACGTGATATATACACAGTCTAAGAAATGATATAAGTAATAGTACATGGAATGCAATAAGTCATAAAACGAAAAGAAGAGAAGTATAGGAATATGTAAAGTATAGAAAAAGGAATACAGTAAAAGTATAGATAAAAGATATGCCAAAGACATAGAACATGTAACGGAAAAAGGTTGACATGCAATAAGCATGTGAAGATGATAAGTACTAAAAGTTATATGAATGTGTATAGATATATGAAATGCATATGTATAAGCTTGTGACAGTCGCCATTGGTGGTTGTCCATGCTTATGTTCCCACTAAGCGTAAAGCTTATGCAGGTGTTCAATCCGTGTAGGTACGAAGAGGAGGCTAGAGGACGGGACGTCCCATGTTTTGCACGGGCCGTCTCGAAGATAGGTGCTGCATGAAGTATTTGCTTAAAGTAATCTCACGATGTTATGTATTAGAAAATGTATATATGTATAAGTATGTGTATAAATACGTGGGGCTGCGCCAAGTGTATGGGTACATGGACACCACTCGGTGGTAGTTCTTTTGTATGTAAATGATTTTTGTTATTACAGAAATTGTTTATATACTCACAGTCACAATCTGCTCCCGATAAAGCAGTGATGAGTCCCCAGTATCGGTATATAGTTTAGATAGTCGCGTCCAGGAAATCGGTTCGGATCGACTGTGTCGGGTCGGATCGGGATCAACGGACGTGACCATAAACTCTACTTTGATTTGTCTGTGTCTCATGTTGGCTGAGTCTGCTTGGTATGATGAATACTTGTTTTTTCTTTGTATGTTTTTTCTTTTTCTCTTTTTCTGTTTTCAATAATGGAAAGTAGATATATATTAGTGCATTAAACTATTGATGAGGATGACCTATATTGACCGACATCCTCTTTTTGGATGGCCTTCATATAGTGACAACTTTACAATCATAAATATTATTTGCTTAGTTAGGAGGTTAGGGAAGGGGGAGGACTTATCAAGAAACATAATATGAGCAACAAGGGGGAAATTTAAATTCATATGTTGCTCTCTTTCTCTCTTTTGCTTTGGTTTATTTATTTATTTCTTATCAACCTAGCTTTCTTAATCTATCTTCGTTATTCACTTAAAAACAAAAAAAAAAAAGAAAAAATTAAAATAGGTTTATGAATGATAAATTAGATTTTCTTTAATAAGATATTATAGATTTTTTAAAATAAATATATATTTTTTAGGTTTAACATTTAAGAAATTGAAAAGGTAACGGAAGTTATGTATATTTAAGTTTTGCATGATTTAACCTTTTCATTTTGTGATGCCCCATTTCCCGGGGGTTCGTTGACAACCCCGTCAACCAGTAAGGTAAATAGTGGATGTGGGTAATCCGACCTGCTCATGAAAATTGAGCGAGTCTCATTTAATACAGGGAGCTACACGAAATACAACATGTCTAATCACATGGCAACTGTCCTGATATTTTACACGAGACCACCACCAGGGTCCATATGCAATTAAAATGAGTAAAAATGTGCGTGGGCTGCGGTGCATTAATACTCACTAAATATGTGAGACCCCGGAAAATCCATATTTCTTGAGGAAGGGTAAAATGGTAATTTCGGTCAAAATCCGAAATTTTTCTAGATCTCGGATGACGAACCGGATGGCACCGTTGGAATCGTCTCGCGAAATCTAGCTACCACGACGAATTTCGTTGGATTCCAAGGTGGTCGAGATTTCACATTTTTCGAGGCGTGGGGTGTCGGATGACACATGAGAAGCAAAGGTAGGGATGCCAAGTGGCGGGAGATAGAGGGGGCCACGATGGCGAGGGACCAAACTCCAACAATTGCATATTCTCATGAGGACCACATGGCACCAAAATGAGATACATAGCTCACATTGAGCCATGTAAAGTGGGATTGAGAAAGTCAAAGAAATGAGGGGCCAACTTGTAATTTTGGGGAGAAGGCATCGTCTTCTCCATCTTCATTTTTCTTGCACAGTTTTGAATGACGGTGGCTTGGAGAGTGAGTTTAGAGAGAGAGAAAGTCCGGCTTCTCTCTAAGATCTACGACGATCGGACCGTCGGTTCGCTTTAGCCTTGAGGCAAGAAGTTGGTCTGGCATTGGGGCTGGAGTGTGGGTACAGTTTGGGGAGTTTCGACAAACTCCAAAAGGTAGGGGTTTTCTCACTGCTTGCACTTTTGTTTAAGGGCCTTGTAATGGATGAGATTTGTTGAGGCACAGATGGTGGTGGTATTGGTTCCAAAGATTTGGGCCAAATTTGAATAAATCCTTGGAATGGTTTTATGGGCAGTTCACGAATTTATTTGTAGTTTGTGTGGTGTTGTGTTATTGCCATGAGAAAATAACATGTTTGTGTGATGTTGTGGGTAGTTCCAAGATGGACTGTCGGATTGTGCCTTAGCCCATGTGAGCTAAGTTTATGTTATTGTTATAAACTGAACAACATGATGTATGGAATTAATTTTGTTAATATATGCATGAGTGATATATTAGCATGTGTTGAATGTTGTGTGCCATTGCATTGCACTTAGATGGGGAGTAACCCAAGTAGGGAAATTCCACTACTGGGCTGCTCACCCGTCGTGGGACCTTTTTAGTACTAAAGACGCATTTGGGATGGGACGCATCCGGGTTTTAGAGGCGAAGAAATGGCCAAGTTGGCCTTATCTTGTATTTTTTTTTTTATAAAATTCTGGGCAAGAGACCCATTTTAGTTTTGTATAGATTGTAATAAAAAAACAATTGTAAATGAATCCCCTTTTTGTATAAAAGTTATATTTGGGTTGTATGGATGAGCGGGTCCTATTGGGCCGTTTTACACGTGTATGGGTCTCATGAGGTGAGACATGTAGAAATTCTGCGGGTTGACGGGTAGTCAACGGACCCCCGGGTTTTGGGGCGTCACAGCTTGGTATCAGAGCATAGGTAAACGATTACCTTGGGAGCTCGATGGGTGTAGAGTTAGGTGTACGAGATACCTAAGACTTGGTGGGCACGGGATAGATCATACATCTGTGTGCATTTTTGTGAATTAAATGTGATGTGTGATGGTGTATAACATGTGTTGTATGTGAATTGTGTGAATTTGTATGCTTGGTGAGTAGCATAGGAGAAATTGTTGAACACTAGGGCCGGAATATAGCCGGAATAGATTGACGAAATTTTAGGCGAGCAGTCGAGAAATAAACAAAATAAGCAGAAAAAAAATTTATGGGCAGTGCTCCAATTTTTGAACATGAACAAAATGAGTTTGTGGAATTACGGAAAAATTATTCGATTTTGCACAAGGAAAAAATTGTAATTAAATTCTAGAAATTTAGAAGTGGGTAAGAACTGGAGTGTTCAGAAACTCTTTTGCATCTTTAGGAAGTAGCAGGAAAATTTCTTGGAGGATTTGAAAAAAAAAAAAATGGAACTACGGGCCAGTTCTAGTTTTGAGTACCGGCCCAGTTGGGTGTTGTGGGATTCTGGAAGGTTGTTCCAGTTTTCGCACATGGAAAAAGAGTTGAAATTCAGCTCTTAAATTTGTGAATTTTATGTATAGCAGTGGGTTAGGCTATTGCATCAAATGAGTAGCAGAAAGAAAGGCTACTGGATGAGGAAAAAAAAAATTTTCAGTGGGTTAAGACCTCTTGAGGTCGCGACATCGTTATGAGGTCGCGACCTGGTTTGGTTGGACGTGAGGTCGCGACCTGGCTGGGTTGCAGTGGGTCTCAGGTTTGGCCAGTGGGAATTGATGTCGCGACATCATTTTGAGGTCGCGACATGGGTGGCTGCAAAGGACGTCGCGACATGGAAGAATGGCGTCGCGACGTAGCAGAAATGGGGCTAAGCAGGCTTGATGTCGCGACATCATCTTGAGGTCGCGACTTGGGTGGCAGTGGCTGAGCAGGCTTGATGCCGTGACATCATTGCGACGTCGCGACATGGGTGGCAGTGGTTAGGCTAGGCTTGATGTCGCGACATCATTTTGATGTCGCGACATGGGCGGTGGCGAGAAGCGGTCAGCTACCCGCTTACAGAGGTCGCGTTTGGATTGGCACAGTGGTGTCATGACACGATTTGATGTCGCGACATGGGCTAGCTCGGGGAGGTGTGACTGGAGCGATGTCGCGACACGGCTTGGGGCTGACGGGGAAAGAGGTCCGCGACATGGGCGACACGGGCGCTATCTGTAGCGACTGCGCGCCTGTGGCCTTGACATTTAATTTGTCTGCGCGACATCTTGCGCGTCTGGGTGTTGTCGTCTGCGGCGACGCCCGCGACAGACGCTTCTTGTAGCGCGGTCTGCCCAGCGACCTGGGTTACGGGTGTGCGCCACGATTACCAAACCCGGTTGATACGGTCTGCTTTGTTTAGGGTCCCTGTTTGGACACTATTCATGGACACTGTTCATAGGTAAAAAAAAAAAAAAAAAAAAAAAAAAAAAAAAATAAAATTTTTAAAAATTTTCTTATGGGTGATTTAATATATAAAATATTTATATGGAAATTACTATAAATGCATTGACGTGGTATGTGAAAATTTTTATATATTTTTTTTGTGTGTGAATAGTGTCTCGGGGTTGTATGTACACTCTTTTGAGATACGTTATTATTGTTGCATATTTTGATTGTGTGATTTTGTGTTTCAAATTGCGTTAAGGACATATACATGAAATGATTTATATGAGAATTATGATTGTACGGTTGTTGCATAGGAAATTATATGCATGGTATAATGCGTATAGGAAAAAGGTGAATGCTAAGGATAGGAACTATAACCTTAGGAACTTGGATAAGGAAACGAACATGAAGGTTTTGAATTTATTTATGAGTGGTTGGCAATTAGCACCACTTAGGAAATGAACGGGTAAATTCATGGTTGTCAAGTCTATTAGTAATTGGCATGTACATTGCTAGTTAGACTGAAATGAAAATTTAATGTTGTCATTGACATGTGTAGATGGCTAGTAGAGGGCAAGGACGCCGAGGTCGTCCACGAGTGTGGTCGGGAACCGCGGAGTTCAGCTTGACCCGGCCGTGTTGGTAGCCGAGGCCTTTGCTGAGGCAGTAGGTATCGCAGCGGCTGCTATCGCTCAGGAAAGCATAGCAGGTAGTCAGGGAGGTCCCAGTAACCTCCAGAGGTTTAGAGCGCACCATCCTCCGACGTTCACAGGGGGAGGAGACCCGATGGTGCTTGGGCCATTGGTTATCGAGATGGAGAACATATTGGGCTGCGGAATCACCTCCGTCTGACGGGATGGGTTGGCTTTGCATTCCGGCTAGAGGAATGAGGCCCAGGTGTGGTGGAGATGGGCGAGGGGGCTTCTAGAGACTTAGGAGGCTATGACATGGGCGAGTTTCGGGAAGCTGTTCATGGGCGAGTATTTTCCGAGACTGCGAGGCATTGCAAAACTTCGGGAGTTCCTAGAGCTGAGCGAGGGCGATGGCTGTGATTAGTGCGTGGCTAGATTCATGAGCTAGCCCGTTTCTTCGATGATTCGTGGCCGACGGCCGAGAGTTAAGGAGAGGTCAGTGGACTGAAGTTGTCCGTGGGACGGGGATTGTAGGACTTCGCCTACGGGACATGGACTCCATGGTTGGGACGGCCCTGACCATAGAGAGAGAGATTGAGGATGCTCGGAACACTCGGGATGCGGGTGTTGGTAGCAAGAGGGAGGACCAGCCTTCTTCTAGTTCGGGAGGGCGGGCCACGCTTCACACGAGTTTCGGGACCCGGGGCGGGTGGGCGGTTAGTCGGGCGGGGCGGGTGATATGTTATTTATGCAAACTGACTGGGGCATGTGAGGAGGATTGCCCGGAGACGGGGATCGGGATTTTGGGTTAGCGATCCCGATTAGTTGTAGAACACGAGAGCGTACAGTTCATTCCTCCACACCCTAGTACAGGTCAGAGGAACCAGTTTCAGTTTCGGGGTGCTATAAAAGCACCTTCGGTAGCACGAGGTGGAGCCCGGAAGAGACGGAGGGTGGGTGAGGTCAATCTGGGCTCGCAGATTTCTGGTGGCGATTCTATATTGCCTGCACGATATATGAGCGAATCAATCACAGCGATCTCAGCGGTAGGCGTTGGATTAGCCGGATATGTAGGGTACGTTTCTACTCTTGCACTTGTTGATTAGAGTAGCGTTTAAATTGGATGCATCATATTCATAAATTGTTGCATCTTGTATGATGGATTTGGACTTAAAGGTTAAGGCCTTTAGAGAAACCACGTATAGATGTTCTTCCCTAGGGTGTAGGGTGAGGATTGACTTTGATAGGTCGGGATTATGAGTGAGAGATCCGCAAAGTTCCTCGCATAATTGGACTCGGGATTGGGTGTCACAGTATGGCATTGTTGCGTTCATGTGCACAGTAACATCGCGTAGGGTCGAGTGTGGGTGCACGGTACGGTCATTCACCACTCTTGGGGAGTGTGGGTTGAGTTTATCTTTGGGACTACTTCCAATGAAGACTCATAGTTTGAATCAGGAAGTGAAGAGTAATTAAAGTGTGTTGGGCAAAGCAAGAAGGGGGTCGTTAATCCCTTAAGGTGAGAAGCCTGGAAATAGGGTGAAGGAGACCCGCGGTAGTATCCGAGGTCCTGTGTGGGTGTAAGAGACCGGGGGTAATCGAATTTACGTGGGTGTAAGAGCCAGGGAGAGATCCGGGCCCCCTGCAGTATGGGTGTAAGAGACCCGTGGAGAAATGCGAAGTTCTGTGAGGGTGTAAGAGACCCGGGGAGATATCCTGAATTTCTGTGAGGGTGTAAGAGACCAGGAGCTATCAATTTACGTGAGGGTGTAAGGGCCGGGAGATATCTGAATTTCTATGAGGGTGTAAGAGACACGAGGAGCGATCAGAATTTACGTAGTGTAGAGGCAGGGAGATGTCTGAATTTACGTGTGGGTGTAGGAGGCCAGTGGTATATTCAATTTTACGTGTGGGTGTAAGAGACCGAAGAGAAATCCGAAATTTACTTGTGGTGAGGCAGTGGAGAAATCCATTTACGATATTGGATATAAGGAGGCTGAAGTGTGGCTAGAAAGGTTTTGTGCCGAGAGAGAAAACACGGGATGTGGTTTATCACCGGACTTAGAGTTGGTGTTAAGTCGGAGACTCGAGATGAAGACATATGGGTATGGTTATTACCCAGACTTAGAGTTGAGTGATAGGAGTTGGGAGAGACTCGAGATGAGGACATACGGATATGGTTATCACCCAGACTTAGAGTTGAGTGATAGGAGTTGGGAGAGACTCGAGATGAGGACATACGGATATGGTTATCACGCAGACTTAGAGTTGAGTGATAGGAGTCGGGAGAGACTCGAGATGAGGACATACGGATATGGTTATCACCCAGACTTAGAGTTGAGTGATAGGAGTCGGGAGAGACTCGAGATGAGGGCATTCGGATATGGTTATCACATAGACTTAGAGTCAAGTGATAGGAGTCGATAGTGACTCGAGATTTGGATACCCATTGGAAATTTCAGTGGGTAATGGTGAACCGACAAGGGCTCGGTGGATAGATGTCATTCACGACATGGATTAGGTTGACGGTCCATTGGATTGTCAGTGATTGTGACCTTGGAAAGGTCATGGTATTTCCTGGCGAGTGGGTGGTGTAGGGTTATTGCTCATACGTGGTTGGATGCGTATGTGTGTGGAATTTCGAGACGAAATTCTTTTAAGGGGGGGAGAATGTGAGACCCCGGAAAATCCATATTTCTTAAGGAAGGGTAAAATTGTAAATTCGGTCAAAATCCGAAATTTTTCTAGATCTCGGATAACGAAAGCGGATGTGCCAGATTGGAATCGTCTTGAAATCTGGCTACCACGAATTGGTTGGTTGGTGTTCGAGGTTTCATGTTTCGGCGTGGGGTGTCGGATGACCACGGCAGGCGGAGTGGGGGGGATCTTAGAGTGGCGGGAATGAGTGCCGCGTGGCGGGGGACGAATCACCAACAGTGCGTGTTCTCCTTGAGGACACATGACACGAAAATGAGATGCATGGCTCACATTTGGTATGTGTGTAAAGTGGGTTGAAGGTAGAATGAATAGAAGCTTGTAATTTTGAGGAGAGACATCATCTTCTCCATTTTCATTCTTTGCTTTGGTTTTTGGACGATGGCTTGGCCAGAGTGAGTTTAGAGAGAGAAAGTCCGGCTTCTCTCTAAGATACGACGATCGGGTGATCGGTTCACTTTGCGCGAGGCAAAAGTTGGTCTGGCATTCGAGGGCTACGTGTGGGTGCAGTTGGGAGTTCGACAAACTCCAGGTAAGGAGTTTTCTCTACGCAGCGCACTTTTGTTTAAGGGCCTTGTAATGGATGGGGATTTATTGAGGCACAGATGGCCCCGTGTGTAGGTTAGATTTGGACGGCCCGAATAAATCTTTGGAATGGTTTAGACGATCCACGGATTGTGCGATTTGTGTGGTGTTGTGTTATTGCCATGAGAAAATAACATGTTTGTGTGATGTTATTAGGTAGTTCAAGATGGAATTTGTCGGATTGTGTCTTAGCCGTGAGCTAAGTTTTATGTTATTGTTATAAACTGAACAACATGATGTATGGAATTAATTTTGTTAATATATGCATGAGTGATATATTAGCATGTGTTGAATGTTGTGTGTCATTGCATTGCACTCAGATGGGGAGTAGCAGATGGAAATTCCACTGCGAGTTTTACTCACCGTCGTGGGACCCCTTTTGGGTACTAAAGGCATTTGGGATGGGACGCATCAGGGTTTTAGGCGAAGAATGGCGAGTTGGCCTTATCTTGTATTTTTTTTTAAGTAATTTTATAAAATTCGGGCAAAGACCCATTTAGTTTTGTATAGATTGTAATAAAAACAATTGTAAATGAATCCCTTTGTATAAAGTTATGTTGGGTTGTATGGATGACGGATCCTATTGGGCCGTTTTACACGTGTATGGGTCTCATGAGGTGAGACATGTAGAAATTACCTTGGTTGTGGGTAGTCAGCGGTTTTTGAGTTTTGGGCGTCACAAAATATATATCAACTATATAACATAGTTCAAGAGTTACTACATTACTCTTAACCAAAACAAATATCAAAATTTAAAATTTTAATACATGTTCTACAAAAGCGAATACCAAAGCCCTGCTTAGGCTTTCTTCTAAGCGCGACCTCGTGAGCGTCATCCTCCTGTACACTCATGTGCTGAAATAGTGATCCTCGGCCCGGGGTGAACAATGCCAGTCAGAGATAATTTCCCACATGGGTCTCCCCACCTACTTGCCACGTGTCATGACAGCAATCACTGACTCAAGTAAATACATGATCTCACTTGAATGTCGACATGCCCAATCCCATGTCTCGAGTCCTCACCGACTCCCTCACACTCCCAATCCCATGCCTAAGCCAAATGCGAGTAAAAATACAGTCTTCAAAACAAAGTTTTTGTTCTAAACACTATCAGTTTAAAGGTAAAGTTATTACAGACTGACCCTCCGAGGCGAATCTGTTGGATAACCCTCCAAAACAATTCATAGGCCCCTCAAGTGAATTGTTGGACAACTATAATTCTCAGGAAAATCTTAGTGAGAAATTCTTTTCTAATATTTTCCACTTTTCTTTAATTTTCATGTCATGTACTCACACCTAATATTCTGAGATCTTGAGTGCGTATGGAATGCGTATCATAAAATTCAAAAATATTCATTGCTAACATATTTTTCATATATAATAACATAATTAAATTCATAATTCATGTTCAAATTACAACAATAACACCAAATTAGCTCATATGGGCCCACACCAAAAATCACCTGATAAATCAATGAACAATGAAACCCTCGAATTCGGCATTGTTCACGGCCACTAATGATTTTTCTCCGCTCGGTTCAAATGTTTTGAGACCGAAATCACAACTAAGTCAAGCCTCATAATATCCTGGCCATTCGCATGATGCTGTAAATAATAACACAAGTAGGAAGACCCCTGCTGTAGAGTTGACGGAACTCCACCAATGACATGCGGCTCGCCGCGTAGATCGACTTTGCTTATTGCTCGGGTTAGAAGCGGTATCCGACGATGGAAAATGCGAAAGAAGTCATTCTTTATATATAAAAATCGAAAATTTCATCATCTTTGCGACGTTTTGTGTTTCAATGGAGAAGAAAACTATTCATTTTTGTCTTATACTTATTTAACTTTTCAATAATTCTATCATATCTCTTTTTAAGGTTTGGATTTTGACACTTGACAGTAATTTTTAAATAAAATTCCCTAGAGTCGTGTATGTTTGTGTTAATTCTTTGAAATTAGTGAGAACGATATGATGTCAATTGTCAACAGAGATGATTGCAGGTAATCCAGTTTGAAAAGGAAGCAAAATACTTACGTGGCAATGGTACACGTAACCGGGCTCCGAAGATACATCGAACGGATAGGATGCGTTGGAGTGTATGTAAGCAAATCTCAGCAGTATCTTCGTCACATTTCCCGGTGACATCTTGAACACATTTTTCCAGCCCTGCTCGTGCGCTGGCACTGCTGTTATGTTGCCACGTGCATACTTGCTTATCAGCGCCCGGCGGCGTCGTTGATCTTCAACATGCACTCCTTGAACTCTTCCACGTCCTGGCTCTCTGTTCCAACACACGAACAGCTGGGTGGATGTGCAGCGAATGATTATCCTCCGTCAGATTAATCACATTCCAGATCTCACTCGTCCCCGCTTTGGGCGTCTCCGTCGCCGGCGCTTCGTAAGATTTCCCGTTCAAGAACAGATGAGTCGGCTCATCGGTGGGGCTCGTATACTCGTACATTGATATGTATCGTACGGCCGCAGCACTCGATACATCGGGTGGTGGGTATTTGATCAAACTCCTCGGGATCCACGACGTCTCGACCTCGCGTTGCCGCTTGATGATGAACTTCATCACCTTATCGTTGAACTTGTCCACCGGGTCGCCACCTGGGTAGGGATAAGCTGCACCGTTAGCTAGAACAGCTTGTCAAAAGATAAAAGAAGTCGTTGGCATAAGAAACAGAGCATCGGTTGTAGGGCACCACATAGATGCTTGTGAAGGGGGGAGGGGAATGCATACACATATCCGGGCCTCTCCTTTGTATTTTCAACTTTCTGGGACCAGGAATCATAAATACTACTAGAGAATGACATGGTGTCCCATGTGACAAGTCTCTCGCATTCTTAAAACCAGGACCAACCAGTCTGTCTACTATAATATATATATATATATAGTATAGTATAGCAGCCAACACAAACACAACCAACCCCCTCACTCGGCCACTCTACCCTGGTTGACCCCTCTAATATTTACCTTGTTGCCTTTGTCTTCTCCCCTCATGTTAGATAGCGGGTAGATATCATATCATATCAAGTGCGACCATGCTTTTCAGTTCCCATGGAGTGGCCAAGCACCATCTCATGTCTCAAAGTAAGTAAATACATAAAAGAGTTATTCCATATCAACAATACACTTAATAAACAAAGCAAATTAATGAGAGAAAAAAAAACTAAGAGAAGTTTTGTCAATGTTTGTATTCCCCTATATACATTTATTGTAATAAATAGCGCAATCCAACCCCCACTCCCACCCTATTTCCTTCCTTCGCTTCATTTTCCATTGCAGGCTCTGGTTTGGCCCGACCCGACCTGACCACACCTCAATTACATTCACCCCCATATAAACAACCATATATGCAGAACATCGAACTACCCCAACAAGGAACAAAAAGAACAAAATAGAAGGAAAAAAGGAAAGACTTCAACATGGAGTTCAGAGCACAACGGAAAATTATGTGCAAATCGGGGATACACACGGCAAGTTGGACATAATGGAACATTTAAACAAGATAGGATCACATGTCAACATTTAAGCATGCATTTAATAGGAAAAACGAAATGGTTACCTGGATTGATGGAGAAGTATCTTTCAATCTTGCCACTTTGATGTTCTCAAGGCGCCCTCAGGGTGCGTGACGGTCAGAAGAATATGAGGGATCGATGTTTCTTACTTTTCTCCCCGGTCGGTCGAGCCGAATGTGATCTTCACGAGGAAGAAGAATGGGATATGTCTATCTCTCCCTCTCACACATCTCTTTATATATATATATATATATATATATCACACTTTAGTTGGACCACTTGACTTAATGGGCCAGTCAAGTAAATTAGGGTGAGCCCATAAAAATCAAACAATAATATGTTTCCCGGCCCCATTATGGTTCTGATACCAAAATGAATTAACAACGATTTATAATATTATCAAGTTGATTAATGTAAGTCCACACAATAAAATTCTAACAATTTTCCTACTTGGACTACATAATCAAACATCCGAACATGCATATAATCATAAATCAATGTCTCATAGAATCTCATCAAAACAAATAATCAAAAGCAATCATATATGCTTCATTTGCTTGATTTATAGAAAAGTACAATAATAGCAATCCTTCCCAACAATAGCATAGTATTACGATGCAAAAATGACTCCCACTAACTTAATACCTTTGACTTGTAGCTACATTTGAGATACATGTTCTGACATGACATGGGTAAGCCTTTGTTAATGGATCATAACATACCTTTTGTGGACATGTATTCAATATCAATAAGAGACTACGCCACTTTCTCCTTAACAAAATAGAACTTTACATCAATATGTTTGGAGCGAAATACTCCCCAGTGTTCTTGGAGAAAGCAATAGGCTGCGGAGTATCACAAAATAATTCGATTACAGAAATGGAGTCAACAACTCAGCTTGACAAATTCGCATCCACATAGCATGACAACAAGCCTCACTAACATGCCACATACTCGGCCTCCATAGTTGAGGATCTTTGTAAGTGTTCCTTGACACTCTTCACAAGATCTGACTCCTCTGCCATCATAAAAATATAGCTTGTAGTGGATTTCTTATCATCTATGCGCCGTGAGCTCGACATCACAAAACCCAACTACATCAAGTAAGCTGGTGCGCTGATATGTCAACATTAAGTCCTTAGTTCCTTGCAAATACCTAAGGACCTTCTTAGCTGCTTTCCAATGCTGACTCCCAGGATTGCTCAAGTACCTTCCCAACAGGCCCACAACAAAAGCAATATCAGGGCGTGTACATACTTGAGCATACATAAGGCTGCCCACCACAGATGAATAAGGAATGGTCCTCATTTCCTCTCTCATCATTTTGGGGACAGGCCTTTGAAAACTTATGCCCCTTACAGTGGCGCTCTAGTAGTTCTGGGTTGCGCATATTGAACCTCTTCAATATCCTTTCAATATAGGCTCTTTGAGATAATTTAAGCACTCCATTAGCCCACATCACGAAGAATCTTTATGCCCGAAACATAAAAGCCTCACACGAGATCCTTCATGAGGAAATGGGTTATTGACATATTAGCGTCTCAATCAACAAATCGAGGATCATTTGATGCGAAAGTAGTATATCATCAACATATAAAACAAGAAATATGTAACTACTCTACTGACCCTGAATATATCATCTATCAAGCTGTATTCTCTTTAAAGCCATTTTGGGTGATAATCTTATCAGAGCTTTAGTCTGCTTTGCCTCGAAGCTGTTTAAGACCATAAATGGACTTATTGAGCTTGCAAACTAAATCTTCCTTTCAGCACCTACAAAACCGGTAGGTTGCTCATGCTCACCTCCTCATCAATCACGCCATTCAAGAGCTATTTGTCTTGACATCCATCGTCTTTAGCTCCAAATCAAAATGAGCTACTATGGCCATAATCACTCTAAAAAATTATTTGCAGTCAAACAGGTGAGAAGGTTCTTGAAATCAAATTCCTTCTCTTTGACTATAACCTTTAACCACAGTCTAGCTTTATATCTTCTACTTTCCCGTTAGAATCGGGTTGTGGTCTTAAGACCCACTTACACCAGTTTGTATGTGTGGTTAAACCAAGTCCCAGGCTTACCATTCATATGCATAGAATTTATTTCATCATCATGTGGCTTCTTTCCAAGAAATTGAATTGAGGACAATGGTGCTTCTCGATAAGTATTTGGATCAAAGCATCATAACCATCATACTCATGCTCCTGCAAATAAACCATATAATCATCGAAATAGTTTGCCTCTGAACTCATGATCTTCTCAAGAGATCTCACCCCAACAGCCGGGTGTCATACAGCGGGAAGACCAGAATTCCATTTGATCACTATGTTCTCCTTGATTGAGTGGCTTCTTTGTTGGACAAACGAGAACATCCACGGAACAGCGAGATGTGGAAAGGAATCCTTTGACATGCTCTTCTCTAAGAGAGGTATCTCGAGGCCGCAAAATTTGGATGAGCATCAATTTCGTCTCAAGTATACAGCCTGTCTGACTCAATGATCACGGTGGTATGATGAATGATAAAATCTGAACCTTGATCAATCTGTGTGACAAAACCAATGGTTCTAGGATCAGTTTCTTTATTTGTGGGTTATAGGGCTGGCTCCTCGGCCATATCCCCAAACATGGAATGGTGAAGACTGGGTTTCTTTCCTGACCATAGCTCATAAGGTGTCTTAGGCCTTGCGGACTTGCAGGCATGATTCCAGATATGTGCGGAGTCCTTAAAGCTTCACCCCATAGATCTGGTAAGAGGAGTGCTTTCGACATGCACCTCACCATATCTAACAATGTGCGATTCCTCCTTTCTGCAACCCCATTCTGTTGAGGAGTGCCTGGCATTGTATATCGCATTAATGCCACATTCCACGGAAACCCAGCAAAATGGTCAGGGATTTCGTCCGATCTCGTCATATCTTCACATAATACTCGCCACCTGCAGTAGGACTTTACGACTTTGTGGGCTTTCTATTGCGATCACCTTGGCCTTAAAGACTAAACACATTTAGGAAGTCGATTTCTCATGGATTAGTTCAACATAACCAAATCTGAAATCATCTGATGAAAAGTGATGATGTTTGCAACCCCCCTAAAGGCGAGTTGGTGTCGAGGACCCCGCGTATATCTTGTGTGGATCAAGTCTAAAAGTACTTTCACACTGTCGATCTTCTCCTTTACGGTCTTTGTGATGTGCTACCTTTAAGCAAACCACACAAGTTTCAAATCTGAGAAATCAAGTTAGAAAGCACACCATCTTTTACCAATCTCTCTAATCTTTGCCTAGAAATATAAATACAGAAGATTTGTGCCTGACATGGAAGAACTCAATTAATTCTGTGTAACTTGCAACTGACAACGAAGTGCTTGAAGATGAATCACATAACAAACCATGATGCAAACTGAGACAATAAAGATTTCCAAACAAAACATATTACCCATTAATTACGAGTTGCAAAAATACTCGACTTTTCCATCTCAGAGTAGAAGAATAGCCAAGTCTATCGAAAAGACAATCGGATTCTCAAAAGTGAGGGTATAAAAGCCACATTGTGTAACAACAAAAAAAAATAACTGTAATCAGTTCAAGCTTTATCATGCCAAAAATTCCACTTTTACTTTGCTTAGTGCACCTACACATTCTTCATGCTTTAGCGGCTTCCTTACATTTGTCATATGGCTTAAATTGGTGAGTATGAATAATGGCTTTCAGGTATCTAACCACCAGAATTGACATGAACATCAAACAATATTTATTCTCAATCTATGTTTGCATTCAACTTAATCATAACAACAATTTCACCTTTCTTTTTCTTTTCTATTTAATTTTTTAAATTTGAAGCAATCGACGCTTGTGGCGATCTTATGGCAAGTTGCACTTCCTTTTGGATTTCTCACTCTTTGCGATGTTAGAAGAAGTAATGCATTAGAGGTTCCTTGATTTAGATTCACTTTCTCTTGAACTGCTTAAGCCTCCAAAATTCTTGTGTAGAGGTTTTTCTTCACGTCTTGACTTGATGGGTTACAAGGCAGGGAGTGAGTCTCATTTTCTTCGGTGAGACTTCATGTTGCCTCTGATGAACATCAACTCTTCGAGTCCATTCTTCCTTCAAGGCATTGTGTGTCGCTTCCTGCATCAGGGAAACAGGAAGAGACTCAAGTATCCAACCATTTCAGAAATTTTTCACTCAACTCCACTTTCTCTCATTTGCCTTGAGTGAGTAGTGCCTTGGCTTGATGATGTGATCTCACAACTCCATGACTCAAATCATATAACGTAGTTGTAGAGCTTTAAATGAGTTGCCATTTCTGCCTCATCGACCTTGGTATAATTGGCCTTCATATTCTAAGAAGTCTTTGTCCTTTCCGTCTTTGGCACGCATTCTTTGATAGATTTATCCATAGTGTAATATATGCCAGATGACGGCTCCACGTTTGGAGTGCTCCCGCGTCTTTCATAAAATGATCTTTCATGCAGAGCTCCTCATTAGTAGGGCTTACTTGGTTTATCAACCCCTCAAAAACCAGAATCCGGATTTTCAGAGTCATAGTACGTTGGGACTCAGCCATTCTTTAAAAATTGTTCCCGATGGAGGTTTGATAGCGGAGACAGTGCGAAAATGCAGGGATTGCTTGTATTGGATAGCCATGAAATTCAACAATATGCATGTTATTTACAATATCATGCTTTTGCTAGTTTCCGCAATTTCTTAATTTAGGCAAGTAGCTTGGAATAAAAAATTCCACGATAAGGACAACTAATTAAAATATTACAACCAAGATGTACTAATTTTATTAGAAGGGCAAAGGGTAGTACGGTTAATAATATACAATTAATTTCCTTCATCAGTAAATCCTACCAAGCATTGTTATCATCGATAGGACAATTAAAATACCCGATATGGATCTTAGTAATCACAATAACAAAGCAACTAAATGTAGGAGTCAAAAAAAATTTACATATAGGGTCGATAAGCGACCACATATATGTTCATTGTGTCATGATAAGGTTAAATATTAATTTACGATTTGACACACTTGGGTGCGATGAGCAATCACACAGTGTTGTCATGTCGATTAATCAGTCATGATAAGTATGGTTCTTTATGTTGGGCAAGAAAATTATATCTGTAAAAGCATGAATTATAATAATTGTCCTAGTAAAGTAATTTTAACAAATGCATAATCAATCCAAGCATACAAGAGCAAACAAACAAAAAAAAGGTTTTTTGTTGATATGTGACATCATCATGTCTTCATTCATCTTCTCCTCCATATGAACGGCCCGGATTTACGAAATTTTTTTCGGTCATTGTTCATATGGAGAAGATGAAGCGATGGCTATGATGTTTGATCATCATGATGTAGTAAACAAAAAACCTTTTTGTTTGAGCTGCCTTATTATGCTTGAATTGATATGCGACTGTTAAGAGTGACACACTAAAGACACTAGTAATATAATCGTATTTTACTGTTATGAGCCACAGCCTATTATTTTTGAACTGAAATACTTAAATACTTAAATTTCCTTCCAATACAAACCCAGAATGCACAAAAAGGGAAAAAGCAGCGTAATAGCGAGAACCAAACAAGCCTAATTTTTCGAAATACCAAGATGAGCTCAAAACCACAAAAAAAGGATGGGTTTTGCTCCAAACAACATTCTCTACTGTATCAACCTGTCCGGGCTTGAAAACGAGAATAAACACCAAACGAAAAAAAAATGGCTTCCGTAACCAAAAAAAAAAAAAGCGAGAACCAAAATAACCCAAAATTGCGGCTTAAATATGTCTTCATACCGGCTCGATACCAATTAATGGAACATTTAAACAAGATAGGATCACATGTCAACATTTAAACATGCATTTAATAGGAAAAACGAAATGGTTACCTGGATTGATGCCATGAGAAGCCATCCTTTCAATCTTGCCACTGATGTTCTCCAAGCTGCCCTCCGGGTGTGTGACGGTCCGAATGAGGATCAGTGAGCGCCCTTTTCTCCAAGATTCGGTCCAAACCGAGGAAATGTGGAGTACTCCCGAGGAAGAAAGAATGGGATATATTACATCCTCTCATACCCTTATCTCTTTATATATATATATATCACACTTTAGTTGGACCACTTGACTTAATGGGCGGTCAGGTAAGATGGGTGAGCCATAAAATCAAACAATAATATGTTCGGCCATTATGTAAGTTCCACCAATTCCTGATACAAAATGAATTAACACTGATTTATAATATTATCAGTTGATTATGTAAGTCCACACATAAAAATTCCAACGAGTTAAACTAAGCTCCACCTCACAAGCTTCACCATTTTCAAAAGACGCTCCCCTCATTTTTCTTTAATTTCTTTCTAGTGTTCTAATTTTGTTTTTTGTTTTGTTTTTTGTTTTTGTTTTTTTGTTAAACCAACCCCTTATGTCAGTGTATGTAGGTTGATTAAACTTCCATTTTTTGTGATTGGCATTCTTTTTCCTATTTTGCTTCTTATTGGTTAAGTTTAATTGTCTTAAACACCTTGTTATTCTCTTCTTTACTCATTGTGCTACCCAAAATGATAGCAAAAAAAACTTTGTGCGTGTTTGTTTACAATTTGTGAAATCTATATATTTTTTTTTAATGCTTCTGACTTATAGCCGTATGTCCAATTTAGTCCATGAGTTTTATTTTTTATCTACAAGTATCCTCGACTTTAGTGTCATAGCTCATACATGCCTATGTTGCCACAGACTTGCACAAATGGAGCAATGGGAGCTATTCAGGTGGTGCTTCATCTTTATGGTGTTTTAACGCCCGTTTGTCCATCTATGCAAGTTTGTGACTACAAGGGCATGAATGGCTGACACCTATGTCAAGAGGGGCACATGTGGATCGAAAAAAACTCATGGGCTAAAAATAATTTATCTGATTAAATTAAGGAGATCAAAGAGAAACTGAATTTTTAATTTTTTTAAGGAATGGAAAGCATGGAAACGATTATAGGGTAGGAAGAATAGGTTTCTTTCTATGGTTGGGAAAGATGTTCTTATTAAAGTAGTTGGCCAAGCCATTCCGCCTTATTGTATGAGTACTTTTCTACTTCCGAAGTCGATGTGTGAGGAATTGCAAAGTGGTGGGCCTTTTGGTGCGATATGAATAAGGATGGTAGGAAAGGTATTCATTGGCAAACGTGGGAGAAATTATGTTATAGGAAGGAGGATGGAGGTATGAGCTTCAAGCATTTGCATAGTTTCAATCTTAAACTTCTTGGCAAGCATGGTTGGAATCTATTGACTAATCCTAACTCTTTAGTCACTCGATTACTCAAAGTTCAATACTATCCCCATGATAGCTTATGACAGCTAAATACCATCCCCATGACAGCTAAATATTTTCGTATGGAGGAGTGTATGGGTGGCTAGGACTGTTATTGCTTCAAGAAGTAGATGGAGGATAGATAATGGGGAGAGTGTAAATGTGTGGATAGACCCATGGATAATAGATATCCTAACATTTAAGCCTCCTACACTGGTTATTGATGGATTGGAAGACCTCAGAGTATCAACATTGTGTTTCCATGGTCTACCATCATGGAATATTGGTTTGGTAAGAGCCTAATTTAGTGAACATGATGTAAAAGCTATTTGTAAGATGTTACTTCCGTTTGGGACCATGGATGATAAAATCATTTGGAATTTCACCAATGATCTATGCGGAAGTTAGGTGAGGATTGTGGTAGGTGTCAATTCTGCATCAAAATTAAAATTAAAATTAAAATTTTCATCTGGCAATTATGCGAAGGCCTTCTTCCTACTTGGAACACAATTGCTCCCAAAGAACATCCTTTGTCCCTCTTGCTTGTTTAATGTGCTGAACTGATGTAGAGCATTTGTGGCATATTTTCTCCAGAATCCATTTGCTTTCAAGCTTGTTGGGAGGTAAATTTGAAGTTATCGTCCTGTTGATTTGATTAGAAACATTGGAGGAATTGTTACTTTAGTGGTTCTTCTTATAACTCATCTATTGCTATCAAAGTCAGCATGATTCTTTGGAGTATATAGAATCAACCACGACTTATGGGATGACGAGTCCTTTACCCTGTAAGCAGTTGCAACTTGCTTTTGTCTTTGTGAGGAATGGCTTGCATAAAGAAATTAAGATTGTAGGGTCCAAACAGCTCTCTTGTGTTGATTAATTTAAGTATATGGAGAAGACAACCTATGAATTGTCAATCAAATCTGCTTGTGATGTAGCTCTTTTTGAACAAGAAGGGATCACGGATATGAGGTGTGTCTTCTGAGATAGTTAGGGTCATTTTTCTAGGTTGTTTAAACACAAAATGGCAGGGATTGTTATCAGAGAGGCGAGTGTATGGATTACATCAGAAAGCTATTATATGGGTCATACGTTTGAGATTTATCTATAGTTGGGTACAGTTCGATGCCAAATTTGTTGTTGATTCGTTTCATTCTTCCCGTCTTGATGAATTAGAATTTGGTAGGGCCATCCAAGAGTGTCGAGTTCTTTGCCATCAAGGAGTCTCTTTCTTTATTTGTTTTACTAAAAGACACTGTAACAAGGCTGCTCATGTTTTAGCTAGAGTCTTATGTTCTTGCATCTCCTTTATATGATACTCTTACTCCTGGCTGTGTTAAGGATGCTGTTGCTGATTTGTAATGAGTTCTTTTATTCAAAGAAAAGAAAAAAACCGAGTGTCAATTCTAATATGAATGCGTAATAATTGCATATAAATAAGAAATCATGTTGTAGTCAACTTAATTATTTTAAAAGGATATAATAGATGTTGAGCCCCCACCCAAGCCCTTTTATTTATTAAATGAATCAATTCTACAAGATTTCATTTTATTAGAATTATAGAATCCATCGTGTTATTTGAAGGTTAAAATTTTGGTTAAAACTATAAATTTTGAAAAATGAAAATTTGGTTTATAATTTTAGAAAAATGGAATTTTGCTTTTGAAAAAAATAGAAAAAGGGATTTAAAAGTGGAATTTTTGAAAAATAGATTTTGAATTGGCATTTTCTCACCAAAATTTAGAAATTTTGAATTTTAGAAAAAGTATATTGGTTACAAAATTTGAAAAAGTGAAGTTTGAATTGTGAATATTGGAAAAATGGATTTTGATTTGGGTTAAAGGGCATTTTTGCCTCTCAACTATAGCACATGTGTCAATTGAGCTGCAATTAATTTTTTTTGTCATTTATGTCCTTCAACTATGTGCTAGTTGTCAATTTAGCCCCTCAAATTGTTTTTTTTTCATTTTTATAATTTATAAAATTAATAATTTTGTCATTTTAAAAGAAAAAAAAAATCTAATTGTTGCATTGAAGTTGGTGCATCTTTATGATTTGCTTGACTATAATCAAGATAATGTATTTATTTACTACATTTGATTTCTAAAAAATATTTTAAAATTTAAGAAAAATTTTCCAGTATTTAGTTGAGGGGCTAAATTGATAACTGGGCCATAATTGAGGAACAAAAATGACAAAAAAAAAAAAAATAGTTGAGAGGGTAAATTGACAACTGGGCAATAATTAAGGGGCAAAAATGACTTTTAACCCTTTTGAATTTGGGGTCGAATTTGAATTTTAAAGTAGAAATTCCAATTTTGAGGCTGGAATTGAGGATTTGTATTTTTGAAAGTGGGGCTTTAATTGGAAATTAGAGTAAAATGGTTAATTTATTAATACAATAAAACCTTAACCAAACAAGTTTATATTAAATCGCATGCTAGTATCAGTTTCTTGAAATCGTCTTAAAGTTTATTAAGCCTTTTGTCCAAGCATTTTGTTAACATCAAATATTTTTTAAATCATGTATTTGGAATCTAATTTTTCAAATAAATTGAAACGGACCCATAACATAACTTCCTTGAGAAAAAAAAAAAAAAGAAGACGTTTTACCTGCAGTTGCTGAGTTGTAGGTGGTGTAGCCCCTTCTAACACTTCTGCTGCCAACATAATAATATTATTCACATTAATACCAACTTCAATATTCTCCTTACTCTGAGCCACTTCCTTCACATATATAACAAACCTCTTGCTGCTTATCCTCTTAAGTAAATCGCATTTATAGCCGCTTGAATGCGACTATAATGTGATCAAACTAGTGTGAATAGTAATACCGTAGTCATTAATTACAACATTGACTTTAAAAAAAAATCAATACCATAATTATTGACTACGACATTTCAAATATTTTGAAAATTTTTTAAGTTAATGTCGTAGTTATTGCGGCTTTATACATAATAGTAATTGGGTGGAAATTAGAAGATGAAGAAGGCATCTATCTAACCCAGCCTGTCTTGTTTGGCATCGATGGCAAGTCACATGATCATAATTCCTTTCTATCTTAATTCTTAAATTCATTTGCTCACATTCACAACTGGCCTCCTCTACAATATGATAACGTTTTGTCCTCCTCATTTTCCTTAAATAGTGTCCTACCAAACCCTTATTAAATTATAGTGTTCGATTTACTTATATATATATATATATATATATATATAACACAAAAAAATAATTAGACTTTGATTCAATGAATTTAAAGAATCTTCCGTATTAAGAAAATATTGTGGAACACCTACACCTTTTGAGTAATTGAGCCCACCAACTATTTATGGGCTTGACAACCGCCTTCCAGTACGCTGCTCGATATGTGTATACCTTCAAAAGGTTTGCCATGATAAATTAATGGATTTTCTATGATGGAGATAAGAGGGGATGTAAGGGTAGAGAGAGATAGTTGAAATAAAAATAAAAATAAATTGATAATTTTTTTTTTATGATGTTTTCATAAAACATATCTTAATTTTTTACTTATTTTTCAAGTTATGTTAGAAAAATAAAGATATTAAATGATTAAAAATAATCAAGTATAACAAATTAAAAATGTGTCTTCATGCGTATTCACCAATTTAATAGTTTTAAGGCTAATTGTTATATTTTCATAGGACTTTTATTAAATATAGGCATCTACATGCATGAAACATAATTCCCTTTTTTTGTTTTACATCGATGCATTTTGCATTAAAAAATTTTAGTACTTATAACGGACATCCATTATACTCGTCCTGTTACCACTTGAGCTAGATTTCAGGGCAAATTAAACGCTTTCTTAAAAAGTGGAGTTTTGAGAATAATTTCCTTGAAATATATATATATATATATATATTAAAAATCCTAATATTTCCTTGAAAATAATTTTCATTCTAATATGTATTTACCTTCAAGTCATAAAATACTTGAAACCACCATCCCTATGTCTTGTTTGTGACAGTAAGCATTCTACCACTTGAGATAGGGATAATGGATAACTATAATTTTAAGTTTAAAGTTAAAAAAAATAGGGTTTGTAACTATGGTATTAATCTTAAAAAAAAATTTATCATTGTTTTCGTTTCAAATACTTAACTTTAATTTTTTTAAATGATTATTTTTTTATATTATATTTAGGGTTAAGAATATGTAAGTTATTTAAAAAAATTATATGATTATCTTAAAATAATAATATATGAGATTCAATCATTAGTATTTTAATTTAATGTTTCTATCAAATTTTATATACCGCCTTTTGCTTCTTGGGTTAAAAGAGAAAACATAATGAAACTCTCCACTTTCCACTCTCCACTCTCCAGTCGCCTAGCTGTCTCTTTTTTCTCCATTCACGCCCAGCTCGGCTGCTGCAGGATCGTTCAGCCGCCGGTCTCCCAGAAAGTCTGGGTTAGAAATCCAGAAACTCCACTCACCATCACTTGACATCAGCTAGGATTACAAAACTGGTTCATCTTGGTAGAATGTGAAAAAGTTTTGATTTTAGTTATTTTGAAGAAGAATCTCAGATTTCTCTTACAAAAGTTGATTTTTGTTGTTGTAATAGGTAGAAATGGAGTAAGAATACACTGAATCGGCTTTTTTCTTCTCTAAGAAGACTGAGTTGACTCTGAATCTCAACCGAACATGGACTGTTGAGAGTTTTGAACCCTGCAGTCTGACTGATAAGTCTCTTCTCCTATCCATTTCTTGAGCTCCCTTCTTTTAGTTTCTTCTTATTGCTGCTTTGTTTCCTTCCCTTCTGTTTTTCAACAAAACCAAATTTCAAAAAACCCCTCCAGTTCTCGTTTTTTGGTCACACTGCATCAAATTATAAGCTTTTTCCTTCTGTTGTTTCTCATTTCCCTTATGTTTTCCAACTAAACCAAATTCCAAAACAAAAAAAAAAAACCCATATGTTCTCGTTTTGGTCACACAGCATCAATTGTTGCTGACTTTTCCTACTTCCCAATTGTTTTCCCAAATCCGTCAAGTAACAGAGATCGTTGTTGCCGTTGCTGGGAAAGTTTCAGAGTACTTGGGTGCCCCTATTGGACGCCAGCTCAGTTATCTGTTTTGCTACCGCAGCCATGCTGAAAAACTTCGCAACCAAGTTCAGACGCTGAGGACGGCGAGGAATGATCAGCAAATAACTATTGATGAAGCCACCAGAAAAGGGGATGAAATCAGACCAGCTGTTCAAGACTGGCTGAATCGGGTTGATCAGATCACAGGGGAGGCAGAGGCATTTGTATTGATGAGGGATGATCAAAAACATGAGCTGTTGAATGGGTGGTGTCTAAAATCTCATCTCACGTTATCAACTGCAGAGAAGCATACAAGAAGGCGCAGGTTATTGTTGGGATCCAAACAGCCCGTAATTTCCCTGATGGAATTTCATACAGTGTCCCTCCACGGAATGCAACGTTTATAGATGCATCCTGGACTCGAGACTCGAAAAAAGATGAAGAAGGGATTGCCAAAATTCAGCAAAAAAACTGCAGAAATGTTAGGCTTCCAATTTAAGGGGAAGGATGAATCCACAAGAGCAGATGAACTGAAGCAGAGAATACAGAAAAAGAAGGAACCGGAGAAAGAGAATCAACCGGAGAAAGAGAAGGAACAGAAGAAAGACAAGGAGCAGAAGAAAGAGAAGATCCTTATTATCTTGGATGACATTTGGAAGGAAATTAATTTCGAGAAAGTTGGAATTCCTTTCAAGATGATCAGACAATATGCAAACTAGGGTTGGTTTCTAGAGACGCAAACCTATTATGCAAAGACATGGGCGCACAAAAATGTTTTCCAATTCAACCTTTACAAAGAGAAGAAGCTTGGCATTTACTCAAGAATATAGCAGGTGATTCTGTGGAGTGCTCTTCAAGAAGCGGTTTGTGCAAGAGAGAAGTCTATTGCTATGATCATTTCCGTCACTATCAGCCCCTTGCTTGGGCCAAATGGTGGCAGCAGATGGCTTCCACGCATTGTTGCCTCAATAGCTCGGATTAAGTGATTTTTACATGGAGATAACCTTCCCACTTTGAGCTTTGTCATTTCCATTTATTGGTCGTGCCACATCGGTGCACCGCATTTGGAAACATGGGTCCAATCTTCGTGCTGATATGACACTTGCTGGCTTTGATGGCTTCCGCATTCGACGGTCAGACCAAACACTTCTCTTTCTTGGGGAGGGCTATTCTTCAGAAGATGGTAATGCATCTTTGGCTCCTGGTTCCTTGATTGTTCTTGCTCATAAGGAGAAAGAAATCACAAATGCTTTGGAGGGGGCTGGTGCTCAACCAACTGAAGCAGAAGTTGCTCATGAAGTGATGTCTCAAACTAATATGTATAGGCCAGGAATTGATGTTACACAGGCCGATGTAAGGATAGCAAATGGTGGTGACAATGATGACTATGAAGATGTATTGACAGCTGAAGAGAGGATGCAGTTGGATTCTGCTCTTCGTATGGGCAACTCAGATGGTGTCTGTGAAGATAAGGACCACCATGTCCATGACTCCCAAGAACATGGTTCAGGTGGTTCTTTTGAAAATTGTGAATCCAATGGCATTGTTGAGGAGAAGAAAAGTTGGTTTCGATAGAACAAGAAAGGGTAAAAAAAATGAGTGATGATCTGAGGATTCAAAGATTCTGAAGAAGTTCTCAAGTAGGCCCCAGAGAAAGTAGCTGCCAGAGAACGGTTGATAGTCAAAAATCATCTTTTGAGTTTTAGGAGGATATGGAAGCTAAGAAGGGAAAAGATAAAAGCAATAAGAAGAAAAAGAAGAAGGATGTAAGTGGTGACTCTAAACATGAAAGCGAGTATAAGAAAGGCCTGCGACCTGTCTTGTGGTTGACGCCAGATTAACTGAAGAGCAATCTTTTACTTTTGTGGTACTGTTATTCCAATCTTTTCTCCCATATGTTTGCCCCCATTTTTTTACTTTGGCGAATTCTTTGGACATCTTTTATCAGTATTGTGGTGATCACCTAACTTAGTTTCTTCATTATAAATTGTTTTTATCTTTCAAACCTAAAGCTTGCAAAGCTGCTTTCAGTTTATATTTCTCTATTTCCGTTGGAATGTAGGATCAAAAACACTTTAGTATTGGTTTATATATTTCATCTACTACAATAATTTACATCTAAGGTGTCTACTGCCGTTTGTAGTTATATTTTCTGACACAAAAAACTTTGAACTTTGGTCTTGGATATTGTTTAGAATACACAAGATACTCATGTGTACCTCTATTTACTGTTGCAATAAATTTAAACTTTTCTCTTTCCATAGTGGTATTGGAGGTCCCTCATGAATGAGCGGAAGGCCATATGGACTTTTGTTGTGCGATTACACTTTTTTTTCTTCTGTATTTTATATACAAGAAAAAAGAAATAATGAGAGAAATCCACTTCTATGAGGATCACATGCGTAGTTGGCTAAGCGAATATTTCAATAAATGCATTTATTAGAAAATGGTTAATATTATTTTAACTGATCTGTCAAGCCATCACATCATCAGATTGACAATATGATGCTTGTAGTTATGTCCATGGTATCTATATCTTCTTGCCATAAACATGATTACATATTTTCTTTGTATGGTGTTTGAAATGAGTAGAAATGCCATTAAAAACCTGCCCGAGAGCAGGTTCCTTAAAATTACACACGTCTTCAAACTCGGTGGAAGCGGTGATTAAACATGCCTAGTGAGAATAAGTTCTTTGGAATTACCGCATCTAAGAAATTCCTTCAATATGGAGGTTCTAACATGTCTACTCTTATAGATTTGCATTAAAACACATTGCAAGCAAGCAATGAGTTTTGGAATTAAACATATTAGAAATCAAGCGAAGCACATCTGAAGTGTGGTTGCGTCATTGTTTGAATATTTAGCATACGTTGTTGATTTGTTCTCCATCATTTAATGGGTAAATGGTTTCCAACTGCAATTCACACGTGAATTACGGGAGATAGTTTCCTCAAGTAGAATTAACCATACTATGGTTTCTATGCTTGCTAGCAAGGATGCTGATATTTTTGCTTAAAGAGGCACATTCTCCTTGGTGCATTGCACTTTTTTGGGTTTGCGCTTTTCCTGATTTTTCCCTTTGTTTCTAGCTTTCTATAAAGGACTTCCTAGCCTCCTATAGCCCTTCATTTCTAGAGCAAAATTCTTTCAAAAGTTGGTTGAGTTAATTTTATTGTTTTTGATCCATTAATAATACCAATATTTTGTATACAATTACTCCACACACACACGCATATATATATATATATATATATATATATATACTTTATGCTATATATATATATATATATATATATATATATATATATATATATGTATATTATTGTTGAGTATAAAGAAATAACAAATATCTCGATAGTCAAAAAAAATTTGTTGTAAACCTTATAAATCCTCCAATTGATTGTTTATGTTGATATGAAATAAACACACTACGATTTACCGTACTATTTTCATTTGAATACTTGGATGATATACTACTCGTACCTTCTAATGGATGAGTTTTCCGTCCTTCAATTTGTAAATATGGTTTCACAACTTCATATATTTTCTTTTTTGTTTTTAGATAGTAGAGTGCCATCATTTGATAGATATGTTCTAATGTTAATGGATAATCATTGGTTATGGGTACTTTCTAGCTAATTCATGATGCATATTTCCTTACTCTTATTGCTTAATTTTCATAACCACAACCATGTGAACAAATTTAATGGTAAAATTGAATGCCCGATTGCATGTAATTTATTTATTGTTTAGATTACCTTTTGTCCTTACTTGGTTCCATTAATCTTTCATTAATTTATTATCTTTTATGAGTTCATCAACCAGGGTATTTTGAAAACTTCTTAGAAAAATAAAACAAAGTTTTGGAAGCATCCCTTCTCTAATATTTTATGTTAAAAGGATAGAATCAACATATTAGGAATCAGACGAAGCAAATACAAGTGTGGTTGCTATTAACACAACTACAACTATGTAAGTTCAATATATTGGATGAAGTTAAGTTTGGCAAGAACGATGGAGTTGCAGTCATTGTTGTAACTCATTGTGTTTTGCGGATGCATTTTAATTAAACTTTGCTTCATTTTGACCAATTATTAGTATGAGGTTCTTAACTGTTAACATAAAACTTTGATAAGTTGATATAGTTTAGATATACCAATGTATATAATATGTATGTTTCAAATCTTGCTGTGGTGGTATCCTATTATTGTTGGGCTTCTAGTGCCTTGTATACTGTAAATTTCATTCATCATAGCTTTTGATGCTATTGCTATTCTTCTTTACTTTTTTAGTGCCTATCAGCACACTTTCAGGTTGTTTCACTTGCTTTTGCTACTATCCTTCCTGCATCATTATGACCAGTGGAACCAACAACTACTAAGTCGGCACTATCACTAATTTTATCATCATCACAACGATCACAACTTCTAATTATCTTTTTAAGAATTAAATGGAACTAAAACTCCCAATGAGGAAAGTACATTTGGTAACATGCTTGTGCAGATCTTCAGGCTTGATAGCATTACTACCTGCGTGCGAGATGCGTAGTTGGCTACCAATAGATGAGACCTGTGGGCTTATGACAACGGTTGACCTAATCGATAAGCAATTATTGTCCAAATCGCGATCATAATACCCTTAATGTCGATCAATGTCCTCAATAATATTAACAAAAAGCTTTAACAAAAGAGAGGAAGAACCACATGAAAGTATATTAGGAAAATCCAGGGTGATCTTAGAGGATCAAGTTTTGTTTGTGTAGGGCGAACCCTTGAATAAAACCATATGTTAGACCTGTGTCATATGTCAGTAGTGTCATGGATGAGTACATCATTTTAGAAAGTATAAATCAACGAGGCTGCATGGTTTCCCAAGGTTGATATCTAAAGGTTATTCTATAGTTATAAAGTATCATTATTTTATTGTTGTTGTTATTTATTTATTTTTGATATCATTATACGATGATGATGATGGTGTTGGTGTCATACTCTGATGAGTGAGTTTAGTGGCTTGATTGCATTTTATTGATCGCATTCTTACCAAAATTAAGCTAGCCATATATGGGGTCCTTTTTATCTTTATTCTAAATCTTTTCCTCAGCGACCGTACACGTTTGTCACGACCCAACTGCGGGGGCCGTGGCCAGAGCGCTAGAATGGGAAGGCATAAGGCCAGAAACCCGTGGCAAGCCTTATTGAAATATTCATGCCGACTATCATACGATCCACTGTCTAACATATATATCCACATGCATATTTATAACCCAATAACCGGATGTCAAACATCAATAAGGGAGAATAAAGTCCCGATCCACATTGCAGATCGACATACACAAAATGAACGAAATTATCCCGAATTACAAAACATACTAATATTCCAAAATCTTTAGCAGTGACACTGATTAAATAGACAAAAAGATTAATACTATCATAGTAGTACATGTAACCGCCGTGAAGGAAAGAATTAGCGGGTTCTTAAGAATCACGAAGAAGGAGGGTGTGATTACTGAAAAATAAATTGAGGTATCAGTCTCGAAGTGGAGATTAATATGTATAATCTATTCCCGTCTACAACTTGACGGGATATACATACATATAGAATTTCAATATAATGTACTATATATATATATATATATATATATATATATATATATATATATATATATATATATATATATCACAGTGAGACTATATAACAATACACTCACATATGTATGCATGCACACACATCAAGTTTCATATCATCACATTATCATCACAATGATCGAAACTCTAAGCGGGACCCTATACTCTAATGCACTACAAGCCATGCGGCTCTCGAATCAATGTATTTGGCGCCCTGAGAGAAATGCTCGACCGAGGGTCATAACTCAGTTGACATAAACGATAACCATAGGCGGCGCCCGAGAAAATGCTGACCCGAGTCCTTAACTCCGGCAACTATCCTACCATAATCCATGGCCGGCGCCCAGTAACGGCTCGACCCCGGGGACCTTACCTCGGCATCCCAGAGAGAAAGCGGCTGACAGGGAACTCATATACATAAACATAAATCTGCATCATAGTCTGATTATTACCGGTGCGCACGCGGTCCTGATGTAACTCATTAGGTGGTATGTCCTACTATAGTTCCCATTACAAACATTTCATACAATGCACGACAATACTCCTTTTAAACAATCTACCTCACATCCATCATCATAACAGTCTATATGCGAGATATATTATTTCATAACGAACTAAATAATTTAGTTACCAAAGTAAATACAATTCCAATGATAATAATCATGTCGTGATGATGGGTGTAGCCTAATGCCATAAATGCTATGCCATGCATGCAGATGATGTGTCGTAAACTATATATCAACTCACAGAATATGTCGGATCTCAGAATCGCTCCTGCACCTCAGGCTGTCCTGGCGGAGCTGTCGGACAATCTAGAATGGAAAAGACGTTATCGATAAATAAGATTAAGATTTAAATATACTCTAGACTCGACCAGAAAACTCACAGACTAAACTGACATAGGAATGCCTTATGTTCTCACAGGGTCGCGAGAACCTCCTTTAAAAAGCTGGACTTAACTCCTGTAAAATAGGTCCGAATCGATAGAAATACATTTCTAATATCCTACAATTTATCCAATGCGAAGTAGGGCCACAACTACAGATAATTCCACGGCTCGACGCAATCCAACACAAAGGTCAACAATTCGCGATAAATACAATTGATACAATTTATAGCTTCGGATAATTCATTATATTTATACATGGACAACTCCGGATATAATTAAATACGTTTAATCAAGAATCGACGCGGTTCTAATTACATAGGATAAGATTAAACACAACATCGTACCGGCGTATATATTTTTAAGTTACATCCTTTCAAAACACAAACATGAGCAATTAAACGATAAATAAGGCATTTTCAATATTAAAATAACCTTTACGAACAATTAAAATACGAATATCGAACACTTATACAATTAGAGCTCGCACGCGTTTTTAGGGTATAGATTCTTTACCGAAGCTCGAATGCAAAAACCGATTGCACCGTCGGAATCACGGGCGGGACGAACATTACGTCTGGAGTGCGCTTCAGGAGTTCGCCGCCGCCCGGCGGTGGCGGAAAATTCAACTTAAGTCGGAGATTAAATCAGGGGTACTAAGCGTAGATCGGGATTAGGGAGTCCAAAAACGAATTTTTGCATAATTTTTAGGCAGCTTAAAAACAACTCAAAGCATAAAAAACGAAATTTTCTTCTTAAGTTTATCTCTCACGAAATCACTACGATTAAAGCTTGGAATGGCGAATCATATACCTCCCCTAAGGTTTTTGGGGGTCTGAGCTCGAAAATGGCCTTTGTTGGCGAAATACGCCCGAGTTCGTGAAGGCGGCCACTGGCGCGGTGGCCAGCGCCACGCGTGAGGAGGAAGGAACGGCGGCTGCGCGTGAGCTTGCCGGCGTCGAGAAGGGGTGGTGGTGGCGGCGCGGCCCCGGTGGCTCGGTGTCGGCGGAGGCCGGCGCCGGAGAAGAAGAGGAAGAGGACGGCGTGATTCCGGCGAGAGCGGCAAATTTCAGGCGAGATCAGAGCAAGGCAAGGGTGGCCGGCGATGGGAGCTGCCTTTTCCGGCGTCGGATGGCCGGATCGGTGGCCGGAGACGGCCGATCGGCGCTGGCAGGGACGGCGCGCCGTGAGGTGTCGGGGAGAGAAAAGGGTCTTTGTGTTTGTGGTTTGCCCCTTTCCATTTACTTAGTCAATTTTTAAATTAATATTTTTAACAAATCAAAATACATATTAAATAAATTATGGAAATAATTTAAATGGGTCAAATTCTGGGTATTACATTCTCTACATAAGAAAATTAGGTCTCGAATTTTAAAGAATAGAAACATACCTCATTCTTGGAGCAGTATGGAGTGACGTCGCATCTCCTGCTCGGATTCCCAAGTGCACTCTTCAGTCGAATGATTCCGCCATAGGACTTTGACCATTGGAATGACTTTTGTTCGGAGTTGACGAACCTGAGTATCCACGATAGCTACAATTAAGCTCCTCATGCGATAAATCCCCTCATGATCTACTTCTTGGGCACGTAAGCACATGTGAAGGATCGCGTACTTCCTCAACATAGATATATAGTGGGACAAATGTTAGCGAAATTAGGTGGCAACTCCAGTCGGTGACTCGCATGCAACTCTATCCCACGATCTGAAAGGGTCCCACGTAGCGAGGGTGCTAATTTCCCCCTCTTGCAAATCTCGTCGCTCGCATCGGAGAAAACCTTCGGGGCCACATACTCCCACACCAAACTCCACATGTTTTCTCTTAGAGATTCGTAGCTCTTGTGGCGAAATTCCTCAACGATCTCAGACCAATAGGAATCTTTTGAAGTGATTTGGACCAATTGAGGACACAATTAACTTCCTCTCACCCGGCTTCTTCCCGTGGCGCGATCTACCTTCCCTCTGCTCCTGATACCTCGTAAGGCGCCATGCCGATACTAGCATGATAAGCTGTTATGCCTTGAACTCCACCAAGGTAAATGCGATCCCATTGGCCTCGAAAATCCATCACACACATCCTCTGACATGTCCTCCGGCGTCCCGAATAGTCCTCTCAATTTGTCCGTCAGTCGAGGGTGGCGTACGAAGTCTAATCGAGTACCCGGCTCCTCATGAAGTTTCCAGCGAAGCCTAGAAGTGATTTAAGGGCCCTACATCGGACACAATAGGCGGAATCCCATGAAGACTAACAATCCTATCAATATACACCCTGGCATGTTGGCTGCGAAAAGTCGTCTTCACGGGTAAGAAAGTGTGCCGAACAGTCAGTCGATGTTATCACCCCGAATGGAATCATACCTGAAGTTCGAGGTAACCCAGTCCGCAAAAAGTCCATGGTAATATTCTCCCATTTCCACTCTGGAATGAAATTAGGCTACAACAACAGACGGCCCGATGCTGGATTTGACGGCCAAGTCAGTTGGATACAAACTTCAGAGTACATCCTTCTTCATACCACTCCACCCGATAGTTACCTTAGATCTTGATACATCATACCAGTGGATGGGATGAATCTCTCTTGTAATTTGTATGATGGGCCTCTTTCATAATCTCGTTTAAAGGTTCATCAACATCGGGGCGCACAACCTAGTACTGATCTCAACGTGCCATCATCCCCGATCATAAAATCATTTGCGATACTGCTGAACCTCATCCACTATTATTATTTGTGGGTCTACGCAGCGAGTACATTTTTAATTACGTGCATGGTGATTTGACTACGAAATGTGCTAAAAGTGCTCGAGACTTCAACACCTCTAGGCGCAAACCACGATCCTTACAATTCATACAACTCCTTAGTCAATTGTCGCTTCCTACACACTTAGATGTAGGCGAGGCACTTTGATGATTTCCTACCAAGCATACATACTACATTAGCCTTACTGGGTGATATTGAATCGTACAATCATAGTCCTTAAGCAACTCCAGCCATCTTCTGTCTCAAATTTGGCTCCTACGCACAGAAAAAATATATTTTAAACTCTTGTGATGCATGAAGATCTCACCGTCTCACCATACGGATGTCTCGAGATCTTGATAAAATCACAGCGCCATCTCCAGTGTAGGTGGGGTAGTGCGCTCGTGCTTCTGTATTTGTCTGAGAAGCATAAGCAATCACCTTTAAAGTCTTCGCATCGATCCTTTAATCCGACTCACAGAGCGTCATAATGCGCTATGACACTCATTGCAGGAAAGTGAAATGCCAATCTTGGGCGAGGTCGACAATCCTTTAACCTTTGAAAACTAGCCTCACAAAATCTCATCCATTGAGCCTCATTCTTACGGGTTAAGTGTCAAGGGTGCAGCGATCCTCGAAAAATCCTGCACGAAACAGCGATAATAACCGGCTAAACCAGGGGAAACTTAGTCTCGATCACCGTGGTAGGTCTGCCAATCCATCGTTTGCCTACATCTTCTTGGGATCCACTTGAATACCTTCCCTTGATACTACATGTCCCAAGAAGGCTACACTATCTAGCCAAAATTCACACTTGGAGAATTTGGCATATAATTGCTGCTCCCTCAAAGTCTGCAATACTATCCTTAAATGCTCTACATGCTCCTCCTCACTCCGAGAATATACTAAGATATCATCTATGAACACGATTACAAAGCGATCCAGGAAGGGTTTGAACACTACATTCGTCAAATCATAAAAATTTTGCCCGGTGCATTAGTGAGTCAAAAGACATCACTAGGAACTCATAATGGCCGTACCTGGAATCTACGAATCTTTGTCTTGAACATCCTCATGTCTTATTCGGTGATGATATCGACGGTAGATCGATCTTAGAAAAACATGATGCACCACGAAGGCGGTCCAAGCAGAGTCATCTATTCGGGAGCCGGATGTTATTACGTGTGTCGCCTTGTTCAATTTGTGCGTAGTCTATACATGGCCGCAGGAACCATCTTTCTTCTTTACAAATAGCACGGGGGCACCCCGGGAGTGCAGGCTGAATGAGCCTTTGTCCTAACAAATCTGTAGCGCTCCTTGACTCCTTCCCAGCTCTGCGGGTGCCATCTGTGGGTGGCAAAGGAGGTGAAACATTTTGGGTACAACATCAATGCAAAATTCTATCTCACTGTCGGGTGGCAGCCACAGCTCCTGCCGGGGAAAACATCGGGAGATTCTAGCGATAGGGACATCATCAGCTCTGCCTCTGTCTACTGTGAGTGTCCTTACAAGGCAGATAACCACGGCACCCACAGCGTATTCGCCTAGGCTGTAATGCATTTGAAATTAAATTAAAGAAGGGGCGGTATCGCTCACCCACGAAACCCAAACTCTGAATCACCTGGAATCCGGAAAATCACTTGTTTCTCTCGGCGATCGAGGTGGCGTGAATCTTGTGACAATCCATACCTAAAATAACCTCGAAATCAATTACATCCAACAAAATCAGATCCGCCAGGAGGTCTCTGCCTACTACAGAAATCGGACACGATGGAAAGTAAATATCTGCCTCTAAGGCATCACTAAGAGGGGTAGTGACTGATAACGGAGTCTCAAATGCAGTGGTGAACACCAAGCCTAAATCTGAAACTAGGAGACCTGAGGAGTGTGTGGCGGATCTAACACCTAGCCTTAGTATGACCAGGACCGAGAGTACACGTCACGGCGACGGTTGGCGTATGGCGTCTGAGGAAGTGCGTAAAACTACGGCGACCACGTCAGAGCGGTAGGAGCTCGAAGCACGACCACGGCCCCTGCTGGCTTCATCACGCCTCCGGGCTCTACCTCGTATCGCGACCTAGCGTATCATTTATGCGCCCGCTTCGAAGGACCGTGTCCAATGAAGCTGGGCGGAGCAACTGCCCATGAGAACCACGAGGAAAGAGGCTGGCAGCTGGGAAATCTAGGACATGATTGTCTGGCTGACTCCCACACAAGCAGAGCTCCTTGCCGCCGTACGAGGCCCGATGCATCGCCCACACTTTGTGGGCACATGCCGATGCGAAGGCCCCAGTGTTTCTTTGTGTGAGCCTGAACTGCCTGGACCTGGCCCACTTGGGCTAAGCCATGTCCCGATCAGGAATCTTATAACCCTTACGGTTGCGTGCCTGCACTTCTTGTGACCCGCTTGGTCTAGCGCTCTGTCTGGCGACTGTGTGCAGTACCTGTGCCACTATGTCTTGCGACTGCGAGTGGTGTACTAGTTTGCTCCTGCAAATGCTTGGGTCTTCTTCTTAGCACCATCACTAAGATGCCATGAAGGCGAGTCCCGATCTCCATCGTCTCGCCTTCATCCGGTGACCTCGAAGCTACACTTCCTCATTGTACGAGGATATGAAATGTGGTCGAGCCGGTGATGTACTACTTGTCTTTGCAGCTTCATTTGCCACTAGTCAGACAAATTTACTAAGATACATGAACTGCTTGGGTGTACTCCTTCTGATTATATCATCTCTCTTGTTTGCTTTCAGCGTCTTGGTACTCTTGTCTCATGCAAATGAAATGTAGTTATCTTCAAATCTCTCCACTGAGCCAGGCCCATGTCATACCCTCGAAGCGGCTTGATGTAATCCTTGTACCAGCGCAATGCTAAATAGCCCTTGGGGAGGAAACACGCCATCTCGATGGTCGCGTCATCGAGATGCTCTCGGATCAAATGCTCTCTTCTCACTTCGATCAGAGAAAGTCCATTGGGTCACAGGATACCCATCCAAATACAACCTCGAATTCACAAGCACGGTGTCTTTGGAACAATGGAATGTGATCTCAGGTCAAATCTGATCCCTGGTGAGAACTATTAGCGGCCTGGCTGCGTGATGCTCATAAGTTCTTTGGAGAGTACATCTGCAGTCATACCTGCCAAAATGCCTCCATAGTGGCTGGCGACCGCGGTGTCTCTTTGCTGGCCCATGCTGAGGTATATTAACTGTGGCTCCTCGGCTGTGGCTCATCGACCCGGTGCTGTCCTAGGCTGGCACACGGGCTGCCAGCCTCCTTCGCCCTCTCCAGGAAACTGGTGGATCGGGCTGAAGAGATACCTCATCTTGGGCCTCCTGGGCCTCATCATAGAATTTGTCTTTTGCCTCGCGATTTGCTGCCTTCACATTCACCCTCGATCTCCAGTCATCATCTTGAAGAGTAAACCTGGTATCAGATTACAACGAGCGCCTAACGGATGAGAGCGAAACTAAATGCAATGGTGACCAGACAAAGCCGAACTCAATCTGGTCGCGATGCGGAAACTTAGACTCTAGGCCTGGGAAATGAACCTACGGCTCTGATACCAACTTTGTCACGACCAACTCTACATGGGGGCCGTGGCTAGGCACTGGAATGGGAGGCATAAGACCCACTAGAAACCATTAAATGAAGCCTTATTGAAATATTCATGCGGAACTATCATACGATCTGTCTATACATATATATCCGCATTACATATTTATAATATGCTCGGATATCAAACATCAATAGGAGAATAAAGTCGATCCCACATACACGGAAATCGACGCCACACCAAAATGAACAGAATTATCTGAATTACAAAACATACTAATATTCCAAAGTACTGCATTGACACCTAGATTAAATAGACAAAGATTAATACTATCATAGTAGTACATGTAACCGCCGTGAAGGAAAGAATTCGGCGGGTTCTTAAGAGATACGAAGAAGGAGGGCGCGATTGCACAGGAAATAAGTGAGAATTTGTCGGTCTCGAGAGTGAAGTGTATCATATAATCTATTCCCCATCTACAACCCAGCAGGGATATACATACATATAGAATTTCAATATAATATTACTATATATATATATATATATATATATATATATATATATATATATATATATATATATCACATTGAGACTATATGCAACAATACACTCACATATGTATGCATGCACACACATCAAGTTTCATATCATCACATTATCATCACAATGATCGAGAACTCTAAGTAGGACCTATGCTGTCTGCACAAGCCAAGTACGGCTCTCTCAAATCAAATCTTAGTGGCGCCCGAGAGAGAAATGCTCGACCGGGGTCCCTTAACTCAGTTGACACTTAAACCCGACCAACCACCAGGCTGGCGCCCAGGAAATGCTCAACCCGGGGTCCTTAACTCCAATAACTATCCTACCATAATCCATAGCGAGCCCGAGAGTGCGGCTTCGACCCGGGGACCACCTCCCAGGCATCCCCAGGGAGAAAGCGCTCAACCGGGAACTCATATGCATAAACATAAATCTGCATCATGATCACGATTATTACTAGGTCTTGTGATCTGATGCAACTCATTAGGTGAAATTTATGTCCTAAGTTCCCATTACAAACATTTCACATACAATGCCGCAGCAATATCTTTTGACAATACACACTCACATCCATCATCATATGATCTCATATCACGGATATATTTCATAACGAACTAAATAATTTAGTTACCAAAGTAAATACAATTCAATGATAATAATCATGCAAGTGAGATGATGGGTGTAGCCTAATGCCATAAATGCTATACCATGCATGCAGATGATGTGTAATAAGTAAACTATATAATATCAACTCACGGAGTATGTCGGATCTCGAGAATGTCCTGGCCTCGAGGGCTGTCCTAGGCGGAATTTGTCGGACAATCTAAAATGGAAAAGGCGTTATTGATAAATAAAGATTAAGATTTAAATATACTCTAGACTCGACCAGAAAACTCACAGACTAAACCGACATAGGAACTGTACTTATGTTCTACCGAAAATTCGGCAGAACCTCCCCTAAAAACTGGACTTAACTCCCTGTAAAATAGGTCCAGAATCTGATAGAAATACATTTCTAATATCCACAATTTATCCAATGCCGAGCCGGGCCACAACTACAGATAATTCCGCGACAAACGCAATCAACACAAAGGTCAACAATTAAGCGATAAATACAATTGATACAATTTATAACCGGATAATTCATTATAAACTTTACTCGTGCCATGGGCAACTCGGATATATTAAATACGTTTAATCAGAATCGTAGCAGTTCTAATTACATAGGATAAGATTAAACTAACATCGTACCGGCGTATATATTTTTAAGTTACATCCTTTCAAAACACAAACATGAGCAATTAAACGATAAATAAGGCATTTTCAATATTAAAATAACCTTTACGAACAATTAAAATACGAATATCGAACACTTATACAATTAGAGCTTGCACGCGTTTTTAGGGTATAGATTCTTTACCGAAGCTCGAATGCAAAAACCGATTGCACCGTCGGAATCACGGAACGGAGACGAACATTAACGTCACAATTAAGCTTCGGGGTTACATGCCCGTAGGCGGTGTGGGAAAAATTCAACCGTCGGAAATTAAATCCGAGGGTACCCTGGCGTAGATCGGGATTAGGGGAGTCCAAAAACAATTTTTGCATAATTTTTAGACGCTTAAAAACAACTCAAAACGCATAAAAACAGAATTTTCTTCTTAAGTTTATCTCTCTAGAAATCACTACGATTAAAGCTTGGAATGGCGAATCATACCTCCCCCTAAGGTTTTTGGGGGTCCTGAGCTCGAAAATGGCCTTTGTTTGGCCCGAAAACACGCCGAGTGTTACGACGGCTGACCACCTGGGCGCCGGGTGGCCCAGCCACGCGTGAGGAGGGGAAGGCGTGGCTGCGGCGTGTCGGAGGCTTGCCGGCGTCGAGAAGGGAGTGGTGGTGGCGGCGCGACGGTGGCTCGGGGTGATCGACGGGCAGCGGCCCAGGAGAAGAAGAGGAAAGAGGGCGGTCCGGCGAGGCTGACAAATTTGAGGCGAGATCGGGCAAGGCCCGGGTGGCGGCGATGGGGGTACACCTTCCGGCGTCGGATGGCGGATCGGTGGCGAGCGGCCGGTGGTAGCTGGCGGGGACGGCGCGCGTGGTCGTCAGGGAGGTCTTTGTGTTTTGTGGTTTGCCCCCCTTTCCCTTTTACCCTTAGTCAATTTTTTAAATTAATGTTTTTAACAAATCCAAAATACATATTAAACAATTATGGAAATAATTTAAATGGTCAAATTCTTGAATTATTACACACAGTTCCTCTAGGTTAGTTTTGGCCTTCCTCTGGGTTGCATTTGGGCAAAAAGGGAGACAAAAGCAAACGTGAGGGATGGAAATTGATTGGAGGGGTGCCAAAACATTTGAAATTAGAACATGTGGAAGTTTCAGCAACGTTTTCCAAATGAAGGCGGTGGATTATTGTAGAGGCAATCTATTGTTAGATATTTGTGTAGGTAGCAGTTGACCCAATAAACTCAATGATCGGGATGACCAATTATATACACATGTTCACATCCAGGTGTCTCTGTGCTTAAATCATAGGCCATCAATCATAATCTTAGTAAAAAAAGCTTTTGTAGTAGTTAAAGTGTCCTCTAACATCATTTTTTCCATATAAATTACAATAAATCCATATCGTAAAAGCTAAGTCTATTGTGAGGACTAATTTTGTGCAAAAGTGGTTCTTTTTTTCTTCTTCCTTAAAGGAAGGGGAATGCACGGAAAAATATCCGAGCATGCAGCTCAAAAAATGAAAACTAAGTAGAATAAATAGGTAAGAAGTTGTACAACTGTTATTTTGTTTATATAGTGGGGTAGTGTTTAGAGAGGTCAAGGATGTTAATTTTCTCTACATTACGAGACACGTAAGGGAAGAGGCGAAAATCAAAACTCTATTAAAGAAAAATTCAAAAAGACTAAAAGCCTTAAGAAAAATGCCGAAGTCTAGGAGAAATCTGGGGACTTGTCCATCTCTCGGGTAAAATATCCATTTTCAACTCTCTCTCTCTCTCTCTCTCACACACACACACATTGTCTCTTCTAAGCTTAATTTTTTAAGTATTAGAAGGTTTTGAGTTCGTAGGCTTATATGGAACTTTATCCCTTTGTTTCATAGCTTTCTATAAAGGACTTCCCTTGCCTCTAGCCCTTAATTTCTGAATGAAACTCTTCTTTAAAAGTTGGTTGAGTTAATTTTATTGTTATATTATAGTTAATTTATCATTTTTATGTGTATTGTTATTTTGTATTGCTATAATCATTCCATTTGATAGATATGTTTTAATGTTAATGGATAATCATTGGTTATGGGTACTTTACGTCTTGCTAATTCATGATGCATGGCTTCCATACTCTTATTGTAATTTTCATTACAACAACCATGAACAAATTTAATGGTAAAATTGAGATGCCCATTGCATACAGTTTTTTAAGTTGTTATTTTTTTAGATCTACCTTTTGTCCTTGCAGTTCCATTAATCTGTCAGAAATTTATTATCTTTTATGAGTCCATCACTCAGGGTATTTTGAAAACTTCTTAGAAAATTGGGTTAATTTGTTGTAGAGGATTTGGATAGTTGAAGCACTAGAGAGGAAAATTTTCCAACAAATTTGATATTCTTGACTTCTTGTCTTAAGAAAAAAGAAGAAAAGATCTATTTCTTAATTCGAGTAAGGCTTTGTTTGGAACACGAAAAGTACTAAGGAAAGAAATAGAGGAAAATGGAAAAGAAAATTTGAAATAAAAAATAGGTTTAAAGCAATAAAGAAACTAATTCTACATATTTATTCATGAGTAACGTATTTGTTTCTCTCTATTATATAAGGATGAAAAAAATTAAAAAATATGTAAAATTTGGAGAAATTTTGATTGAATTTGATTTTCTTTTATAATTTCCCTTTCTTGGAGCCAAACGAAAATCATTTTTTCTTAGCATGTTTTCCATTTTCCTAGTATTTTTCGAGTTCCAACGGAGCCTAAAGGAAATTATTGCTAGTAAAATGGTTTGGCGTTTATATTAAAGTATCTTAGCGTATGAACATAAAAATCTCGACTGTTGATTTTTTCTATTGCTGGGTTGCCATCCCAATTGTCCCAACTATACGAGTCCTAGTTACACTTACGAAATTTGAGGAGCTTAAAAAAAATTTAATAAACTAATTTTACATATTTATGCAAACTCGTATTATTTTTTTTTCTCTGTTATATAAGGATTAAAATTTTTAAAAATATGTAAAATTTTGAGGAATTTTGGTTGTAATTGATTTTCTTTTATAATGTCTACAGTGAAACCAAACATAAGAAAATAATTTTTCTTAGTATTTTATTTCCTTTCCCTTGTATTTTCTGGGTTCCAAACGGAGCCTAAAGAGAAATTATTACAGGTAAAATAGGTTCAGACTGCTGTATTAAGCTTCTTAGCTTATGAACATAAAATCTCAGCTTGTTGATTTTTTTTTTTTTTTTTTTTTTTTTGACTTATGCAGGTTACCATCCCAATTGTCCCAACCATACGAGTCCTCATTACATTTACGAAATTCAAGGAGCTTTAGCCTGAAGAGTTCTCAACCCCTCTTTGACCCGGCTCATTTTCCAAGACTCCGGAAGGTCGAGGAATCGGAGGATCATCGACATCATGGATTTCTTGGATGAGAGGCAGGTGTGGTGGTCGGATTAAGCGACATCTAGAAAGGTATAACTTCTCTTAGAATTGTGTTAAATAAAAGATTGACTAGGTCGTTCATCAGGAGAAAACAAAGAAAGCGTAGGGATGGTTTATAATCGTGGTTTTTGGTTGACCCACTTGTCATGAGGATGGTTTTTAGTGGTTGATGGTTGACTGCGTAGGGATGATTCATATGTGATCTTATTTTGATCATCTAGCTGGGAAACTTAATAAACAACCTGGTTGCGGTCGAACTTCAACCACTATAGGTTATAACTTATAAGCATGATTTGAAAATGACCCCACCTTAATTCTTTGAATATGTTAATGAATATTATTTTTTATTTGATATTTTCTTTTAATTTTGGTCCAGCAAATTTATAATCTTTTTTTTTCTAAATTCATCTATAAAGCACATTCTATTAAACATGCTGTAAATCTCAAACTTTGCATAGATATGTTCCCATATAGATATGTTCAATTCAAAAACGAATTGAAAGGGGAAAATAGAAACTGCAATACCTACCATAAAATTGGAGAAAGAAAGGCAACAATTATAAATTATAAAGAGACTCAACTCTTAAACTCTCAAAATCTGTTTCTATTAAGTGCCAAAAGTACATTCTATTAAAATGGTGAAAAGCCAAAATTCAAACTAGTTATTGAAGATATCTTACAGTAAGGAAGTAAATTCAAAAGAGTGATTCAAAAATTCCTCCCTTGCTTTTCTTTGCATCTCCTCCTTCACCATCTAAAAATCGCTAATGAATTGTTTCCATTGAATAATCCACTCAAATTCACACTACAAAATACAAATGATAAATAAAAACGCTCGTAAAGTTAAGTCTTCGTTGATTTATCGAAATTTGGACAATTCGCTACGGTAACCAACTTACGATTTTGCTCTCATCACTGGCGGCAGAATCAATTAACACACCTTGATGCAAATGATTATCGACGTATATATATATATTTGATAGGCAACATAAAATATATTACAATAACAAAACGGTAAGCTAATCCATATTTTAAAATTATATTCATTGTCATGATTTTCCTTGATTCCACCTCTCTCTTGTCATTGGTGTGTTAGTGGTGTTTTTTTCTTTTTCCCTTTTTTTGTTATTTGCTTTTGTTTGTACCGGAGAGTGGCTCTCTCAAATAGCCTACTATCCCTTGTTTTCTCAGCTAATTTTCCTATTCAGTAACTAAATTCAAGTTTTCCATCAGGTATATGATTGTTGATGATTTTCAATCCGTCGGCTCATTTTCTATAGCATTTCAATCCAAATATATGTCATTTACGGGCACAAGATAGACACATAGTGATTTTCATATATGTCAAGTTCAATATCACCAATAATAATAATAATAATAATAAGTATACAAAAAGAAGACAGAAGCGAGAAAAAGTCGATAAAAACGTGCTGTGGATGAGAAAATGCGTATAGGCTCGAGGCCACACGGGTTATTTAGTCGATCATCTAAAGTGATCAGGCTTAGAAACGATCACAATGTTCCTGCCACAAACAGAAAAGTGAAATTAGAACCCTCAAGTAAAGAATTGCTTCTTGTGTGCCTTGTTCTTGCACCCCAGCGAGTGGAAGTAAGATCGACTAATCTTGATGTATTGGTTCAAATAAATGGAAAATGCATTACGTCATATTAGAATATTAACTCATCGGTTCGTGCATATTTTTTCTCTCAAAATTAAGTGTCTAGTTATTAGCTTTCTCTATGGAGTTGAAAGAAGTAGCGAAGCGACATTATTACCCTTTTCAATGTCTCGGCAAAAAGCGGCAAATTTGAATCGAGGATCGGTAGGACAACCAAACCTATTTTCCTTCAGCGAAAAGGACCTGCGAGCAAAAGCCGGTTACTAGCTAACACCGATGATGCGAGTAGTTTTATTGCTTATAGTCATGAATTTTACTCGAAGCTCAAAATTTAAGCTCTTCGCGGGATGCTAACGAGGAATCGAAATCACAGTACCTAAAGTTTTACGCCATGAAAGGTAAAACTATTCTCATTCACCCCTCACCTATCTGTTGAGAATTTGTAATCTGAAGTAGATGTTTAATGCTATTACATTCCCAATAAATGAGCTATGAATATGTTGCATGCTACTCATATTTTATGTTTATTGTATAGTTGATCTAGGTACTTCAATTGCTCTAAAAGTCGTTTTATCATTTACATAAAGTAGAAGCGGATGGAGAAAGATATTGATGAAGTGGGAAAGATAGCATGAAATGTCAGAGCAAAACTAGAAGCAATAAGCAAAAGTGTATAAACTTTACTCATCCAGCCCTCAATACACCAGCATGTTCTGTGAGAATAAGCAACCTGTCATTATGCTTGTTCTGTTGTTTTCTGATTCCTTCCTCTCCCTTGTTCAGAACTTAGACAATTGAAAAGAGCCTGGCTGTGAAAAGGGAACAGGCGTCCATCGATCAAGGACAAACATGACAAAGTATGTAACAAGTGCAAAACAAATTTGATGCCTAGATTACTTTACTTCAACCTTTCTTTTGCAAAGTAGAATTTTAGCAATTTGCTGGTCCTAACCAATTCTTCAATCTCAGTTCATTGACAAAGAAGTTCAAAGGCCTAATGATAGACTTTCAGGTTTGTCTAAATTATTATCTAGTTATCTTTGTTAGTAGTTTTCTTTCAATCCTCTCATCAATGTACTATATTTCAGGCCCTTAGACAAAAGATCCAAGATGAGTATCATGAGGTTGTGGAGAGAAGGGTACAGGTTAGCCTTCAAACTCTCAAAGAATTAAAAAAAAAAAAAAACCCCTCAAATTAATGGTCTTTCTAGGAGTTTAGGCTCTCAATGATCAAGATTCCTTCCCTTAACTCACACTTTGTGTTGTGATTTTGTGATTGAACAGTCACTGGAACCAGACCAGATGAAGGGTTAAGTCTGAATCCTCCATTAGGATTTGAGCTATAAAATGGATATGGTTGTTATTATAAATGGACAAAATTCAATGACTTCTTAGACAATAGACAACTTGATAGAAACCGGAAACAGCGAGCAAATTTCCAGAAGGCAATGCATCAGAGGAGATTTGGATGGGTGATAGAGAGAGAGAAACTTGCAGTGTGAGTTCAAGAGACAGTATTTATAACAAGAAATTAAAAGGCCATTTTGCCTGTTTTCAGAAGGCATGATGTTGAATGATGGTATATTCCTCCTGTAAACTGAATTTTCCTCTTAGGCTCCGTTTGAAACCTGAAAGTGGTGAGGAAAGGAAAAAAATGGTGGAAAACCGTTTTCTTCCGTTTGGGTAGCTTTGAAAATTGGAAAGAAAAAAAAAATACAAAGGAAAATAGATGATATTTTATACTATTGCTAATCAAAAAACCGACGAAAATAATGAAGAAAAGCTGAGGAAAATAATGAAGAAAACCCAATCCACCAGCCATTTTCAAAGCACATCTCAGCAACGTGAAGTGCTTGAGTGCATCGAACAGAAGAATGAGTATTATGTTTAGGACTGGGTAGGATGACAGATTTTGGGATTTCTAACAGTTAGGTTAATTTGGTTTCCTCTCTGACAGTGTGAAACACCCACCATTGGTTGAATTTCATCAGAACCACATTTATCTATTCATTGATTTTTTTTTTAATTTTTCATTTTTCCTTAATTTAAATATATCTAATTCAAATTTTAAATAGAAATAAATTAAAATTAAATAATCCTACTTTTAATTAAATTTGATCCTATAATTAATTACTTTTCAGACATGCAGCTTTTAATATATATTAGTTAAAAACAGTAATTTCCTATTTTTTAAAATATAGTGCAGCTTATTCATTTTTGAGCCACAAAATCTGCGAGGATGTAATTTTTTATGTTCATTCGATTTTTTTAAATTGTATGTTGATATTCTTTGCTTAGCAATTTTTGTTTCATCCTTTGATGGATGAAAATTATTAATTGATATTCTATTTTATATAAAAAAAATTCTTCAATTTTATAAAAATCAATAATCAATAATTTTATATAGTTCATAACATTAATCCCAGAAACATAATTTTGCTGACACTGTGAGTTCAGCCCAATCATAATAAATGAAAAACCTGATCATCCAACGAATCCAGTCGGATTGAACCCTCAAAAATGAATAAACACATCCCACCATGACCAATTGCTCAGAGGTGCTAACTACATGACTTTTCAGAGATGGTACACAGGATTTCTTATTGAATGCCATTGACAAGCTGGATTGAAATTATCTGGGTTCTGACTGGAATAAGATGGAGACTGCAATAAGTATTGGGTATGATTAGTGGATAATGATCTTCTATATCAATAGTTTACCATGTTCAAATTTTGTAGGTTTGCCTGTATTTTGCTTGGACAAGGAATGAAGCAAATAATAATCAATTCAGAAACGTCAGCAATTAAAGCACTGGAGAAAGCAGAGTTTTAAGTTCTGGGCAGAAATCATAAAAATGACATCATATTCTTAGAGAAGAAACAGCAGCACTAAGCCGCCACTAACTCATTCAAATGGAATAATTTACTTGGACCTTAGTAAAAATAAATAAGGTTTAGATTTTCTGAAATCCTGAAATCAACTTGGATTCTTTCTGTCTTATATTGAAAGGGGAAGTGACTTGTCAGTCAAGCCTCCTTGTGCAGTTCAACTAATTAAGCATTTACACTTTTCAACATTTGTTGAATCAATGAAACTCAAAACAGAGAGAAAATCAGACACATCAAACTCATTTCATATTCAATTTAGAAACGGAAGTACAAATAAAAATTGGATCATAACTAAAATCAACTATCCAGAGACATAGAATGAGCTCGTATTCTTGTTTCATGCATCTAACTATAATTAAAGACAATAGTATTGTTTGGTTGCCAAGAAAATAAGGAAAAGTAAATGTAGTTGAAACCGGCGTGTCCAGTTGCGTGCATATATAGTAGCGTTTTGGATTTTCTCCTGGCCATATAGCAAAGGCCACCTAGTAACCACTGGCTTAAAATTGATAAAATTTTCCTCCATTTCCCATCAATTTTAAAAGCGCGATTAATATGTATGTGCAATCATAGATTTTATTGACCCCTTGCTATAATTATGCTACCATAAGTTTTCTAGTAGTGTCATACGTTGGGGAACTTTCCAAAAAATAATTAGGAAATTAAAAAAAAAAAATCTTAAAAAATTGTAGTTTGAAAAATAATCCTAATAATTATGTAGTTTTCTCCACATCATCGTATTCAAGCTTGAAAATTTTGGTTTTTGGGTTTTGAGAGTCAAAAAACCGAGAGCAAACCCTACATCGATTTTGGTTTCTTCTTCATCAAAAATTTGGTTTCTTCCCCCACAGTGCCAAACACCAATTTTTGTGCTCAAGTGAGGTTTTTCTCTTCTATTTTTCCTCCATTACAAGTTCTTGTTTGTATTTCTAGTTTGTTTTAGGAAAGGTTTGGTCGATTGGAGTGGGAACAATGGGGTGTGGGGAACAATGAAGGGTTGGGTGGTCGTGCATTTTGATTTTTTCAATGCAGTAGGTGGTCCCGTGTTTTATTTTTTTAGGTTTTTGTTGGAGGAGAGAGGAGTGAAAATAGGTGATTTTGTTACTATCGGGATGGGGTCCTGTCGGTGGTGTGGTGGGGTTCATATTGTTGGTAAGGAAAGAGGAGAGTTTGGTTAGGTTTCCATTTGGGGGAGAAGTGAGGGGGGCGGGAGTCCAAGAAGGGATGATCCTTCATAATGATGTGTGGAAGATTTATACATATTCACTGTGAAAATGGAATTAAAAAAAAAAATTGGAAGTATTATTTACATAGAGAAAATTTTATTCGTTGAATTCAAATTTTAATTATTACTTGTAAATAGGTTATGTCGAGCCTTAGTGTTTTGGAACAGAATGATCATTTGAGCTAGGTGAAGCTTAATTTTGCAGGACTGATCAATATTTTAAAAACTAGACCGATTGTCGACCAGTGGGTTTCCCAGTCCGGGTTGACTTTAGGTCGGGGTTGAACTAGTTGTAAAACCCGAGAAAATTCTAATTTTCTGAAAAATGGTAAAATGATAATTTCGGTCAAAATCTAGAATTTTTCTAGATCTCGGATGACGAAACGGACTACATCGTTGGAATCGTCTCGCGAAATCCAGCAACTATGTCTAATTTTATCGAATTCCAAGATAGTCGGAATTTCACGTTTTTCGAGGCACTAGGGGTAGTGCAGGACACTTGGCACATTGTGAGTGGCTCAAGAGGTGCCACATGTCATGTGCAGAATGAGTCAAATATGAGCTCAAATGGGACCCATGAAAGACATGTGGCATCATGTCACTAGGTGGAAATCTATGTTAGATGGATAAGGGATGAGGTGAAATCCAAGTCAACCAATGGGAGGTTGACATGGCGTGAGGAACAGTCTCTTGACTGACTTATTGACCGTTTGGATGGGGAAAGAGAGGGAAAATAGAGAGAGAAAGAAAGATGAAGAGAAGGAAAAGAGTTTAGAGTGAGGAAGCTTCCCTTCTCTGGAGTACTAGGTGATCCCATTCGTCAGTCGGCGACGAACGAAGTTGGCTGCGAGAATACGGCTGGATGCAGTTTTGTGAAGTTCAGGCAACTCGGGAGTAGGGTTTTCTCCTACTTGTTTATTCTTTAGCTAAGAGACATTTTAATGGATATATGGATATCTTGAGGCTGGATGGCGAGTGTTTTCATTCCAAAGATTTGGGTAAGAGTGAAGTCACTAGATTGGTTTCTCCACCAGTCCCGGCCCGACCGATAGTTGTTTGTGTGTGGATATGTTATTGCTTGATTGAGTAACATGTTGTGTTGTTGTGTGATGCTTTGGGCAGTCCCAAGACCGGAGTACGCGGATTTATATTAGCCAATGTGAGCTAATTTTATGTTATTGTTATGTATGAATGAATAACATGATGATTTTGTATAAATTCTGTTAGTATATGCATGTTTAATATATTAACATGATTTATGGTGAAATGGCACATTGCATTTCATTTGCACTAGGGCATCTTAGACTGTAGGAGTGAGTGCATGACATGAAATAAATCGAAGGGTTGTCCAAAATAATAATTTTATCGGAAGGTTGTCCGAAGAATTGTGTTAGGAAATCGTCCAACAATTCACGTCGGAGAGGCTCATGAATTGTTTCGGAGAGTTATCCAACAAATTCACCTCGGAAGATTGTCTAATGTATTTATATCGGAGGGTTCCCATAAATAAAACAAATATTTTGTTTGGAAAGCTTGATTACGCCATGGCATAAGCGCGTCGGTGAAGGCTACAGAGGCATGGGATTGGGCATGTAGACATTCGAGTATGAATCATGAATTCACTTGAATGTGTGTGTTTGCCATTGCATGAGCATGTAGGTTGGGAATAACCCAATGTAGGAAAATATCACTACTGGGCATTGCTCACCCTGTTGTGGGATTCCCCTTTCAGGTACAGGGAGTAGACAGAAAGACGGTGCCCATTAGCGGCCATTTTTGAGAAGAAAACCGACATGTGGCTTTGATTATATATTTTGTAAAGCATGTATTAGAATTCTTAATTTTGATATATGTTTGTATAAAATTAATGATTCACTCTTGAAACTAATGTAATATAGTTGATTATATTTTTGATGTGTGGCCTTGATTTCGGGGGTCGGGTGTGCTCACCGTCGACACAAAAAACCTATGTGTCTCATATCATGAGACCCATACATGAGTAAAATGATCCAGTAGGGTCCATCATACATACTCATCTATACAGTTACAAAACCATACATTTTTATAGATTCAAGAGTTATTACATTACTCTTAATACAAAACATATATTAAAACTAATCAGTTCTAATATATTCACAAAACAAGAATCAAGGCCGGTCAGGCCAGCTTCATAATCCGGCTACAGAAACGCCCGTCCCGAGTGATGTACCTAAAAGGGGATCCACGACGGGGGTGAGCAATGTCCGATGGTTGAATTGCACCTGCGAGTGTTACTCACTAAATGCACTACAATAGCACATCACAACATCCACATTCCACACAATTCACAATGCATACATTGAATGATTTATATCATGCATGAAATGTTTCCATGCCCATACCCCGAGTCACTCACCGACTCCCTCACACATGCCTATGCCAAGTGTGGCAATCGTCACTAGTAATGCCAATGACACCTAAATACCGAGCCCTTGTCGGCTCACCAACACCCAATGCAATTTGCTAATGGGTAACCCATTTCGAGTCAATCCCGACTCCTGCCATTCAACTCTAGGTCTAAGTGATAAACATGACCGTGTATTTTCTCTTGGGCAACAGAACTTTCCGGATAGTACCTCGGGTCTCTCACACCCATGCAAAACCTTTTCGGATAGTACCACGAGTCTCTCACACCCATTCGGGTCTTTCACACCCATTCGTGTCTTTTACACCCATTTGGGTCTCCTACACCCAAGTTCAAGGGGCGTGACACCATTGATTATTTCTCTTTTTTTTTTTAATTTGAACTATGAGTCTTTATTGGACTAGTCCTAAAGACAAACTCAACCCACATTCACCAAGAGTGGTGAACAAGCCGGTACGATGCACCCCACACCCAGGTCGACAACGACCGTCACCATGCACATGAGACCAAAATGATGTCAATTCATATATCGATTCGATGGCTCACACACAATTATATTTCATATAATTTAAACATTCATGTTAACACATCAGTTAGCATGCATTAACATATCATTTCCCATCCACATTCTAAGCCATTCAATTCAATCAATAACATGCAAGAAAAACACATGGACAAATTTTAGTCCAAACATCAACTCGGACTTTTCAACAATCCCATAATAGTATGTGGGTTGTCCATGGACAGCCCCCTCATCAAGCATCAGTTCCACTTCTTTGGAACCGAAATCCATAATGCATTTCGGCTACTCACAACACCAAAACCATTTTCATGGCTTTTAAATAAAGAATATCCAAGTAGGAAGAAAGCCCTACCTCTACGGTTGTCGAAACTCCACAAAACTAGTACCCACACGTAGCCCTTGCAGCGTAGACCAACTTCCTTGCACTCGTCGGGTTTGTGGGATGATCGCGGGAAAATCAAAGGAGAAGTGAGAGGCACGAGCAAACTCTCTTCCCTTCTCTTTCGCCTTTTCTCTCTCTTTCCCCCGTCAAAACGGTTGGGCCAAGTTGGAAGTCGTCAAGAGATCATTCTCATGTTACGTCAACCTTCATCGATCGAGACTTGGATTTCCCTATCCTCTATCCATCTACCATGGATTTTCCTCAAACGTGCATAATGCCATGTCACTATGCCCACACTGAGCTCATGTTTGACTCATTCTCGCACATGACACGTGGCAACTTCGTTCCACTCACACGCTGGGCCGCTCGTCCCGCATCACTCCCGATGCCTCGAAAAATGTGAAATTTCAACCGGCTCGACCCGAATGCAACTGACACAGAAATTTATGGGATTACAGATCGATTCAACTGCGGGAAGTCCGCCAGTCATTTAAGATCTAGAAAATTTTCATATTTTGACCGAAATTACCATTTACCCTTTTTCTCGTAAAATTAGATTTTCGTGACGCCACATGATGAGTATGGATACGTCCAACGTGACCATTTTTACCATGTACGGAACTCATGATATGAGACACACAAAGCTTCACAGGTTGACGGTGGTCGGCTGACTTCAAGTTTTGTGGCCAATACACCTAAGAATCAGTTTTACCAATACATTTTTTATTATTAATTTATTGCTTTTGTTTTAATTTTTTTTTCTTGTTTTTTTTTTTTTTTGTTAAACCAACCCCTTATGTCAGTGTATGTAGGTTGATTAAACTTCAATTTTTTGTGATTGGCATTCTTTTTCCTATTTTCTTCTTATTGGTTAAGTTTAATTGTCTTAAACACTTTGTTATTCTCTTCTTTACTCATTGTGCTACCCAAAAATGATAGCAAAAACAACTTTGTGCTTGTTTGTTAACAATTTGTGAAATATATATATATATATATATATATAATTTTTTTTTTTGAATGCTCCTAACTTATAACCGTATGTTCAATTTAGTCCATGAGTTTTTTTATTTTTTTTTATCTACAAGTATCCTGGACTTTAGTGTCATAGCTCATACATGCTTATGTCGAGTTTTTTTTTTTTTATCTACACCCAAATTCCAGGCTTTTCACCTGAGGGGAATAACGACCCCCTTCTTGCTTCACCCAACACACATTAATTACTTTTCATTTTATGATTTAAACTATGAGTTTTTATTGAACGGCGTAGTCCCAGGCAGAACTCGACCACATTCACCAGAGTGGTGGGAACAACCATATCGTGCACCTACACCACGACTTTCTGTGATATCGGCATGCACATGAATACAATGATGCCAATTAATATATCGATTCAATGGCTCCTGAAATAATTATATTTCACCTAAATTCAAACAATCATGTTAAGACATCAATTAGCATGCGTTAACATATCATTTTCCATACACATTTCAAGCCATTCAATTAAAGCATACATGGACATCACAAGTCACTAACACTCTGCTAATGATACACATAAATCCCTAGGCTTAGTGGTGACACAATTTGTCTAACTAACCTCGACAGGCACCATGTAATGGCCTCGCTATCACCTGACTTATATTGTCATTCATTTGCCAATCAGCTGACAAATCTTGTTATTTAACTACGAGCAATAACATGCAAACAATTTCTCGTAGACCGATCTTGGTCGACCAACAATCGGTTGTTTTTAACGGAGTCCAAGCCCGTCTGTGGTGTCCATGGGCAAGCCCCTCATCGACATCGGTTCCACTTTTGTGAGACCGAAATCCATGGCCTTCGAACCTCCTGACACCTTGAAAGCCATTTTCATGGCTTTTAGACAAAAATATCCAAGGAAGAAGACCCCACACTCGGGTGTTGTCGAAACTTCACAATCAGGTACCCACTAGTAGCCATACGGTGAGGGATCAGCTTTGCCTCTTGCCTCATGAGGATTTGTGAACAGATCATTTTAGAAAATCTAGAAAGAAAGTGAGAGCTTCCTCTCCCAAACTCTCTTCCTCTTCCTCTCCTCTCTCGGTTTACTCTCCCCCTCTGCCCCGGTTGGTCAAGCATGGGTCAAGATGTAGCGCCTCAAAACGGGGATCAGTTAAACTAACCCGTCAGCCCGCGGAATACTAGTGGGTGTCGGGTGACTGACGTCTACCGTGAAAATCGAGAGCGGAGTCTCCTTTGTATAGGAGCTCTGCCCGAATACAAAACTGTCCCCGATAATCAACAATGACCTCACTTTGGGTCCATATACAACTAAAATGAGTAAGGAGCCACTTGAGCCTTGCATCATCTCACAAAATATATCCCAACCAAATATATTACATGGTTCGAGGATTTTTTACATTACTCTTAATTCAACATATATTAAAAATTTAAAATTTTTAATACATGTTATACAAATAAAAAATGCCAAAGTCACAAAGTCGGCTTTCTGTTACAACACACGGCCTCTAGTGAAAGTCACCTTCAATACGCCCATTTTGAAATGGTGATCCCTCGGCCAGGGTGAGCAAAGCCGTGAGATAATTTCTCACATGGGTTACTCCCCACCTAAGTGCACATGTCATGGCAAACAATCACATTCAAGCAATTTCATGAACCTACTCGAATGTCTACATGCCCAAACTCATGTCTTGAGTCCTCGCCGACTCCCTCACACTTGCCTAAGCCGTGTATGAGAAAAATACAGTTTTCAAAACAAAAGCTTTTTGTTCTCGAAAACTAACTACCGAATTTCGGTAAAAATATTGGACTACCCTCTGAGGCGAATGTGTTGGAGAACCTTCCAAAACAATTCATGGACTTCCTCAGCGATGTAATTGTTGGACCATCTCTGACACAATTCTCAGGAGAAAATCATCCATTGAAATTCATTTCACAAACAATTTTCGTTTTTATTTCATTTCATGTCATGCACTCACACCTAATATTATAGGTGCCCCAGTGCATATGGAATGCATTATGCCAATTCCAACTAATTTATGATAATATATTCACATGCATATATATTAACATAATTAATTCAAACAAATCATGTTATGTAAATTCACATCAATAACACCAAAATTATCTCACATGGGCTAATTAACAAACACGAGCAATTCATTTTGAATCCCTTTCTGACGAACACATTTTCACACCAAAAATTTCGTGTCACTATTCACGTGAACAGTGAAACCCTCGGGTTGGCATTTCACGACCACCTAGAAGATTTTTCTTCCTCGGTTCATGTGGCGCCCCAAATCCCGGGGGTTCGATTGTTGCAGATCAACCGGAAACACTCGTGGTGTCGGGTGACGGAGCATTTTCTCACTAAAAATCGAGGGCGAGTCTCCTTTATGCGGGAGCTCTACCCCAGATCTGACACGTATATAAGCGCATTACGATATCTGTGATATTGTACTTGGTCTCATATACAACTATCTTGGTAAAAATGACCTCTTGGGCCCTGCATTTACTCACAACATATATCAATATATCCAATACAATCCATCGCATGAGTAAAAGCGACCCACTTGGCTAATAAACAACACTCATGAAACATACCAACATATATCATAGTTACAAGGACAATGATCTACTCTTATACAACACATATATTAAAATTCTAAAGAATTATGTGTGTAGAACCACCAAAGCCACATTCCCGGCTTTTGTGTCAACTCAGCCTCTGGGGCCCGAGCCGTCTCATAGCACGCTCACTTGTACACGCCAAATAGTATCCTAAACGAGGGTATTTAATGTCTTTCATTGGTAGAATCACCACAAGTGGGCTTCTCTCCCTAAGTCTGATACAATGCTCCAAAATAAACACACGTTGACAATCGTGGATTACACTTGAATAATACAGCGTCGTCTACGTGCCGAGAGTCCTCACCGACTCCTCACACTCCTTTAAGCCTGCGTATGAAATTATTATGTTTATTTGTGGACAACCCTCCGATCGTATATATCAATTGGGCCGTCTCAGACGATTGATATTTTATGGATACCCTCAGATAATTATTATTTTTTAGTCAACCCTCCGAAACCATTCTCTCGAGAATCGCCTCAAATGTGGCTATTTCTATGGTCACCAGGAATCTTGGTCTTTGTATAAATGCATGTCTGGAAGTTAAAATTCTGATGCATACTTAGCGTGCGAATATATAATCGTACACATATTCATAATTTAAAATCACACAATCATGTTATGTAATTCCGCATTTCATCACATCAAAATTAAGCTCATGGGTTAATGATCAAGCAGCTTGATCTACTTGAATTACTTTCGACTAAACACATTAATTCTAAAAATTATTTTCATGAAGACACTATTCACGTGAAACGGTAAAACCCTCGATTCTTGTTCACGGCTGACTTAATCATCGGTTCATAGTGAACTTTCGAATTTCAAGGCCATTTCAGGCCTCATGCACATCAAAGCATGTATTAACACATAAATGCACAAATAACAACCCAATTCAACCGTGGACAGTCACGGGCTGCACCATTTGGGTTTCAAAAATTATAACAATTCGGTCCTAAGATTTGGGACCTATCAAACGGCCCCTCACGGCGCTTTGTTATTTCAAGCGTTAACGAAGTCTTGCAAATAAAGAATAAAACCCGGTAGGGGGCTTACTGCATCTGGTTGTGAACTCCTGGCGGAATCCTTTTGTGGTAGTTTCAGGTGTGATGGCTATTCTTGTCGAAGAATGCGGCGGTCGGATCGCTTGCAAATACAGAGAGAAGCTTGATGTTCTCTACAAAGCAAGCCGAAAATGACTCTTTGCCTCTTTTACTGCCTTTCATGTTTTCTCTTTTTGATATTTGAAGAAGACAATAACCAATTATCTTTTTTAGCCGTTTCTAAACTTAAAAGCAATTTCAAAAGTGACATTTATGTTGTCTTTTAGGTTTGACGTTGTGTTATCACCGTGATCCGTTTCATATACTTTCTCTACTCAGTGCCACTTATGGCACATGAGTACGTGTTATATGTGACTTTTCGTGCATATCGAAAATCGTTTACGACACCCACGAAATGTAATGCCTCGGCGTGTCAACTCCATTGTCTCGAGTCGTGAATTCGGCGTGTTAGCTAGATTTGGCGAGGCGATTCAACCCGGTGTCAGGTTACCCCGTCATCCGAGGTCTAGAATAAATTACGGATTTTGACCAAAATTACGATTTTGCCATTTTCAAAAAATTGGAATTTCTCGGATCTTCTGGGTTAAGCTTTTGAGGCGGGTTCTGTTTTGAACGCTTGGTGCCTCGAAAAACATGAAATTCCAGATAGTCTCGAATTAGAGCGTGTTAGCTAGATTTAGTGAGGACAATTCAACGGTGTGGTCAGTTTAGATGTCCAGAGATCTACAGAAAATTTGGTTTTAAAAATTACAGTTTGACCTTTTTTGAAAATTGGAATTTTAAGGTGCTTCTGAGATAATTGTCTTCTCTCTCTGCGCCTTCTCATTCCAGTGGGTATCTTTGGATACACCAATCCGGCTTATCCTTAATAATTGGTTGTAGCTCGTTGGGCGTCACATGTCATGGGCCCCTTGAGCTCGTTGTTTTGACTCATCCCTACGCTTGACATGGCTCGATGAGCCACTGACCCCCAGCGAGTGTCATGTCTGCTACCGGTCTTGGCATTGAAGTGTATCTGGAATCAGCGTGGTAGCTAAATTTCGCGAGACGATTCCAACAGTGAAGTCCGTTTCGTCATCTCAGATCTAGAAAAATTCCGGATTTTGAACGGAATTTACCGTTCTACTCTTCCTCAGAAATCTGGATCTTCCGGGGTTTCACAATAATACTCACCACATATGTCAAAATGAACAACTTTGATATTAACGCTGTTGGGCTCGACTTTGCTTTGAAATATTTGAAGGGTCTCAAAATGTCGGACTTCTCACCCGAATAAGTTCAACAAAACCTGTGATAATGATCATCAATGAGCGTGATAAAAATATTTATATTTTTATAGCGAGGGGTGAATGACCTTCTTGAATTGTAGAAAAACAAATTTGATAGCTTCATTGTCAATTAAAAATGCTTTGATACCTTATCAGCTAAATTATTTTATGAGATCAAGAGCATTTATTAAGCCCAAAACAATTGATTATAATCAGCCGATAAACGTATTCTGAATCTGAGAAACATTGAGCAAGTATATCAATTTATAGTGTATAGAAAAACATATCTAAAACAGGTCTGGAATTATTGACTGTCATTTATCTCCAAAGAAATCTGTAAGGGGGCAAGATCAAAGAGAAATATAAAATTTGGGTGAATGGATATTTCTGTACTCTAAATAGTGTTCTACGAAACCATATTAGCACATGACTCATAAAGAGTCTGAGGAGTGATTGGACTTTGATCTAATAAGCTTTGACCAAAGCAAGAGAGAAGATAGAACTATGGATCTATAGCTAGTTAATATTAAACCATCTCATAAATGATTCATAATTAATATGAATAATTATATAATTAAAATTATAATATGATTATTCTTATTCCATAATCAAAGACGATATGGTTGAGATATAAATCATGTAAAGAAATTATAGAATAAATAATTGGTTTCATTCATCTTTTACATTCTTTTTTTTTTCTTGATACATCTTTGACTCTTGAAGTGTGGGGTGAGTTGTGCATGGGAGAGACATGTAATTAGATGAGTATAATGTAATCTATTCTTGAGATTTGATTCTTGGAAAAGCAGCCCTATCTACACTTTTTTTTTTTTTTTTGAAAGGACCCCCACCTACTCTTTTGTTTTTCATATTATAAGTATTTTAATTTGGGATGTATGCTATATTGCTATGCCAAGAATGTTGGTTGCGTGTTCCTTGGTGCACCCTTGGGTGCTGGGCAGCAACCCCGCCATATATTATCAATCAATCCATATGGACAATTGATTGGGAATGGATTCCAAATTTGATCATATATATATGTTGAGGCTGCCGGCCCCACTTTTGATATAGTTAATGCTATAAGCGTGCTTTTTGTTCAAATTTGGTGATAGCTGATGGAGACCATGATGGTTCCCGTTACAATCATCGCCATACATATGCCCTCCCAACCTTTATTATATGTTTTGATTGCTAATTGACTTCAACGGGACAAGGGAATGGATAAAAACGGATGATGGGATATTGATGGACCATCCCGGAATGGGTATTTTATTTGGCTGGGATTGAATTTCGATAGAACTAAATCTAGTACATGTCACGTCCATTTTACTGGACTATGAAATGGAAAGCTAGCTATGAACGCTACCTGTTTCCGCTTTTTCTTCTATTTAATTTGGCAGGCGCCTCTTGCTTCAAAATTTTAAAAGATGCTTTTAGTCGTAAATTTTGACTCATCCGTGGCCTTCACCGCAGCAAAAATTCCTTAATCTGCGTTATTAGTCATACCATGCTCATCGGAAGGATGGCTAGTATCTTTACTCCTGAGCCGAATGAATGCATAATGATGTCTTCTACTTCACGTAATATGAATTCTGATGCTCGAGAGGCTCGAAGCTGAGATCGTTAGTTAAAGCCCAGGAGTTCTCCAATATCATCTATAAATATATTTTTAATTTTAAAAAAAAAGAAAAATATGATATATATCTATAAATTTTCATAACACTTGTAAGGTGTGTCAATAAAATTTAAATAGGCAAAGCCTCACCTTCCATAATCAATATTGTTGAGATATAAATCATGGAAAGAAATTATAGAATAAATAATTTGTTTAATTGATCTTTACACCTTTTTTTTTTCTTCTTCACACAGAGGTGACTCTTGAGTGTGGAATGAGTTGTGCATGGGTGAGACGCATGTGATTAGATGGTGATAAAACGATATGTCGATTGTGAATTTGATTAACTTTGGAAAAGGCAGTAGCGTCATCATTTTTTATAAGCCATAGCCGCGAAATTGTTATTAAAGCATATTTGTTTAATAATTATAATAATGAATAATCCATACTTGAGTTTAAAGTAAAAATAATTCATTTAAAAAAAAATACATATATAGGCTTCTTTTCAAAATATTCACAAAAGTAATTATGGACCTCGCATTTTTGGCTACGATGCATTTCCCTCTTAAAATGAGAGACTCGTTTTTTATTTTTTAAAAAGAACCATCTAAAAAAGGTTTGGAGTCGCCACTTATTTTTGTTTTATTTTAAAAGGGAAAACAAAATAAGAAAAAAAACCTTAAATGTGACTCTTGATAAGAAAACGCGAGCTTGGGAGAAACCAAGTTCAAATTCAGAGGTCATGTTACCAATTGGGAAGGTATGGTAGTGAGCCGTAACACCCATTTTAGCCTCTAAGAGTCGAGGTCTCTCTTGTCAGTTATAAGCGCAGCGATCGATAAATTAATTCACGGATCTGATAAATCAGTATTATTAAATAAAAGAACAAAATTAAAGGAAGAAATGTGTACCTTGCGGTAATTGAGACGCTAATAATAAAAGGCAATGTTAGTTCGGCAGCCAAATATATAATATTAACTTTCAATTAAAAAATGGTTATAAATCGAAGTCAAATTGTTGTTAATAGAACACATGAGATGTCGAATACACCCAAAGCTCATTTATATATTTTCAAATTAACTCGCTTAAGATTTCATTTATAGGAACGATGATAATTATGTGTTGAAAATTTTAAAGCGATTTGAAATTGAAGTTTTAAAGTGGAGAAGTTTGAAAATTTTGGAATTGAGAAATTTTGAAATGAATTTGAAATTTGAAATTTTTTGAATTGAATTTTAGAATTGGATTTTGAAATTAAGAACTTAAATTTTATAAATTTGAGAGTTGGAAGACTTGAATTTCAAAATTGAATTTTAGAATAAGAAATCGGAATTTTGAATTTTGAAATTTGGACATTTGAATTTTAAAATTTGATAAATAAAAATTTAGAACTTGAATTTTTAAATTTGGGATTTGGAAGACTTGAATTTGAAAATAAAATTTGAATTTTAGAAAATAAATTGAAAAATTGAGATTTGAGAATTTGAATTTAGAAATTTGGACATGAATTTAAAATCATTAATTTTGTGATTTTTGAAATTGAAGGGTTCGGGAACTATAATTTTAAACTTTTGAAATATTAATTTTTAATAAATTAGGTGTGACTTGATGAAATTCAAACCGATCAAATGGTATGATAAATGACCTAATAAGTTTAAGAAAACATCATTTATATGTCTATATTATAGTACAAATGTTCAAAAAACTAATAAAGTCTCAATTATTTCAAATTTAAAAAAATACTCACAAATGTTCAAAATATGATAGAATAGGGAACTCTAAAAAATAAATCTCAAAAAAAACTTAGAGATTGAATTTAGTCACAAGAATTCCTATAAACCATTCTTTATGTGTCTATATTATATAACTAGTCTCAAAACAAAGCAACAAAGTTACAATTAAACACAATTTGCAACAATATTCACATAGGTTCAAAGGAGGGCAGATCAGGAAGCTCACCAAAATAAATCGTAAAATAATATTCATAGGTTGAATTTAACCATGAAAATTTCCATAACTGATCAATTATGTGTTTATATTATGATACACGTGTCAAAACAGAGTAAAAAATTCAAAATTAAACACAATTTACAATAATATTTACATAAGTTCGAGGCTTGGTAGATAAGGTAGCTCACCAAATTAAATCTTAAAAAAATATTCATAAGTTGAATTTAATCATGAAAATTATGAATAATCAATTATGTTTCTACATTATGATACAGTGTCCAAAAGTAATTAGCTGACATCTCAATAAGAATTTAATTTACACAAATAACTATAAAGGTCTAGAATATGGTAGAACATGCTACTCATAAAAAATGGAGATTTAAATCTAACTTAGAAGTCTTATAAAATCACACAAAAAAATCATACAAGTCTCTTAAGATGTCTAAAATGTATATAAAAAAATAGGTTTAGGATTTATAGTATGAGTGAATTTTTAAATCAAACGATTCATTTATGGTCATATCGTGCTTCTATCACCAGAATATATATTCCACATTTATATGTCAAAGTTGAACTTCATGATGTATATAATTTGAAAAAATATGAAAAAGAACTAAGACTCTACTAATTTAATTTAATAGAAACACATTAGATATCCAGATTTTGGTAAAAACAGAACATGTCTAAAAATTTATACATATTTCTCATTTTAAATGTGCTTTCTAAATCAAATAAAATCCCAAAATTAAATATAATAAGTCAAAAATGCTCTACAATATGTTGAATTTTTATGATAAGGATATAGAAAACCGTTAAATTTCTTTTGGATAGTCTCTTTCTCTATTTAGTCTCCCCTCCTCCCTTCTCTCTTCTTCCTCTTTTCCTTTGATTTCTTCCTCCTCTTTTGTATTTTACTCCTGATCTCCTTCTCTTTCTTCCTATCTCTTTCTCTCTCTCTTTCCTTCTTCTCTTCTTCCTCTTTTTCTCTCTTTTATAAAAAAAAAAATCTCCACCTCCTTTTCTATATAAAAAAATCTCTTCTTTTTGAAAAAATTGTTACCCATTTTTTGCATTTTCTTCCCCCAAATCCCAATTCCCACCTAACCTTGATTTTTGATTGATTATATATATATATATATATATATATATATCCATCATCTTCTTTTTTTTTCCCCAATCCCTCCTTTTTTTTTAAATGGTTCCCATTTTTGGCATTTTCTTCTTCCGTCCAGTTTCCTAAACCTTGATTTTGATTGATTTTATTTATTTATTTATTACTATTTATGTCTTTTTCTCCCTAAATTCATCATTTGCATCCTTCTCTCTTTAAAAAAAAAATAAAAATCTCCATCACCTTCTTTTAAAAAAAAATATTGCTTCTTCTTTTTCTCCCCCCAATCCCTCCTTTTTTTTAAATGGTTCCCATTTTTGGCATTTTTCTTCTTCCAAATCCCGGTTCCACGAACCTTGATTTTTGATTGATTTTATTTATTTATTTATTACTATTTTATGTCTTTTTCTCCCCCAAATTCATCCTTTGCATCCTTCTCTCTTTAAAAAAAATAAAAATCTCCATCACCTTCTTTTTTTTTAATCCCCCAATTCCTCCCCTTTTTTTTTAAATAGTTCCCCATTTTTGACATTTTCTTCCCCCAAATCCCGATTCCCACCAAACCTTGATTTTTGATTGATTTTATTTATTTATTTATTATTATTTTATTTCTTTTTCTCCCTCAAATTCCTCGCTTTGATCCTTCTCTTTTATATTTATATATATATATATATATCCACCACCTTCTTTTTATAAAAAAAAAATTACTTCTTCTTTTTCTACCCTCATCCCTCCTTTTTTTTAAAATGGTTCCAATTTTTGGCATTTTCTTCTCCCAAATCCCGGTTCACACCAAACCTTAATTTTTGATTGATTTTATTTATTTATTTATTACTATTTTATTTCTTTTTCTCCCCCAAATCCATCCTTTGCATCCTTCTCTCTTTAAAAAAAAAAAAAAAAAAATCTCTGAAACCTTCTTTTTAATCCCTCCTTTTTAAAAAAAATGGTTCCCCATTTTTGGCATTTTCTTCCCCCAAATCCCGATTCCCACCAAACCTTGATTTTTAATTGATTAATTAATTAATTAATTAATTAATTATTTTATTTCTTTTTCTCCCCCAAATTCCTCGCTTTGATCCTTCTCTTATATATATATATATATATATATATATATATATATATATATATATATAACTATATATATATATATATATATATATCCACCACCTTCTTTTATAAAAAAATTACTTCTTCTTTTTCTACCACAATCCCCTCCTTTTTTTTTAAATGGTTCCCATTTTTGGCATTTCTTCTCCCAAATCAGTTTCCCACCGAGCCTTGATTTTTGATTGATTTTATTTATTTATTTATTACTATTTTGTTCTTTTTCTCCCTTATTCATCCTTTGCATCCTTCTCTCTTTAAAAAAATAAAAATCTCCACCACCTTCTTTTTTAATCCCCCAATCCTCCTTTCTTTTAAAATGGTTCTCCCCATTTTTTGGCATTTCTTCCCCAAATCCAGTTCCACAAACCTTGATTTTGATTGATTTATTTATTTATTTATTATTTTATTCTATTTTATTTTATGGATGCCACTTGGTATCATACAGCGTTCAACATTAATTTTTTTTTAAACTATATACATAAATTTTGATTTTAAAAATTAATCTTCTTGCATTAATCAATTACGATTTTAAGATAAATTTAAAACTATATTATTCACTAATTACGGTTTAAAAGTAAATTTAAAACCACATTCTGTCTGATTTTAAGTTAATTTTCAAAACCGCATTTGATGAATATGGTTTTAAAGTTAATTTTCAAAACTGGAGTTGATGAATGCTGTTTTAAAAAACAAAAAGATTACTTTTGTGAATATTTTGAAAATAAATTTATATGTGCCATTTTTTTCTAAAAATGAATTAGTTTTATATTAAATTCCATACTTCCTTGAGTCAAAAGGCCATAAAATATTAACATCCTACATATAGGTGAGATTGTTGAAGTATCTTTTAGCTTAACCAATGATATGGGTTGAATCTTATAAATCATAGGTTATGATGTGGTAGACGCTTTATCATTGCTTATAATTATAGGATTAGTTTAAGTGTAGAATGAAAACTAAAAATGCGCTTATGCGTGCACAAACCCTCTTACTTGTATTGCGATCAGAATAAAAAAATTATTTCTTTTGTTGGAAACTAAAAATCTTAAATATCTCTCATATTAGCTAATATTGTTGTCGTCTCCTCTCGCTCTTCACATTCGACTGCGTGTTATTAAATGACTTGATTATTTTATACTTACAAACATTGTTCCAATTTGTGGTATTAGTCATTGATTCGAAGGGTGCAAAGTGCATTTCGTCATCAAGATCACAAAAAATTTGATTTTAAGCGAAGTCACAGTTTATCAATTTTTCGTAAATTAGAATTTTGGGGTGCTTATAATAACCATTATTTTTAGCTTCAAAATTAATAAATTATTATGTTAAGTCATATAAAATTAATTTATTGAATGCTAATAAATTTAATAACTATTATTTAATTTAAATGGGAATTAATAGAAAGGTATCATTTGGATACCCTATTATTTCTATAGTTTTTCTAAACAAAACATATAAATGATTTTTAATTATATTTTTTACTTTTTGTAATATAAATGAATACAGATGGAAAGCATGGGAAAAACAGAGGGCAGGTGACTGGTGACGTCTAGAGAAATGAATTAATGTTGATAAAGACTCTTGATTATAATTTTTATATATTATTCCTGTTACACATTCGATCAAGAGCATGACGTGTTCTAAATTTAATTAATTGGTCGATTAAAACAAAAATTTCTGTCATTCGTCATATAGAGCGTAGATATTAAATATCAAAAATATCTTTCAATCATTGAAATTGAAGAACAATAAAAATCTCAACTCCCCAACAACTCAGCTTTACATAAAACCCTTTCACGTTCTGATTATTTACATACATTTAAAAAAATGATTTCTATGAAACAAAAAAGTACATGCCTAACACTTATCCTGTTCAAAACCTGTTTTGGCCAATTGCAGTCAACTTTCACGTGAATTGGATTGATCCACCAATCATAATTATTCATATTATATACTTAACCCTCATCTGTTTGACACGTGACATCAATTCAAACCAATTCTTACTTTGCGTATTTGATCAAGTAGTTTAGCTTTTAGTTTTGATATTGGAAAAAGCTGTACATATCAACATCTTTCATTAATACTTTTATAGTTAAGGTCATAGTTGAACTCTAGTATGAAGACTTTTCAACAATAGTTTACATCAGCTGATGATCAAGCTATGGTGTTTATCCGTTGGAACACCCTTTTGTTAGGTCATAGATGTCATTTTTGGCTTAATGTTGGGTGGTTATTTTTTCTTGTGTTGAATATAACTTTTTTGAGCAATGTTAAATAGCTTAATAGCGTTAAGTATTAAATTGTTATTATTTAACGTTGAATAGTAATGAAATGACGGCAGGAGATGATTATTTGAGGTCCTTGGCGCAAGCGCCATTTAATGGTATGAGTTTGGTTTAATTGGTGGGTTTTAGAAGGTTCGAGTTTGTTTTGCCAATCGAAAAGGTTCGGTATTGTTATTTTGTCTGCCTTGCCCCGATTATATTCTAAAAATATTTTTTATTATTTTATTTTATACTTTAATATAAATATTATTAATAACTAATAATTAAATGTTTTTAATAAATAATTATAAAAATTCTAATATTTTTATTTTTGTGAAATATATTAATTTTAATATAATAAACATAAAAAATTAAATATTAATCTTAAAAATAAGCAATCGAATGTAAGCGTCAGGTTTGAATTTCCTCATCCTCTGACTACATCGTGTCGTTTAATTTTTAAATGGAGACGAGTTCTGAAATTGAAAAAAAAAAAAAAGCGACGTGCCCAAACCTCCCGTTGTCATCTAATAGCGAGTGTTATTTAGTACTCACTCCTTGTTGGGTAATGATGAAGTTTTTAACATTTTGGAAGTGGAATATAACTTTTTCTGAATAGAAAAAGCCAAATATTTTACTTTTTTTAATTCAAACTTTTTAAAAAAATTCAGCAATAAGTCATAAAAATTTGAAAAAACAAACAACCCCCTTATAGAGTTCGCCCAATTGAGCCTAAGTTTCCCCACAGAACATATTTATTGATGCTTCCAACTTTGCCCATTTGATTCCAACCTTTTGAATTCTCAATCTCCATGTCTAGCAAATTTTTAATGTCACAGTACAAAAGATAAAAGATTGCAATCATCTTGTTAAAAATTATATAAAAAAATTAAATGATCAATAATGGAATCTTTAGAAGGAAAGAAAATTAAAATGATGATACAACTCATTCTTAGTTAATAAAATTTAAATTAATCATACACCTCATTCTTGGTTTTAAAAATGGAGTTCTTACATGTGATTAAGAGAATTAAGATCATTTTCAATAAGCTATCATGTGACAAACTAATATTCTTCTTTATAGATACCTCTATTGGAATAAGATAGTTTCATATTTATCAAAGTGTGGATGTTGTTTTTTTTTTTTTTGAAAAGCTACAAAATATGGACAGTGAGCATACATGATTTCCCAAATATTGGAGCGTTAAGATGGTGGGAGTCTTCTGATTCTTTTTCTTCTTTCCTTCTTTTTTTTATTATAAAAAAGTAAATACTTCTTTTTTACGACTAAATACTTTCATTACAATATAATGCTTATTTTTCGTTAATTTTCGAGCAAGGCATATCCTTTCCTTATATCTTGTCTTTGAAAGCGTTAAATGTTTTACCATATAGGTTAGACATAGTGAACAAGTGAATCTTACGATTTATTTATGGTTCTTACAACATAATATATGCAAAAGTGAATAGAAGTAAAAAATAATAAAAAATTTATGGTTCTTTAGATGATGCGTAATATTATTTGTACCATTCTCATACATTACTTTAAATAGTCTAAGAAAGTGTTTGAGAATTAATTTAAGAACTTAATAACTAAATTTAGATCATTAAGTAAATTAAATATGTTTGATAATTTGAAGCCTCTCATGACTTATAAAAAAACTTCAAACCATTAAATGACCTTTAGGCTATAAATAACTAAAGTAGAAAAATTTACTGCAACCGTGAAGTTTGTGACGCTCAATTTTGGTACCATGCGTAGCTCGATGTGTGGATCAGCTTTATTTTACTCCATTGAAAACCTAAAGTCGATTTCCATAAATCTTGAAAGCAAATTTTGTGTTTTTTCCTCTCTCTCTCCTCCTTTCTCCCACGCTCACCCGTCGGTCTCCTCCTTTCATTTTTTTTTTACTTTGCTTTTTCTTCTTTTTATCCTTTTTTTTTTATACATGACGCAATGTACGTCTCTCATTCGGATCATTTCTATCGAAGTAATTTCTTTTCAATTCAATTTATTTTAAGCGAACTTAGCTTCAGCTATTTCTGGATGAGATTTACGTAAAAATCTTGTCCCTGGAGTCACTGACAACTTATCACCTAGAAAATCGTAAAAAAATTCTGATTGTCTTAGAATTCAACGAAATTTTTCTGGGTCATTAGATTTCGCGAGACGAATTTAACGGCGCAATCCGTTTCGTCATCCAAGATCTAGAGAATTTTCTAGGTTTTCCTGAACTATTCTAGCCATTTATTATTATTATTATCATTTTACCTTTTTTTTTAAAATTTTCTAATTTTCCCGGGTTTTACAAATCCGTTGACTTAATATCGATCTATACATAAATTAAAATAAATAAAAAGCTTAAAAAATTATAAATTATTAGAGAATACATGTAATTAAATAAGTTAAAAATTAATAAAATAAAATTTGTTTTATATTTAATATTATTTATTTCTTTCCATTTTTTTCCTCTCTAGGTTTTGTTTGAAACTAGAAAAGCCCTTAACAAAGAAAAGAAAACTAGATAATAAAAGGGAAGAAAAGAAAATTTTTGTGTTGTATAAGAGTAAATCATTAACTCTTGAACTATGGTTATATAGTTGGATATATATATTGTGATGAGTATTGGTTTATGGGCCCAAGAGGCCGTTTTACTCATGTGATTGATGTTGAGACAGGGTTATATACAAGTTGTGTATCCTGGGTAGAGCTCCCCATACAAAGGAGACTTTGCCCGATTTTCGTGAGAGATGTCGGGTCGGCCCAGGCATTCACGGTATTTAGGGTTGGCGGATGATCCATGAACCTAAGTTGAGCATCCTGAGCAGCAGGTCGCTCTTGGCAAATGTCGTGGCTCCTTCAGGTCGTGTCGGCGCTTTGTGCCGTCAGTGTCGTGGTACGTGTCAGCGGCGTGCCGACGTGTCGTGTGGTGAGTCATCGGCGCGCCAAGCTGCGGCGTGTCGCGGCCCCCGGGCGCCATGTCGCGAGCCTGGGCGGTTGTATGTCGCCTTGGCGCCGCGCCACCTGGTGTGCGGTCGCTGCGGGCCGTGTGGCGCCGTGCGTGACTGGCGGCGCCCTGGCCGTGGCGTGCATCACGATACACCCAATTGTATCGCGGCCCAATCTCAAGCAACCGGGCCCTCGCGGCGCTGCTACACCGCCCACTCCGCAGCGCGTGGGCGGTGGCTCATCGCGGCTTTATATTGGTTGGCCGTGTCATCCACATCGCGCGCTAACCACTTCAGTGTCGTGGCTTTGGTGCCCACATGTCCGCGATACAAAACATTGTATCTTGACTCCAGCGCAAATAGGCAGTAGCACTTTCGATTTCGTTTACGCCTTTGTTTCCTAGTCAATGCGGAAATCAAAAAAAAAAAAAAAAAAAAAAAAAAAAATATATATATATATATATATATATATATATATATATATATATATATATATATATATATATATATATATATTCATTTCAGTAAACCAAATAAATTTATTAAATTTTATTTTTTTTTTATTTTTTAAGGTTTTCACCTTTATTTGTAAAGCCTAAAAAATTTTCTTCACATCATTTTTTTCGTTTAATTTTGGACTATTTGCCCAAATTCCTCAAATACTTGTTCTCTAACCTAATTTCAACATCATTCCTATGCTATTCACCAAGCATACAATTTCAATCACACAACACATAACATTTCATGTTAATGCACACCATTCACACATCAATCACAACAATCATCATGTTATACACCCAATCACACATAAAACACAGTGCATGTAGTGTTATAATCCTGTCCGTGATTTGTCTGAGTATCACACACCTAACCTCGGCTGTCGAGCCTAAACCAGTGATGTTTTATGCCTCAATGACCATGGCCCTAAGCCCAAGTCCCTCAATCCCTAGGTTTTCATTTACCACCACTCACACCCAGAGCTCCAAGTGTCGTTTACCTTAGCTGATACCAAGTGTGACGGTCCAAAGCCGGGGTGTCTGGTGTGACCCTTCAACGATAATCGTGGTCTGGGCCAACCCGACACCACTCATAATCGGCGAGTCTCCTTTGTACGAGAGCTCTACGGTGCAAACACGTCTGACAAGTTTACAATGACCACACAGGGTCCACATATGAATAAAATGAGTAAAAATGGCCACTTGGGCCCCTGCATCAATACTCACAAAATACATATCCAACCAACTATCTTACATGGTTCAAGAGTTAACACATTACTCTTAATACAAACATATATTAAAAGTTTACAACATTCTAATACATGTTATATAAAATCAATACCAAAGCAACAACCCGGCTTTCTTCTATCGTGGCCTCAGTGAGTGCACGCCTTCCTTCTAGATGCTCCTGTACGAAGTAGGTGATCTCGACGGGTGAGCAAGGCCTGATAAAAACAATTTCTACATGGGTTACTCTCCGCTAAGTGCACATGCATAGCAAACAATCACATTCAAGCTTAATTTCCTTGAACACCCTTTCGAGATATCTGCATGACCGATCCATGTCTCAATCCTCAGCATTCTATATGCCTAAAAGCCGAGAATCACGAGTAAAAATATTCGATTTTCAAAACAAAAGCTTTTTGTTCTCGAAAACTCACTACCAAATTTCGGTAAATATATTGGACTACCCTCCGGCTGAATGTGTTGAAAGAACCTTCGAAACAATTCATGGGCTCCTCAGCGTGTAATTGTTGGACCATCTCAACATAATTTTCCGGAAAATCATCCGTGAAATTCCTTCGCAACTATATTCGTTTTGTTTCATTGCGTATCGTACACTCTCCTAATATTTTAGGGTGCCCGATTGCATATGGAATGCATGATGTCGAATTCAACATTCATGCTAATATATTCACATGCATATATATTAACATAATTCAATCATATAAAACATGTTATGCAAATTCACAATCAATTACACCAAAATTAGCTCACATTGGCTAATTAACAAACACGAGCAATTCATTTTGAATCACTCAACCAAACACATTTTCACACAAAAATAATTTCGTGTCGCTATTCACGTGAATAGTGAAACCCTCGGGTTACTGTTCACGACCACACAAATAGGAATTTTCTCCACTCGGTCCAAGCTTTTGGTGATTCTTTGCTAAACAAGTCTCGAACATTCCTAACCATTTACATGACTCTTAGACAAGATTAGCATAGTAGGAAAAGATCCTACCTCTTGGGTTGTTGGAGCTCGCAAATTGGTGCCTGAGTGGTAAAGGTCGCGTGAAGCGACTTTCATGCTTCTTCCGGTCAGCAAAGACGGTCAGATCATTGAATCTGAGAGAAGGTGCTCTCTCACAAATCATATCTCCCAGCCCACTGCGTCTCCGTTCGGCGATGCGTTTTGGTCTTTTAGAAGATGAACACTTTGTTCATCCTGTCTCTTTCATTAAACATTCAAATAATGTCACTTATATCCTCTTTCTTAGTTTTTGACACTTAGCACTATCTCGGTCATGCATTTCTATAAATCTCTTTGCTTATGCGCGTGTGTCGTGATGCGTGTTATAGATGACTTTGTCACATCTCGTGTCATTTTATGACTTTGATGCGGTGCCTCGAAAACGTGCAAATTTCGGCATGCCGGGTCGGACGGGGGTCGATGTGGTAAGTGGAATTTGTGAGGCGATTGTGGCGGTTGTTTAAGTCATCAGAGATCCTAGAAAATTTCCGGTTTGATACGATTTTGCCCTTTTTGAGAAAATTGGAATTTTCTCGAGTGTTACAAACATTAGCCTCAATCGAATGAAAAATAATAAAGAAAACGCAATTGAAATTTGACAACAATACATATCGTCGCGTCGATAAAACAAATTTATGATTAAAATAATTGCATGAACTTTGATTTCCATGATTCAATAGAAGCCAAAAATCTATAATTAAAATAAAAATTTTTTTAAATTGTAATTCGAGTCAATAAAAAACGAAGACAAAACACAAAATAGAAAACAAATTAAACAACTTCATTGTCAATTAAAGTAGCTGTGATACCTATTCTTTAGAATTATTTTGTGAATTATGACATTTATTAAGCCCAAAATAATTGATTAACATAATTAAAAGACTCAATAAACGTGTTATAAAGCCACAAACTTTATTGAATAAATAAGCATATCAGACTACAGCGTGTGAAAAACATGCTTATAACGATTTAAATTGTGTGATTTATTTATCTCCAAAAGAAATCTATGAAGATAAAATCAAAGAAAGATGATTAAGGTTAAAAATGAATATATTATTTTAGCCAAAATAGTGTTTTAATCCTTATTAATTATAGTGGTATTGATTTATTTATATATCTGAGAGAATAAGATGAAGTTTTGATTGATGAATTTATCAAAATAAAGAAAATAAAATCTAGGGCCTATAACTAATTAATATTACAACATATCATAAATAATTTATAATTAATATACACAATTAAATTTGAAATTGAAATTGAAATTTTGAAAGAATAAAGGAGTGTAGTTAATTTAAAACCACATTTATTAACTACCATTTTAAGTTTAGTTTTTAAACCGCACTTGGAAATTAAATTTGAAAAGGCGTACCTACCGTGTTTAACGAGTAGCAAAACAATTGAAATTGAAAATTTGAAAGAATAAAGGAGTAGTTGGTAATTAGAGAAGAATAGTATTGTGGTAGGAAAGCGAAGAGGCGTCTAAAAATGTGGACAAAACTGTTGAGAGTGAAATTTGCGTAAAAGGCAGAATAGAATAGGACATCTTCAATTGGCTAATTAAACGGTTCCATAATTGTACTTGAGTTCAAGGGATTGATGGGATGAGGGACACGCTGGTATAATACCCGGTGAAGTGCCATGCCAAAACGACTATATTATGTTTATAACCATGGACAAAAATGGCGATTTGTTGGAGTTTTTAGGAGAAAAAATCGGATTTCGGTGTTCTTGGAAAGATATTGGGATGGAAAAATCGGAGAAAAAAAAAATCGTGAAAAATCGCGATTTTCGATAAACCTATTTTCTGGATAAAGCAGATTTTCTGAATTTTTTGATTTTCTGACTCCAAAAATATGCAAAAATTGCTTGACGGTTTGAACCACCCAAAATGCACACGGAAATGCTTCCCTCCAACCACCCGAGCCATTGATTACACTTGTATATAATGCAAACTTTTTATATTATCTTATTATTTATTTGTTATAATCCCTTTATAATATTTTATTTTATTTTTATTTTACATTATAACTTATAAATATTTTTAATCCAAATATTTAATTTGAGCAGGAAAAGAAATAAATAATATCATTTAAAATTTAAAATTATACTATATTATATTTTGAATCTCCTCGTATCTACATAATATTTATAATAATAGCAAAACAAATAAATAATATCTCTTTAACATATGTAATATCCTGAATAATATATTAAAATATAATATATTTTATTTAATAATTACTAATCCATTGATTTTAATCTACCTTAATTAAGATAAGAATCATTTCTCATAATCTATATAATTAAAATGCTGAAAAGAATTTTAATAGCAGAATATTTTTGTAAAAGAAATATCACTAGATATTTTTAGATATTTAGATATTTCCGTAAAATCCAATTAAATATATCGTGTTTGCCGATATTTTTGATCGCTGTTTATAACAAACAAATGTAAGAAACTCTCAGCTCTCGATCCACGTCGCCTCCTTCTGCCCAACCAGTTTTGATTACTTGTTTATGTTTATAGTTATTCTTTCTTTGCTAGGCTGCCTCTTTGCTCTTGCTTATACATTTTCCAGAAAACAAATTCCTAAAAAAACCCCACCGATTCGTTTTACGGTCACCACAGCGTCAATTTAAATTATTATGTTAATGTCATATAAAATTAATTTATTGAATGCTAATAAATTTAATAACGATTATTAAATTTAAATAGAATTAATAAAAATGTATCGATTGGATACATACTTGTTGTTTTCTATAGTTTTCTAAACCAAAATATAAATGATTTTTTAATTATATTTTAACTTTTTTGTAATATAAAAAATAAAAATCGAAATGTGTAATTAAATAAAAAAATAAACTTAATTTATTCACATTTTTTAATGATTTTTTTTAGAAGTAGAACTCATATTTTTAGTTTTAAGCGAATAAGAACTTAAAAACCTCCTAATGATAATTTGTATTTTAATTTTTTAAATTTAGAAATAAAACATTATGTTTATTTTAAATTTTATTTCCAAATTTAAAAAAATAAAAAAATAGAAAAATATGATTTGAAGAGGTATTTTTAAATATTTTTATTTTTAAAAATTAAGAAATGAATTGTAGTGAAACGATTGAATATGTCCTAAATAAAGGAAATATATGAAGAGTGTGACGCCCCGAACCGAGGGTCCCGTTGATTACTGTCAGCCCGGCGGAAGCACTTTCATGAATGTCGGGTTGCAGGCATTTCTCTGAAAATTGAATGAGTCTCAGCTGTGCGGGGGCTCTACCCCGAATGCAAAACACTGCATATACTTGTCCCGAAGCCCGGTGCAATATGTGACGCCCCCGAGCCAGGGTCCGTTGACTACCCGTCAGCCCGCGGAAGCACTCGTGAATGTCGGGTGACCGACATTTTCACGAAAAATCGAGAAGAGTCTCAGCACATGCAGGGAGCTCTACCAAAATACAAAACCTGCATATACCTGTCCCAAACAGTGCAATAGATCAATATATCGATATATCAATATATCGATCACATGAGTAATACGGCCACTTGGGCCTAAGCGATACTCATAATACATACTAACTATGAATCCAACATATGTACAAATAGTTACAAGAGTTACAATATTTTCACTCTTGCCTGTCATATATTAAAATTGACATTGATACATTTATATATCATCGACGAAACCACGAGCGAAACTTTCTTCACAATCCTCGACCTCTGATGATCGTCCCCTGCATGCTCCACTGTGCACCTTAAGGTAATATCTATCGACGGGGTGAGCTAATGTACTCAATAGTGGAATAAATACCAAGTGGGCTACTCTCCACCTAAGTGCGGTCTGTGTTCAAAATAAACATACATTCAAGCAATCATGATCCTAGAATGTCTACATGACCTGACTCAGTCTCGAGTCTTCTACCGACTCTCTCACACTACTTCAAGCCTCGTATGAGAATTATTGTTTTGTTAGTGGACAACCCTCCGATGTATATATATCAATTAGGCGTCTGACGATTGATATTTTATTTGTTTGTGGACTACCAGATGAATATCGATTGGGCGATCTCAGACGATTAATATTTTTATTTGGACTACCCTCCGATAATTAATATTTTTGAACCCTCAGACCATTTCTCCTCCTGTCCAATACTCCTCCCATTGTCCCCAGAAATTGTTTCGATTGCATATGAAATGCATGTATGCCAATTCCACCTACAGTCACATGTCGCATTATAGTATATATTGTGCATATATTATAATTTAAATCCTTTAATCGTATTTATGTAATTCCATTCCATCATCAAAAATTAACTCCATGAGCTAATGATCAAACACGAGCAATTCTGCTTGAATTACTCGACCTGACATATTAATTCACAAAATTATTTTGTGAACACTATTCAGGAATGGTGAAACCCTCGATTTACTATTCCAAAAATCACAAATCAACCGGTTCACTTTGTGAACCGAATTTCTGGTCATTTCGGCCTTATACAACAAGCATAATTTATTCATAAATTATCATATATACCAAAATCAGTCCTTGACAACCACGAATGACCAAGAATGTCTAAAAAAATTTCTAGTCGGTCCCATGTTTAGGACCGATCAAAAAAGCAACCTCCGACCTCAAACAACCGAGAAACATTGAAAAACTCTTAAATAAAGTGTAAAGCCAGTAGGGAGAACCCACACCTCACGGAGTTTGTCAAAACTCCTCAAATCGATGTCCACGTGTAGCTTGCTTAGCGTAGAAGCCATTTCCTTCTTGTCGAGGCCCCAGCAAACGGTCGGATCACACGTATTTCTAGAGAGAGCCCAGAAGACTCTCTCTCTTAGGAACCACCATTTTGAGTGTACATCTCACTCCCCTGTATCCCACGTTTTCTCACCTTTTTAATTTGAGAAGAAGAATACTATTCATTATCTTGTCTTTTTCTAACTTAAATCAATTTCCAAAATGACCATTTTGTCATTCATTTCCCAGTTTTGACATTCGGGACTATCTCGGCCGTCCATTTTCATCATTTCTCTACTCATACCACTTATGGCACATGAGTACGTGTCATATGTAACTTTCGTCGCATCGAAAATGATTTCTGCACAAAGCGCGATGCTCAGCCGATGTAAGTCGATCTGTCTCGAAATTCTCTGAAATTTTACGTGCTAGCTAAATTTCATGAGACAATTCAACGGTCACGATCCGTTTCATCATCGAGATCTAGAGAATAAATTTCAGATTTTTAATCAGTACAATTCTGTTTCCGAAATTACAATTTCGTAACGATGCGATTTTGCCCTTTTTCCCAAAGTAGGAATTTCTGGGTCTTATTCTCCCCTCCTTAAAGAATTTATCAAATTCTGTTAATCATAATCACTCACATGCATATGCAACGTGCACTCTACCATGCATGTAAACTAGTCATTTAAATGCTAATGACTAAACCATGCTCATCCTAAACAAGAAGGGATAGGTGGCGCATCGTCCTCGGCTCTCACGTTGACTCCTCCACTCCATGAATTAGCCATAGCACTCTCACTAGCCTCATGGTCTTGCGTCGCAAAACCTGATCACGACTATCCAAAATGCATCTTGGTCCCTATAGAAGGTCACAGCATTAATTGTCCAATCTCAATATGTCCCCAATCCACCACATGGCCGGATGGGTATACTTTTGAACATGGAGACATGAAACACCTCATGGACACGACATCTTCGGCGATAACGCCAATAGGACCTGGCTCTTTATCCTCTCGAGTATCTCGAGGCCCGATGAACCTGGCGTACTTCCCTCGCTTACCGGATCCGACCACTCCTATCTTAGGCATCACCTTTAAGAAGACGTGATCACCAACCTCGAACTCTAAGGGTTGGCGTCCGTACATGCGCATAGCTGCAGTAGGCTCGGCCGTGAGAAAGACATGTGTCGTATTAAGCTCACCTCCTGAGGTGTCTCTTAATCAAATCAGACCTGATGATGGAGCCACCCATTCCAACATAATCTGCAATCTACATGGCCTCCTATACAATGTCTCATATGGTGCCATTTGTATATCATCTACCGATAACTACTGGTCAGAGGGCGAATTCCACTACAAATGCTCCTTACCCTTACGACCCAGACGTATGCTCAGCAGCTGTCCTCTGCAACACTGTGCGATATATAATCTGGCCAACGTGTAACCCTACACAACCCTTACTTTGTGTAAACGACTCTCCTACAAGGTCACAATCGCTGACAATCCAATGGACCGCCAACCTAGTCCATGTCATGAATGACATCCATATATCGAGTCTTTTCCGCCAACAACACCCAATGCACTAAAGGGTATCCAAAATCCGAGTCACACCACTCTATCACTCAACTTTAAGTCACGTGATAACCCGTGACCATGTGTTTTCATCTCGATTAACATAACTCTTCTACTTATACTTCGTAGCCTCTTACATTCACTTAGAAATTCGGGGTATCTCCTCAAATTCTCTTTACACTTAACTCCGGATTCTCACTTAGTGGGATTAATCTACTCTTTGCTAGCTTTGGGTCACACCTTAATTACTCTTCATTTCCCGAATCTGAACTATGAGTCTCACAGACGTGAGTCCTAAAGACTAACTCACCCATACTCACCAAGAGTGGTGAACGACCGCATTCATGACCCACACCCGACCCTACGCGATGTTCATCGTGCACACGAACTCAATAATGCCACATACGTGACACCTAATCCCGGTCCACCACGAAAGGCATCCTCGAAGATCTCCTCTCACTTATAATCCTGACCTATCAGGCCTCAACTCACCCTACATCTTAGGAAGAACATCTATACCCGACTTCTCTAAAGGCCTTAACCACTGTCATCCTAAGTCAGCAGCTTCTGCATGCTAACCCAATTTAACGCCCTAATTATCGATAACCACGGTCGGTTAACTCATCCATGCCGCCCCCGACATCAAATGTGTGGTAACCATTGTATCTACCACCTAAGGTCCACTACGCTCTTGGCCACTGCAAACTCCCATCCGGTCCCTGACTGACCCACACCTACGGCCCTCCGGCCCATTCGCGGCCGGCCGGAGTGCCAGATAGCACCCCCGAAACCGAACCGGTTCCTCCGAATTCGCACTAGGTGGAGGAAATGAATCAGATACTCTCCTCGTTTCTACGCCTAATCGGATCGTGGCGTCCCAGTCCCGGGATCTCGTCTCCTCGCGCCTCCCTTCTCACATGCCCAACCCCGGCCCTAGTCCCTCGAAACTCTTGTGAGCAAGCCTCCGCCTCTCCGAACTAAGATACGGGATCCTCCTCTTGCGCACAACACCCATCCCGAGTGCCTCGAAAGATCCCCGGGATCTCTCTCTTATGGTCGGTCGTCCCAACCATGGAGTCCATGTCCCGTGAGAGGGAGAAGTCCCACGATCCCGCTCTCGAATGGACAACTCAAATTTACATTCTCGAATCTCCTGTAATGACCTCAAATTAATCCTAAGAAACCACGTATCTCGAGGATCTAACATTCGGTCCCCTCCTAATCCCATTACCCTCAACCTTCTCCGGTCGACCGGGCACTTCTCCGATGTCGCATACCCACGTGTCCTAAAAATCTCACCTCGCAAGCCAAAACTTGCACTCATCGTGTAACACCTCAAATATACCTGCATGGTCGCTGATGATGTTTTATAGGTCTGTTAAGCCTAATTTGAATGTTTCGTAGTTAAATGCGAAAATATGGAAACAGAGACCCTGAAAATATAAAACTTAAGGACAAAATTGTGACTTGTCCAAAAAGGCCAAAAGACAAGGATTAAGAAGATCGAGGCCAAATGAAATAAAGGGAAAGTTTTATTTATAAATAGAAGGAGTTATGGGCTAAAATGCAAAAATGGAAGTTAAAACCAAAATGGTTTTTGTCTTCGTGCCAAACATGGCCTTAAGGTGGGGATCAAAATATCTTATATTTTGGTCTCCAAAAGGGAGAGAAAAAACACGGGAGAGAAGAGAAAAAAAAGGAGAGAAGAAGAGGAAGAGGAAGAGGAAGAGGGAAGCACAGTTAAGAGGAAGGGAGAAGTTCACAAATAAATAGTATGGAACCTAACCTAAGTACGGAACTCGATTTCAGATGGATCACATATAATTGTAAGGTTTTATATGATTAAATGCTTGTCTCCAAATCTAGGTTTTGATTGAATTGCATCTTAACCTTAGATTTCTTTGAAATGAGGCCAGGGAAACCCACAAGGAACAAGATAAGTAAGGAATTTCTCATAGGTTGAATTCATGGTTAAATTCATAGGTAATAGTTGGGTGGTTTAGAACAAAACCCTAACACCTTTCTATGTTTGACTATGTATGGGATGTGACTCATATTAGAATTGTTTTGAAGGATTTCATGATATGTTTTTGGAAATAGATAAGTATTGAAAGATGAATTGAGTAGAAAGGGTTCTGAGAGCAATATGGAATGATTTTGATGTGTGTAGGAAGTATAACGGTGATCCATGGATGAAAGGGCATAGAAAAAGGGAGAAAGACACATTCTAGGCATTCCCGGTGATGTGCCGGTACTTTAGACATGTGCGAAATTTACACTTGTCATTATAGTCATTTTGGCACGATGCGTATCTGCAGTACACATTAGGGTGTCTGCGTACACCCATTGCAGTTTTCCTATTTCGACCAGTTTTCGTATTTTGGCCATAACTTTCTCATTTCTTATCCGATTTGAGTGATTCAAGTGGATAATTAAAATAGACTTCAAGAAAAACCAAACCTAAAGAAATAGGTATCGTCAAATTCTGGCTCAGTGGTCAAAAATTCGCCGAAGTGGGATGTATACAGTAATTTGCCATCGTTTGAACATAGAGTAGTCCGGGTTGTTTGGACGTAACTTGAGTTCAGTACTTGAATTAGGTGATTCAGTTGGAATAGGCCATAACACCTTAGAATTTAAAGGAGTACAAAGAACCAGTGTCAAATATGGAGTAAAGACACTGGAAAATGAATATTCCGACTGTCCATCGGGTAAAATCGATAAGCGAAGCTAGTTGGCATGAAAATGCCATAGCGAGTTTGGGCGATCCGATTGGATTGATTCAATTCCTGGAGTAAGTAGATTCATAGAAGAATAATAATATATGAATAAGGTGTGATTACATGCTCATCATACCTTGCGATTACATGGAATCTGATACATCGTGACGCGTAATGTGGGTACAAAATCTGTATTATAAAATAGTAAGTTCTTTGAACTCATATAATTGTAAAACTACTGGACGGTTATTAGCTGACACGCTTTATACATCTGATTAGTAGCCCGGTACTCTGGTAGTGTTCAGGCACTCTGATTAGTACCCGGTACTCCCGATTAGTGTTCACGGCACTCATGCATTTAAAGTGCTCGTCACTCTGATACTGATGGTGCTCTACGACACTCTGTCTTTGATTGGTACTACGGCACTTCCGTCTTTAATATAGTATCTTAGGGTACTTATTGTCTTTGTGTCTTACTCATTAAGTACTCTTGGTCTAAGTAAAAGCAGTTATATGATAAGACTGCGAATAGAGAATAAAATGGAAATAGAATGCACCTCTGATAAATTACGTAGTACCTATAGGTACTCATGTTTGATTAAGTTGCATGCATCTCGGATTTAGCTCATTGTTACCTTGGTACTCCTGCGTGAATAAGTTACGCGTACCCATGGTTCTAATACATAGTTATCTGTATGCGAGATAAGTTCATCACATATACTGAATAAGTTACATCTGTGTAGAATAAGTTCGATCACGTATCGCGATAAGTCTTGTCTCGATCTGATTTATGTAGTACCTCACGGGTACTCTGTATCACAGATAAGTTCGTAGTCTCTAATTAAGTCTGTCTCTTGCAAGTTTGCTTAGTACCTCACGGGTACTCTTGTATGCCTTAAGTTACATGGTACTCACGGGTACTCTAATATTTCATCAGAAGTTACATGGTACCTAAGGGCACTCCATCCCAGTTAACTTCTGTATTACCTACGATTATCACATTACCCGATAAAATAAGTATAGAATCGGTCGTACCTACGAATAACCAGGTATAAGGAATATTATACATTACTGTAAGTGCTTTGGCCTTTAATATTTCTATACCAACCTCTTAGAGTCCCAGAGATGAACATAAATGCATTATAAGTATAAGTTCTTGTAGTACCCAGTTATCTTGTGATAAACTAAGTATATGTATACGTATGATGCAGTACCAGTATGGACTAATGTCATGCACGACATGTATCTCTGTATAAATGCGATTTGTTGGAGCTTATCGTACTTACCGGGAGTACCTTCACACATGACTAAGATACGAAATACAAGAACCGGTTCACGTAATACATCTGAAGATCCGAAGAAGACAAGAATAAGCTCCTCGACACAAGTATAAGTTAATAAGACCAGCATATGCCCATTAGTAAGTATAAGATCAGTACCGGTATAGTTTTGCTTAGTACTTACAGGTGCCCAGTATAAGGATAAGTTCCGCAATACCCGATTATCGTTCCTTAATATCTCTGTGGTACCTGGTACCTCGAATAAAGTGTAAACTCAAGTAGTATAAGTATAAACCATGGTATAAGCATAAGTTTGTAAGCTCCCTCGGGTGCGAGATAGATATAAGTACCAGTACGTGCATAAGGACCTCTGTATAAGCATAAGCTCTGTAACTCTAGCAGGAGATCTGAGTAAGTCAAGATGTCAGAATGTGATAAGTATAGAAGTCTGAATAAGCATAAGTACCATATAAGTCTAAGTAATTGTATAAGTTCATTATGTGAATGCCTGAATATTCTGATACCTGTTACTGTTATCTGTATTTATGTTTCTATATAAGAAATGTTTCCCACTAAGCGTAAAGCTTAGCCTGGGTACAATCCGTGTAGAGTACAGGGAAGAGAAAGGCGTCAATAAACATCCGCATACCATTTGGGTGACCACACTTATGAGGTTCACTACATGTCGGTTTCGTGCTCTGATTTGTAAATGTAAAAGTATAGTTTTGTATTTGTAAATGGGACTCAGTTATATGTGTCTAGATTTTGATGGTTGCTCCGATCAGTAGTTCTTTTGATTTGTATATAATATTTTTTGATTCTATTATAAGATCATGGGTATACCCACAGTCTGAGTTTGGTCTAAAAAAAAAAAAAAATCGGAGTAAAAAGAGTCATAGTCCGAGTCTACTTTCCCCGAACTCGATTCGGATCCTTGTCCAGTTGGGCCAGGAATCGGGGTGTGACATCTTTGAACATAGTCTGATTTGATGGTCTCTCACCAAGCTGTAAAACAATCCTCAAAGTGATACTCATGCTCCTGCTGACTGAGGTAGATCGAAATGTCTTCCATAGAGATGACAAGTGATCACAGATGAAGTTTAGATATCCTATGGATCCATGAATGCCCGGCCGCATTAGTTAATCAAAGGGCATCGTAAACAAAGTGCCACCAGCATTTTCAAAAGCGTTGTCTTAGGGATATCTATCTCCCTAACTCTCAACTTATGGTAATCAGTGCGAAGGTCTATCTTGGAGTAGACTTGCGCTCCTCTCGACCTGTCCAGACAAATCATCGATCCTCGTGGTGCACGATTCTTGTTCGTAACCACGTTCAGCTACGTAGTCAATACCGCGGTCGAAGGGTCTTGTCCTTCTTCTTCGCAATTAGAACCGGAGCACCCCATGGTGAAGTGCTCGGTCTAATGAACCCCCTTGTCGATATCTGTGGCGGATACAGTTCTGGCTTTCAGCTTGCGATTGCCATCTATGCGGAGTCATAGAGATGGGTGAAGTACCGGTGTATTCAATGCAGAGTCTGCAGCTCTGCGGGAGGTTGTCGGGTGGCTCATGGAAAAACATCCACATATTCGCACACTAGTTGAGGTAGATCTAAGTGGGTCTCTCCTCAATCTCTAGGTAAGGCTTGCCTTGACCCTCTAGCGTCCTGACACACGGTTATTATCTTTTGTCTAGGCGAAATATCATACTTGTCCCACGAAATACCACCTGGTCTGAATCCTGCGTGTAGGCGGTAACCCTCCTACGCTCACAATTGATAACAATCCTGTAAGCCGTCAACCAATCCATCCCCAGGATGACATTGAACTCTGACATGTCCATAATCCTCAGGTCCATTTGTGGTAGATTACGAGATCTCAGCAACTTCGCAACCCGCGACATATCATCCTATTCTCTCCACCCCAATCCTAGGGGAGAACTCACATACAAAGGCTCCTCTAAGGTCTCTAGGAGTCGCGCCCATTTCCACCATGTTTGGGCCTCATTCTCTAGCTAGAACACAGTTAGTCTAATCACGAAGTGTCGGAGGTAGTCTCGCGCCTCACAACACCTTCTCGTCTGTATGAACCAATGGTACGCCACCATGGGATCCCCTCCCCACCTTGAATGTCGGAGGATGATGCTTACTAAACTCTGGAGGTTACTAGGATCTTCTGTCTACCCTGCTATACCAGCGCTTTATCACGATGTGGCTAACATGTCTCCCTCTGACCTCGGTAGCTTCTTCGTCGAACACTAGTGGTGCTATTAGGTACCACAGTGGACGCCCTACAAGTCTCGTCGATGATCATCTATACAATTAACATGGCGGTTAAATCTCAATACGGTATCTCTAAGGCATAAACTTCAACCAGAATACTAATCATACACATAAATCGGTGTATACATTGTCCTTGCATTTCACAATTAATGCGAGGCAATCAATGCATTTAAAATATTGTTTTCAACAAAAAATTTTATTTTCGAAAATTTCATTTTGAAAATTTTATTTTTCGAAAATTTTGTCTAATTTGATTTGATTTGATTTGATTTTTATTTAATTTAATAAATTTTTTTTTCGAAAAATTTTGTGATGAACAGTGTTCATGAACCGGGTTCACGAACAATGTCAAATTGACTTCGAGCGATCTTGGTCAGCGAGATCAAAAGCGGTGAGTGCAAGTGCCGCGACCCGTAGTCGGCCCGGCCGCGCCCGAGCCGCCCGGCGCCATGCGCGTGCCCCACCATGCGTCGCGGCGCCAACGTGCCGCGGCGGCTTCGACCGTCATGATCGACCTCACCTTTGCTCCAGCACTGTCCTGATAATGGTGTATTCTGTCTAATTTTAGTCCCGCTAGGATTTACAATATAGGAATTGTATTGCAATCACCAATCCACCTCCCATGTCCTTTCCCGACTGCAATACACTTCTTACCTCCATGTCCTTTCCGGCCCTTGCAATACGCCTTGCTTGCCATGTCCTTTCCGGCTACTTGATACACTTCTTGTATTGCAACACACTATCTCAGCAGTCTCCTAAAACATTTTTGTCTTGCAATACAATTGGATCCTATTGCAATAGCCAACTAGCGCACCTCTTCTGATCCGCGATACAATACATTCTCTTGCAATACAAATTGTTTTCACAATTTAATTTGGTAGTAGCCAGCGGTTTTTTTCTCGTTTTTCTTTTTTTCGGCCACGGAAAATAAAAAATATACACCTATATTTTTTTTTCATTTTTCCATAATACTCAAATAAATTTATAAAAATTTATTTCTCCATTCTTAAATTTTACAACTTGTAAAACATTAGAAAATTATTTTCTTCATCTCATAACAAAAATAAATTTATAAAATTTATTTTCTTTGCTCTTTCGATTTGCTTTGTAAAAATTTTCTCCACCTTATATATATATATATAGATATATATAAACATATATTTTTCTCATTTCTCAATAAACAAATAAATTGCTTAAAATTTATTTTTGTTTTATTTTTTTCATTAATTCTGGAAAAGGTCGAGAATTTCCTCAAAGCTTCTCCTATATAACACTAACCCTAGTGTTCAACCTCAAATTTATTAAAATTTTATTTCATTATCCAATAACCAAATAAATTTATTCAAATTTATTTTATTTCTCCTTGTTGTTCTAGTTTTTACACACTGTGAAAACTTATAAAAATTTCTAACACATCACTTGTTTTCCTATGTGCTAATCACTAAGCACACAAACAAACATAACACATATAACATGGTATACACACCATTCATCAAACATTCACATGTTCACACATCTATCAAACAATCACCTAAAACACATGCATGTAGTGTGCTAGTTTTGTCATGTGATTTACAGAGTAATCTCGTACTAAGCTGAAACATCGAACCACACCATAGTGGTGATGTTCTTACACCCTCAGACTATGGCCTAGAAGCCCAGATCCTCGATCCTCTGGGTTTCCATATACTTTGCTCTCTATTCAGAGCCACCCAGTGGTGATGGATGCCTGAGCCAGGCTCCTAGGTATTCGTATACCTGGCTGCGATGCAATTTGTGACGCCCCAAACCAGGGGTCAGTTGACTACTGTCAGCTTGCGGAAACACTTTCGTGAATGTCGGGTGACCCTGACATTTCTCACGAAAAATCGGGGCGAGTCTCCTTTATGGGAGCTCTACCAAAAATACAAAACACATATGCAATCCCAAGCAGTGCAATAGATCCAATATATCAATATAATCAATCACATGAGTATCTGGCCACTTGGGCCTAAGATACTCATAATACATACTAACTATGAATCCAACTATATATAAAATAGTTACAAGAGTTAAAATGTTTCCACTCTTATACAGCATATATTAAAATTAGACATTTCAATACATGTATATATCATCAACCAAAGCCACAACCCGGCTTTCTTCTAATCCCTCAATCCCTAGGACGTAGTCCCTCGCAAACTCCTGTACTGTGGAATAATATCCCTCGACGGGTGAGCTAATGCTTAGTAGTGGAATCGCCTAAGTGGGCTACTCTCCCACTGAAGTGTTTGTGTTCCAAAATAAACATACATTCAAGCAAATCCATGATCCTACTTGGTCATCTACATGACCAACTCGAGATCAGGGTCCTCATAGGCTCTCTCACACTCGCCCCTGGCCTCGTATGATAATTATTGTTTTGTTAGTGGGCCAATACCTCCGATTTATATATATCAGATTGGGCGTGCTCGACGGTGATATATTGTTGTTTGTGGACACCTCCGATGAATATCAATTGGGCCGTCTCCGACGATTGATATTTTTTTATTTGGACTACCCTCCGATAATTAATATTTTTAAACTGACCCTCAGAACCATTTTTCTACATCACTCATCTCTTGCCTCACTCTCTTGTCCTGGGCATTTCAATGCATATGGAATGCATGTATACTAATTCCCTACGATCTATATACATGTAAATATATAAACATGCATATATTCACATAATTTAAATCACACAATCATGTTATGTAATTCCACATTCATTATCACATAAATTAGTATATGGGCTAATGATCAAACACGAGCAATTCTACTTGAATTACTCGACCAAACATATTAATTCACAAAAATTATTTTGTGAACACTATTCCCAGGAATAGTGAAACCCTCGGTTACTATTCCCAAAAAATCACAAATCGTCGATTCACTTTGTGAACCCGAATTTCACAGCCATTTCCGGCCTTATACACACCAAAGCATAATTTATTCCATAAATTATCATATACGCAAATCAGTCCCCAACAGCCACCGGACTGACCAGAAATATCTAAAAATTTCTAATTCGGTCCCATGTTTGGGGTGATCAGCGACCTCAGGCCTCAAACTGGCAAGAAACATTGGCTAAATAAAGTGTAAAAGCGTAGGGAGCCTACCTCACGGAGTTTGTCAAAACTCCTCAAATCCGGTGTCCTGGTAGCCCGCTCCGCGTAAACGACTTTCCTTCTTGTCCGGCTAGGCGGTCGGATCGCGCGTATTTCTAGAGAGAAGGAAGACTCTCTCTCACTAGAACCCACCATTTTTGGTCTTCTGCATCTCCTCCCCTGTATCCCACGTTTTCTCACCTTTTTAATTTGAGAAGAAGAATAATATTCATTATCTTGTCTTTTTCTAACTTAAATCAATTTCCAAAATGACCATTTTGTCCTTCATTTCCCAGTTTTGACATTCGGCACTATCTCGGCCGTCCATTTTTATCATTTCTCTACTCATGCCACTTATGGCACATGAGTACGTGTCATATGTAACTTTCGTCGCATCAGCTCATTACGACACCGAAGCGCGATGCCTCAGCGTGTAAATTTATTTGTCTCGAATTCTATGAAATTTTACTTGCTAGCTAAATTTCACGAGACAATTCCAACGGTACAATCCGTTTCATCATCTGAGATCTAGAGAATAAATTTTGGATTTTTAACCGAAATTACGATTTTGCCCTTTTTCCAGAAATTGGAATTTCTCGGGTCTTACAATATATCCAATATATCCAATATATCCAATCATGATATCTGACCACTTGGGCTACTGAAGCGATACTCATGTACATACTAACTATGAATCCAACTATAAATAGTTACAAGAGTTACAATATTTTTCACTCTTATATAATACATATATTAAATTGAGACATTTAAATACATGTATATATTATCAACGAAAGCCACAACCAGTTTTCTTCCAATCCTCAATCCTAGGGCGAGCCGTCCCTCGCCACGCTCCTGTGCACCTTAAAATAATATCCCTCGCGGGGTGAGCTAATACTCGGTAGTGGAGATCGCCTAAAGTGGGCTACTCTCCACTAAGTGCGGTCTGATGTTCCAAATAAACATACATTCAAGCAAATGCATGATCCTACTTGAATGTCTACATGACCAACTCAGATCCCAAGGCCTCACCGACTCTCTCACACTCGCCTAAGCCTCATATGAGAATTATTGTTTTGTTAGTGGACAACCCTCCGATGTATATATATCAATTGGGCCGTCTTCGACGATTGATATATTATTTGTTTAATGGACTACCCTCAGATGAATATCAATTGGGCCGTCTCAGATGATTGATATTTTAATTTGAACTACCCTCCAGATAATTAATATTTTAGACAACCCTCGAACCATTTTCTCTAGACTCACATCTCATGCACTCACTCTATTGTCTTAGGGTGTTCCGGTGCATATGGAATGCATATTTTAATTCAATCTGATCTAATCGCGTACAAATATGTAAACATGCACATATCCACATAATATCCAATCACACAATCATGTCATGTAATTATCATTTCAAACATCAAAATTAGTTCACTTAGGCTAATAATCAAACACGAGCAATTCTACTTAAATTACTCGACCAAACATATTAATTCACAAAAATTATTTTGAGAACACTGTTTCGGGAATAGTGAAACCCTCGGTTACTATTCCCGAAAAATCACAAATCATCGGTTCACTTAGTGAACCCGGGTTTCACGGCCATTTCCGACCCTATGCATATCACAATACAATTCATTTCATAATTTATGAATTTAGCACCCTGCAGCCGATGAGTCACGGAATTTGTAAAATTTTCAGAATTTCCAACAATTCGGTCCCAGTTTTGGGACCTATCAACTTGACCCCTCACGGCCTCATTCGACTCAAACATCGAAAAATTACTTAAGAGAATAAAACCAGTAGGGAGAAACCCCTACCTCGAGGAGTTTGTCAAAACTCCTCAAATCCGGTGTCCGCGCGTGGCGCTCATAGGCGGCTTTCCTTCTTGTCGGCGTGACGGTCGGATCGCCCATATTTTTAGAGAGAAGTCTGATGCTCTCTCTCCAAAAACCTCCATTTCGGCTACTGGATCTCCAATTCTGCTCCCCCACGTTTTTTTCTTATTTTTGTTGGAGAAAGAAGTCTTTATTTACAATTCGTCATTTCATTTCAGTTTGACATTCGGCACTATCTCGGTAGATCCATTTCCGCCGTTTCTCTACTCTCATACCACTTATGGCATGATCGTGTTATATGTGACTTTCGTCGGCATCCCGAAAATCGTTCTGACTCGAAGCGCGATGCCCCAAAAAGCGTGTAAATTAGTCTATCTCGAGAATTGACGAAATTTTGCGTGCTAGCTAGATTTGTGAGGCAGTTCCAGCGGTGAAATCCGTTTCGTCATCAGAATCTAGAGAATAAATTGGATTTTTAACCGAAATTACAATTTTATGTCAGTACAATTTTGTAATCGAGTGCGATTTTGCCATTTTCGAAATTGGAATTTCTCGGGTCTTACAAAGAAACTCATAGAAACAAATATGGAAGAATGAAATAATGGAGTTTTATTTTCATTATTTTTTATTTATTAAATACAAATAAGAGAAGATTATTTATAAGTGTTTGAGGAATTAAAATCTGCATGTAATCTCAATGTTTAAGACAACTAGTATTTACTTTACAAAGGTGACTAATATTCATTTTGTAAATTTATTGTCATTAACATATTTCCTTATAACACTTCCCCTTGAATGACCATTACGGAATTTAAGGAAAGCATGGAATTGTCTCGTTAAAACTTGTTAGTAAAATCGATGGGACCAAAAAATCTACGAATAAGGAAAAAAATTACAATAAACTAACATCCATTTATACTTCCCCTCATATCAATATCCTTTGATTGACACATTTAAGTCTTATATAATAACTTATTGAATGTTGAGGTTAACAATGACTTTATGAACAAATGTGTTAGATTATCACTTGAGCATATTTGTTAGTTCGTGATCTGGCTTTGTATCGATTTAAAAGATAGCCCGAATCCACATATCCGAGTAATAGTGACTTTGACTCATTTGAGTAAAATATGCTCATATTAGTAGTTTCACGGAGATAACGCAATACATCTTTGATGTCATTACAATGTTTTCGAGTTTGAATAGAATTAGCAAGATATAAGTACAGAATGTAGTAAAGATATGGTATTTTATGACAAGTAAATTTTCGTCATTTTAGAGGACAATTAATATTTTTCATATCAAGCGGGTAACCATAATTTGTAAAATTGGGTTAAAAATTAAATTTTGTTTCAAAAACAATTTTTATACTTAATGAGATAATAGAGTAAAGCTGGGGAAAACATAAAACTTGGCTTCAAAAATATCCCCCATGAATAATCTAAAAAAATGAAAGATTAATAAAATAAAATGGATGGATATTTCATTATATTTATTTCTCTCAAAACATCCCAATAATCAATGAAACAAAGGAATAATTATTAAAAATAAATTCTATTCTTATTTGGTTTCTAAAAAAAAAAACCCAAAAAAGAAAGCGCATCTTCTTGGAACGATAATGTGATAAATGGATTTAGGAAACCCATCGATCCAATTTTCGTGGTTGATATTATCGTCAATCAAATAAAGAAATAATAATAATAAAAAAAACATGATTGAAATCCGACAACCATATCATTCACGTCAATAAAACAAAATTCCATAATTAAAATAAATTGTATAGACTTGGATTCCATGATTTAATAAACCAAAATTTCTTGATTAAAATCCAAAATTTATTTTAAATTGCAATTCCTATCAATAAAAACAAACAAAACGCATAAAATATAGAAAAACAAATTTGATAGCTTCATTGTCAATTAAAGTAGATATGATACCCATTGTTGAATTATTTGTGAGATCAAGAGCATTTATTAAGCCCAAATAATTGATTAACAATTAAAAAACCCAATAAATATATTACAAAATATAAATTTTATTGAATAAAAAAATATATCAATTTATAGTTTATAGAAAAACATATTTGAAATAGATCTAAAATTATTGATTGTTATTTATCTGAAAAGAAATTTATAAAAGATTAAATCAAAGAGAAAAATAATTAAGGTAAGATGAATATTTTATTTGTTTTAAAAGAATATTTTGTCAAACCCTTATGAAATTATATAGAATACAAGGAAATGATTAAACTCATTCACAGTTTGAAAATTTTTTTTTATGGCCATTTCTTAAGATAATTTCAGGAAAATTTACGTCTTTTGAGTAGTTGAGCCTGCCAATTATTTATGGGCTTGACAACCGCCCGGTAATGTATTACATTCAAAAGGTCGGCCACTATAAATTAATGAATGGGAGATCCGAGTAGGATGTGCGGAGAGAGAGTTGAAATATAAATAAAAAGTATATTGATAATTTTTTGTGATGATGTTTTCAATAATTTTTTACTTATTTTTAAAGTTATGCTAGAAAAAAAAAATTAAATGATTAAAAATAATCAATGAGTATAACAAATTAAAAATTAGTCTTCAGATTCTAACTCCGCGCTAGTTCTTGGAGAGAGAGAATAGGTGGTGGTCAGAAAGCTATTTATGGTGACTGACCTCTCCACTATCTCTCCACTCTCCCACTCACCTCCCTGACCGACTGCCTGACAACTTGTTCAACCGTGTGGGTCCCAATGCCCGGTTGATTTGGCTTTTTAGGTTTTCGGTGGATGTCACTTCACTTCATGTCTTGGATTTCCCAATTCAGACTTTTATTAATTATATAATATTTAAAAAATAAAAAAAAGGAAAAAAAGAGAATGAAAGTTATCAGATTCGCAGCTTGCACCGCCACCATTTCTATACAAAGGCTATCATATTATATATAATAATAATGTACCAAAAATAATTATATATATATTTCAAATAAGAATGGTGGTGGAACGACCGCTATTACCACGAAAGCTATGTACCAAGCCTAGCTATATTCTATCAAACAAAAATAGTGGAAACTCTCCTCCCCACTCTCTAGTCACCTCCCGACCGAGCCAAATTCTAACCGTGAGTTTTGATCGAAAAGAATAAAGGAGTAGTAATATCAGAAAGACGGACGGGGTGAGTTGGTAATTTAGACAAGAGTGGTAGGTGGTACCGAACGGTCAAGACGCATTCTTTCCCTTCATCTTCCTCATCCCAGCTCTTCTTTTCTTATCGCTCACTCAACGCACTAATGGACCCGTGAAAGTCTAGGATTAGAAATCCAAGAAAGTCTACTCTCACGATCGCTGCAAGATCGCCTAGGATTAAAACTGCCATCTCTTGTGAAGAAAGTGATTTTTAGTCATTTTGAAGAGGAATCTCATTTCTCTTACAAAAGCTGGGATTTTGCTGATTTTTTTTTGCTGTAATAGGCAAAATGGAGTAAGAATATAATGAATCGGCTTTTTTTTCTCTAAGAAGACCGAATTGACTCGAAATCTCAAATAAACATCTGACTCTGGCGCATCCCACTCGACCGAGTTTTTGAACCCGTGACTCCCGACTCATCTCAAATACTCTTCTCCTATCTATTTTTCGAGCTCTCTTCTTTAGTTTCTTCCTATTGCTGTTTTGTTTCCTTCCCTCTCGTTCTTTCAACAAAACCAATTCCAAAAAAAAAAAAAAAACCCACTCCGTTCTCGTTTTTTGGTCGATTGCATCAAATTATGCTTTTCCTTCGTTGTTTCATTTCCTCTCGCTTTCCAACAAAGTTCAAATTCCCAAAAAAAAAAAAAAAACCCACTCGCTCCTTGGTCACAGACTCGCATCAAATTATAGTTTTCCCTTGCTGCTCCTCATTTTCCTTCGTTTCCAACAAAACCAAATCTCCAAAAAAAAAAAGGAAGAACCCATATATCGGTTGGTCACACTCGCATCAATTGTTGGTGACTTTCGCACTCCCAATTGTTTTCCCAACCAAATCCAAATCCAAGTAATAGGAGGACGAAAATGGCGATCAAGTATTGCCGTTGCCGGGAAAGTTTCGCAGTACTTGGTTGCCCCTATCGACGCCAGCCTAAGTATCCGTTTTGCTACCACAGCTGGCGCTTAAAACTTAACCAAGTTCGCACGTCAGGACGGCGAGGATTGATGAACAAAAGAATCAAGTGATGAAGCCACGAAAGGGGATGAAATCGCACTTCAAATACTGCTCAAGACCGGTCAATCAGTTGGATCTGATCACGTCGAGGCGCAGGCATTGATTTAGGGATGATCAAAACATGAGCCGTTTGAATGGGGCAGTCCTAATCTCATCTCACGCACGCTGCGTAGAAGCATACAAGAAGGCGCAGGTTATTGTTAGGATCCAAACAGCCCGCAATTTCCCTCATGGAATCTCATACAGTGTCCTTCCACGGAGTGCAACGTTTAAAGGATATGAATGTTTTCAGTCAAGAGACTCCACTTTGAACGACATTATGGATGTCTTGAGAGATGATAAGACGAAGATGATTGGGGTATGTGGGATGGGCGGTCTCGGCAAAACCATGTTGGTCAAACAAGTAGCTCAACAAGCTAAGCAACACAATATGTTCACCACAGATATCTTTATAGATGTATCCTGGACTTGAGACTCTCAAAAAGATGAAGAAGGGATTGCCAAAATTCAGCAAAACTGCGAAATATTAGCTCTAATTTAAGGGGGAATGATGAATCCACAAGAGTGTCATGAACTGGAAGCAGACTCAGAAAAGAAGAACCGAGAAAGAGAAGGAACTGAAGAAAGAGAAGATCCTTATTATCTTGGATGACATTTGGAAAGAAATTAATTTGGAGAAAGTTGGAATTCCTTTCAAAGATGATCAGACAATATGCAAACTAGTGTTGGTTTCTAGAGACGCAAACCTATTACACAAAGACATGGAAGTAGGCGCACAAGAATGTTTTCAAATTCAACATTTACAAGGAGAAGAAGCTTGGCGTTTACTCAAGAAGATAGCAGGTGATTCTGTGGAAGGGGACCAATTGAGACCCATAGCGATTAAGGTACTTGATGAATGTGGGGGTTTACCCATTGCAATTGTAACGATTGCAAAGGCATTGAAAGATGAAACAGTTGCTGTATGGAAGAATGCCTTGGATGAATTGAGGAGTTGTGCACCAATCAATATCAGAGGGATGGAGGAAAAGGTATACTCATGTCTGGAGTGGAGCTACAATCGTTTGAAAGGCGATGAAGTCAAATCCTTTTTCTTACTTTGTGGTTGCTTAAGCTATTATGGTGATATTTCAATGGATCAAATGTTAAGGTATGCTACGGGTTTGAATTTCTTGACCGCATCATTCATTGGAGGGAGCTATAAATAAAATAGTTACACAGAAACCCTCAAAGCCTCAAGCTTGTTACTTGGATGGTACTGAAAGATGGAGACTAGATCAAGACGATGGAGACTTTGCCTGATGAGATGCAGACGGTTCCGAGGAGGAGCCTCAAGGTTGCTTTTCATGGATGGTGATCATAAGAGTGTCAGGATGCATGATCTTGTTCGTGATGTTGCTAGAATTATTGCATCCGAGGATCCTTATCGATTTAAGGTTGTAGAAGACGTTCCATGTGATCAAGACTGGACAAAGATTGAAGATGAATCCAAATTCATCTCTTTATATTGCAAGCCGTGGCTCGAGCCTCCCAGCTAGTATGTCCGCAACTTCAATTTTTTATATTGCAGAGCAATAGTAGTGCTTCCTTGAATACTATCCCAAACACGTTCTTTGAAGGGATGAGCCAACTCAAAGTTTTAGCCTTGTTTGGAATGTATTTCCCAACACTACCTTCAACGCTTCGATCCCTCGCAAATCTTCGAACATTATATCTAGATAGAAGCAAATTGGGAGACATGGCTATAATTGGAGAGCTAAAGAAACTACAAGTTCTTAGCATGGTAGGTTCCAACATTCAACAACTGCCTAGAGAAATGATGCAATTAACCAATCTAAGGTTGTTGGATTTGAACTATTGCGAGGAGCTTAAAGTAATTCCGCGGGATATCTTATCAAGCTTGTCTCGATTAGAATGTTTGTTCATGAAATCTAGTTTCTTCTGAAATAAAACATGAAGTCAGATGGAGATAGCAATGCTTGCTTCATCTAATGTTCATCTCGCATAGTTTGAGGACAATCGAGGTAGAAATACCAAACGCCGAGTTGGTACCAAAAGCAGATATATTTGATCACGACTTAACAAGTTATGCAATATTTATAGGCAGTTTCGATCGATTGCCAAAAACATATGAAGAATCAAGAACGTTACGTCTCAAAGGTGGACGAAAGCTTACTCTTTAGGGATGGAATTCGCAAATTGTTGAGGACAACTCAAGATATGTCGCATGGGATTGGGAAGTATGCGGTCGCCCAATTCCAGTAAAGTCTTTTGATAACCTAAAAGTATTGGTCGTGAGGGAATGTCATGGATTGAAAATTCTCTTACTTTCCATGGGTAGAGACCTTCCCCAACTTGAAGAAATGAAAATAAAACATTGCAACAAGATACAACAAATAATGGAAGATGGTCATGTTGGGATCAACTTGCAGTTACTATTCCCTAAATTAAGATCCTTGAAACTCGTTTCTACCGTCAGAGCTTAGTGAACTTGGCTACTAGCCTGAGTTGAAACAACATCTGAAGCAATGTGTTCCTAAGGCAACTCGATATCAATATGTCATTTTTCAACCACTGTGCATAAGTTCAAGCTAATTAATAGCCACTCATAGATTTTACATTTTTACATCACTTTTTAATAAATAAATCAATACAAAAACAAGATTAAGCTATCCCATATATATGCTCTTTCAGAATTCCAACTTGTGTGTTAAGAAAAGGGAACATGAAGATAAGAAGAGATTTTAGTATATCATTTTACTAGAAGGATAATTTCGTATTTAGAAAAGTCAGCCCTATTTGAATTTGTATCTTAAGATATTAGTAATGTTTATAAGAAAAAGATGGTAATGGAAAAGTTGATTAAGATTTAGATGGAAAATGATGGCCAAATGAATCTCCATTTTGTTCATTTACTTATTTTGTTTTATAAAGATAAAAAGTTTTTGTAATTTCTTTGTTGAAATATTAAGGAAAATATTGATTTAAAATAAAGGGAATATTGTAATTTTAGATGAAACAAATAAAATAATATATAATATATAAACATGCATACTATTGAGTAGGTTTTTTGAAAAAACTATTGAGTAAAACATTATGATACACTATTAATATGGCTCACAATAATGTAGTTAGGTATGTACCATTGCAAATGATATAGTATAAGTTATAATAAGTATACTTAATGAGAAAATTTTAAAAGAAAATAGTGTATATTAAGTAAAACCTTGACGTGAAACAAAAAGTATAACATTTAATAATATATTTTGAACTAAATTTGTTTTTGAAATACATGTACTTTCATTTTAATAACATTTCTAGCTTCGAATATCCTTAACCACAAAACGTATCTTAAGAATTAAGAGGATAAATCCGTATTATGAATAAAAATAAATTTGAATAAATGAATTTTAATTATAAAATTAAAATAATAATTGTCCAGTTTTTTAAAAAATTTGAATTAAATTTTTATAAAATCGAATATATTTTAAATTTACAAATTAATTATTTATTTAAATAAAAAAAGTAAATTTTAAGTTTCCAGGAATTGTATCTCATTATTAGCTTTGAAAGCCAAACTTGATTTTATGAGTTCAAAATAAATCTTAGTTAAAAATGAATAATCTTTTCTTTGAACATAAAAATCAATAATCTTTTAAAATTATAATTTAAATATTTTAAAATTTTTAATGTAAACATTTTTCTAAAATTCTTATTCCAAATTGTCATTTTAAAATGATAATCTCAAATTTCTGTGGCCCCAGTTCTAATTCTCTTCTAAATCTTAATTAAAATTTAATTTTAATTAAATAATTAATTTAATTCTTTTGAATTTTAATTATGATTTAAAAGAATTGAATTTGATTTTTAGAAATTTTGAGTTATTAACTTAATGACAATTTTGAAATGAAGAATTTTAGTAAAAAGAATTTCAATTTTGAATATTCAAAAATGATTTTTTTAGTTTTCTATCTCCAAATTTTAGAAATTTGTTTAAATTATGAATTTTTAGATTATTACTTTTTAATTACTATTTTAATTCATAAAATCAAATTTGCATTTTAAAACTAATACTTGATGTAATTTTCTAAACTTAAAATTTAATGTTTTAGCTTAATTAAATAATTAATTTTATTTAGAGTGTAAATTCAGATTTTGTAAAATTTAATTCAAAATTTTTATAAGCTTGATAATTATTATTTCTAGTTTTAAAATTAAAATTAAAATTTCTAAAACCTAAATATTCAAATTTATTTATTATATTCATAACAAGAATTTATTTTTTTAATTCTCAAGATTAGTGTTGTGGTTAGGGATATCCAAGGCTAGAAGTGCTTGTAAAATGAAAGTACATATATTTAAATAATAACTTTTTTATTTCAGGATATAAATGGTAATGTGGTGAAAATTTAGGATTTAAATTGTTATTTTTCCTATACTTTTAAAAATAAAAACTTTATTATTAAACAGATTGTGGTTGTTAATAAATTTAGTACAAATAATAATAATAATAATAATAATAATTTTTTTTGTAATTCTCCAAGATCTTCACATGATTTTTTTGGCATATGAAAGAGGTGCATACGAATTAAAAATAATAACTGATTGATAGGACCAAAAATAACTTATGCCATTAGAATCTATATAATCCATGGTCATTAGAAATAGTATATTTTATTCAAGAAAGTAGTCTATAAATTTTCTATTTGCAACTTAATTGTTAATTCTTTCTAAGGAAATTCTAAGATTTTAAGTATGATTTTTAAAACATAAATAAAGTAAAGGATGACAACCTCTTGGAATTGATAAATTACATTTACTAAAGGGATTGAATATGTTTACATTTTTGCTAACTTTTCAATTGATGATATGATGTACTATTTTATAGGTATTTTTCTCCAATTTGGAGATATTGCAACTCGACTATCTTCCTAAAATCAAGGAGATATGGCACCATCAACTTCCACTTGATTCTTTATCCAATTTACGAATCCTAAGAGTGAAATTTTGTGAACATTTACTCAATCTTATCCGCGGCAGTCCAACTTCAAGAATTTGAAAGAGATAGGAGTGGATTGTGTGAGAATCTAGGAACTTGTGTTGATGTTGAGGATATGATGATGCCGGATCATATTGAGATTTTCTCGAAGTCGAGGAAGAAACAGCGAAGTTAGAAAACCTAAGTTGAGCCAAAGGGTATTAGTATGTCACGACAATGAGAAGAATGAGGGCTCAGGAGGGTTGTTTTCTTGTTTTCTCCTTTCAAAGGAGTGTCGAAACGTTCATCCATATTTTGTCTCGGAAAAGGGAGAAGACAACGATCAAGGAAATGTTAATATTTCAAAAATCAAGATGGAGTTCACTTCCTTGGAGAGAGGTTAGTTTTCTCCAATATTCTTTAGTTTTCTCCGCCTATTATTTTAGTGTGAAAATATTACTTTGAATTATTCCATGGAAAATTTAAAATATTATTTTAAATATTATACTCATGAATAATAATAATAAATATACTAAAAGTAATTTAAAATTTAATTTTTACATAATAAAAATAGTTAATAATACTTTTTATTTTAAATGAAAATGGTTAATAATACTTAGAATTATAAAGGAATTGGAAAAAGAATGAATCTAAATCAAAATTTTAATCTTAAAAACAATAAGCACTAACTAATAAGATCAAGTTCAAGTGGCTAAGAGCTTAAGCTAGCATAGGGATGGGAGGGGTTAAGGGGGTTCGAGTCCCGATGGGAACAAATTTGTGAAAGAACAAAATACTATGATCTAATGTAAAGTGAATAAATGTTTATTAATTCCATCATTCCTGAGTATGTTTAATTCAATATTTTTATTTAAATTTTTTGTATAAATTATTTACAAATAATATATTTAGGTCAATTAGTTATCGTTAAATTGTTTATTTATATTTATTTTGATTTTATAAATTATTTTGGTATTAGGTGTCGTTTGCTTTCCACGAAATAAAAATATAGTGAAAGATGATGAATATATGTTTGATGATAAGTCCTTTACGGTTTACCTTTATATTTTACATTGAATAAAATAAGAATTTAATTTGTAGTTATCAAGCCAAAGGTAAATATATTCTTTCACGTATTTAAATATTGATTTTTAGAAAGCAGTTTTGTCGAAATTTCACATCTCTCTCTTTCTTTAAAAAAGAAAGAAAAAGAATATGTTTTTTTTTAAGAATAGCCTTGTGTAACGGAAGACCAAATTCTCCAAATTCATCCCTAGTTAATTCTCCAAATTTTACCACTCATCATGTGGCCCCAAAGCCGGGGTCGTTATTTCCGTCAACCAGCGAATCTGAGTGGACATCGGGTTGCAGAGCACCGCGAAAATCGAGACGGAAATGCTCCTTTGTACGAGAGCTCTACCCCCAAATACAAGTTCTTGTATAAAACACATATCGTCCCAAACAATCCAACTATGGCCCAATATAATCCCAACATGAGTAAAAAATGCTCTTGGGCTCATAAACCAATAACCCTTAAAAACATACCAGCTATTCTCAATTATCTCCCAGACATTGGTTCCCCATGGTTGATTTACACTTTTATACAAACATATATTAACATGCAGGCCCAATACGTGTGTCCAAAAACATCAAACCACAAACCGGCTTCTTCAAAATGGATTATTCTTACCATTTCCAAAGTATCTTTTGAAATATAAAGGGGTCCCACGGCGGAGGTGAGCTAAAGCTCCAGTAGGAGAATCGCCCTAAGTGGGGTACACTCACCACTAAGTGCGGTGCAATGCTCCAAAGTAAACACGCTCAAGTAAATACATGATCTGCTACTTGAATAATACTGCAGCTGATCACCATGTCACGAGTCCTCATAAGACTCACTCACACTTGCCTAAGCTATGTATGAGAAAATAATCATTTTTCAAAACAAAACTTTTGTTCTTGAAAAATATACTACCGAAAATATTCGGTAAAATGTAGGACTACCCTCAGGGTGAATTGGTTGGTGAGCTTTCGAAGCAGTCATGGTCATCCAGAAGTGATCTGTTTGACCCATCTCGACTCAATTCTCAGAATATCATCCTTTGAAGTCCTTCGCAAACATATCCGTTTTACAATACCTTGTCATGCACTCACACCTAGTGGAAGCTCACGGTCTGCAAAGCGCGAAAATACCATTATGTCATTTTCAAAATCTGTTTACCTGATATGTCAATATGCATATTTTTCAATCAGCTATATTACACGCATGTAATTCCACACATCGAAGCATCACCCAATTTAGCTCAATTGAGCAATTCATAATTTCATCTCCGGCTGGCCTATGCTCACAATTATATTCCATATAATTGAGCAAATCTAATTTTATTCCCAACATCCCTATACACACAATTATATTCCATATAATTGTGACCTGTTAATCCTCATTAAGCATTAACCTGGCCAGTTTCTACACCACACCAATCCCAGTCACTCATTCCTTACAATTTCATACCAAAACACATGGACAATTTCGGTATTTGTCCACAAACCGGAATTTGTTTCTGGAGTCCAAAGCAATGGAGTGGGGGTCGCAGGCGACCCACACTTCCTACGACGGTTCCTCTTGGTGGAGGCAGATTTCCGATCCCATTTAGGTCTAATCACCAAAATAGAATTTATTGCTAAGTCTAACACAACATCCCACAACCGGTTTACGGGCATTCCACGGTAGTCCAAGGAATACCGAAAAATTTCTACAATTTCAGTCCCATGTTTTGGGACCAATCAAGCGACCGCTATTCAGGCATTTCACTTCGACATGCATTTTTTATTGCACAATTTCAACACCAACCTGTACATAGCATTACGGACCGGTCGCGGCCTAACAAAAAATCTCAAATAAATTCAAATAATGGTGGGTCCCAGTTTTGAGACCGTTCATACCCCTCCAGGCTCAAACCAGCGGAACATGGAAAAACCCTTGAAAATGGGGGAATAAAAGCGCGAAGTAGAGGGAAAATCCTACACTCTTGGAGTTTGTCAAGGCTTCGCCCAATCCGGGAGTCCGCAGCGTTGTGCTCGCCAGCGTGAAACGACTTCCCTTCTTGCTCGCGTCGGCCGTAGGCGGTCGGATTAGCCGGTATTTTTAGAGAGAAGTTTCTCTCTCTAAAGCATTCTCTCAAAAAATGGTGGCTGCTGGAAGAATTCTGGTTCTTCACGTTTTTGAGGTTTTGGCTTTTGAGGGAGAAGAAGGAAGCTATTTGTATTTATTACCTTTGTGACCATCGACAGGAAATTGACCATTTTGTCCATCCTTTCTCAGATTTGATATTTGGCACTATCTCGGCTGTCCATTTTCATCATTTATCTACTCACCTGTAATTACGTGATCTTTGCTATTTTGTGGCTTTTCGTTGCGTAAAATCGATTTCACGGCTTTGGCTTAGCGATGCCTGCAGCGTGCCGTTGCGACGTCGCCGAGAGAAAATTGCGAAATTTGCGTGCTAACTAGATTTAGCGAGGCGATTCCAACGGTGCAATCCGTTTCGTCATCTGATATCTGAAATTAATTACAATTTTAGCAGTAATTACAATTTTTGTAATCAAGTACGATTTGCCCTTATTCGAGAATTGGAATTTCTCGGGTCTTACATTCTCCCTCCTTAAAAGGAATTTGATCAAATTCTGCGCGCCTCGCATCGACCGTGTGCGTAGGTAACTCGCTAACTCGAGGCGGGTGTCGGTACAATGACTTGGGTTAAGGTCACGATTACTATAACAGATGGTTGTCATCATCCATGTCAAACGACATCAACAACCAACATGTCTACCCTAAGGTCCACCGGCTTAGCTTTGCATGGCTTTCGACCTGCGAAAAGTCGAATCTCTCCCTTTATATCCTAGGGAAGAATTTTCCATCATATTACGGCTTTTCTAAAGGCCTCAACCTCTATGCCAAGCTGTGAAGCTTGTATCGAACTAAGCGTATCCACGCGAATGCGTGTGAATGAACCATGATGCATCCAGTTTAAACTACGCTAGTCGACAATTGCGAGTATAGAGCGTACCATGTCAGGCTAATGCGAGCAGCTCGGTCTCGTCTGTGAGATCTACGCCTCCTGGACAATCTCGCTCATATGTCGGTGGCGGCAATGTGCTACGCCGGCGACGGGCTCGACACACGCAAATCACGTAGTCGACCTCGACCTATCTTGCCTTTCGACCGGCTTTATGTGGCTGTCCGCGTCTTAGTCTTTGGTGTGGCATCCTCGGTACGTGCGATCCCTCGACCCATACTAGGGTATGGACAAACCAAGCGTGTTGCTCTGTCCCACGGTATTTGGGGCGCACCAATCTCAAACATCCCGGGATCCACGTCTGCGAGGCGATCCACTCCTGTATGTCGGGATGCGGCAATGGTAGCATACCATCTTGCACATCTGGCCCAGCGACCACTCACTCGCCTCACTTGATGATTGGGATCCCGAAGTGTCCCTTAACAGCAGGATTCGCCTTCGTGGACAATCGAGTCGAAAGTATTTGTGACGAAATAACATCATGCCTTGCTGACTAACGTCCCATAATCTTGGCCTTGGTCACGATGACCCCTCGGCCGCGTCACTGCAGATATTCTTGTGAAGCGAAGTCTTACGCTTCTTTCTGGGATTGGAAGAGAAGATGGGTCTTCGCTTCCTCTTAGTACCAACACCCATGCTCTTGGATGCCTCTCATGTCATCACTCCTCCATCTGCGCCTGAGTGGGAGGCGTGTACGTCTAGCGCGAAGATCGCTCGACCCGCCCTGTCTCATTATTGCACATGCACGTGCGATGACGATAGCTGCGATCCCTGCGGCCTCGATAAAGGCCTGGCGATCAAAAGCCGGCGGGCGGTCGATTGTCGGCGGTACGACGGCGCCCCGTGGACGACCTCGGCGTCCTTGCCCTCTACCTGCCATCTACACGATCAACATGGCGGTCCCGATAAACATCTGGTATCTCCGGCGTAAACCACGGCCTCGGGAACACTGTCGCACACATAGCTCAGTGTATACGCAACCAATTTTGCATTTAAAATATTGGTTTTCAACGAGAATACATTTTCAAAATTTTATTTTTGAAAATTTTATTTTTCGAAAATTTTATCAAATTTTATTTTATTTTATTTTAATTTTTAATTTAATTTAATAATTATTTTTTTTTTCGGAAAATTTATTTTACAATGAACAGTGTTCATTTTGTGACTCAGGACAAATACTGAGTCGAACCGAGATCCAAAGCGAGTCGGATTACATAAAACCCAGACACGGCCCGGTGGCCCGGCGCTGCGCGCACGAACGCCAGCCGCGCTCGCTGCGCCTAGCGCGCCGCTGCCGCGCCTGCCGCGCGCAGCTGCGCTGCTTCGTCCGCCCGCGCGGCCGCACTGCGCATACGCCCTGCGCGCGCGCCAGCGCCATCGCGCGCCGCATCGCGCCGTCCGCGCACGCCAGCGCCGCGCCCTTCGCCGCTGCCACGCGCGCTGCGCCAACGCCAGCGCTACGCCCGCTGCGCCACGCACATGCGCTGCTAGCTGGCGGCGCTTGGATTAAGCCCGGTGCCTGCTGCTGCGGCGCCTCTGGCCGCATTATCGTGGCTTGGCTGGGCCTTTGTATTGCAATACGAGTCGACCTTGCCTTTGCCCCACGATCGCGATACACCTCGGTGTTAACGATACAATCCCGACCTTCCCGACCTTCTCTATGATACAAAAAGCGTATTGCAACACGGTTCCCCAGCCCATCAAGCCTCTTGCAATACAATGTTTGAACCTTAAGGCGCAATACAATCCGGCCTTCTCCCTTATTTCTTGCAATACAATTTCTACATTGCAATACAGTCTCACAATACAAAATGGGCAGTAGCCCATCAAAATTTTCTGCACCAAAATTTTTTTTTTGTTTTTTTCACTTTAATAAATTTTTTTTTTCATTATTTCCAGCAGCTGGAAAAATCACAAAAAATCACAAAAGTCATTTTTTTTTTCCATTCTCTTTTACACTCAAATAAATTTACAAAAATTTATTTTCTCTATTTTTCTTCAATTTTACACCTTGTAAAATCCTAGAAAAATTATTTTTCTCCTCTCATAACCAAATAAATTTATAAAAAATTTATTTTCTTCCATTTTCTTCAATCCTCTTCCAATAAATTTATCAAAATTTATTTTTTCTTCAATGCAACAGAAAATTATTTTCATCACCTAATAGGCGAATAAATTTATAAATTTATTCTTTTCATTCTACACATTTGCATGTGCTAATCACCAAGCACATCATTTCACAACTCACACACAACATGGCAAATACACCATTCACCAAAACAGCAAATGATCACACATGTTATAAGCATCAATCATACAATATATGATCCACCAATCCAAAACACATGCGATGTTTCTAATTTTTTTTCTCTCGTGCTTTCCTAGGTAATCTCATACCTAAACCCAACATGTCGAACCACACCTAGTGGTGATGCTCATCCTCAACTATGGCCTAAGCTGGTCCTCCATCTCACAGGCTTTTATATACCTATACTCTATCAAGCCACTTGGTGGTGATGGATACCAAACGAGAGCTCCTAGATTAGGTATGCCTAGCTCATTACATTTGTGGCACTTCCTGAAGCAGGGGGTCCGTTGACTGCCAGTCAGCCGCGGAATACAAGTGGATAATCGGGTTACCAGGCACCCTTCGAAAATGAGCGAGTCTCTCCTTTCGGGGCTCTACCCAGAGTACAATTCTTATTATAAAACACGCATATCTGTCCCACGAACAATCCGATATATACGTATAATCGGCATGGTAAAAATGCCTCTTGGGCTCATAAGCAATACTCATAAAAACATACCAACTATTCTCCAATTATCTCCCAATTCCATAAGTTGATTTACACTTTTATACAAACATATGTGTCTAGGAACTAATACATGTATGTCAAAAAACATCGAGCCACAAACGGCTTCTTCAAAATGGATTGTCTTCTCGGCGCTGCATGTACTCAGGCGAAATATAAAGGGGGGTCACGGCGGGGTGAGTAAAGCTCGGTAGGAGAATGCGCTAAGGTGGGTTTACTCACCACTAAGTGCGGAGTGCAATGCTCCAAAGTAAACACACACACTCAAGTAAATACATGATCCTACTTGAATGTCTATGAGTCACCCATGTCACGAGTCCTCACCGACTCACTCACACTTGCCTAAGCCATGTATGAAATAATCATTTTTCAAAACAAAACTTTGTTCTTGAAAATATACTAAAGAAAATATTCGGTAAAATATGGGACTACCCTCAGGAATTGAATTGGTTGGTGAGCTTTCGAAGCAGTCATGGTCCTCATCCGAAGTGATCTGTTGGCCCATCTCGACTTAATTCTCGGAATATCATCCTTTAAAGTGCTTTCGCAAACATATCCGTTTTTACAAAAATCTGTATGTACACTCACACAATTCTAGGCTACGATTGCATAAGAAAATGCATATGTCATTTTCAAATCATTTACACAATATGTCAATATGCATATTTTCAATCAACTATAATTACGCATGTAATTCCACACATCAAGCATCACCGAATTTAGCTCAATTGAGCAATTCATGAAATTTCCATCTCCAATGGCCACATAACTCCACAATTATATTCCATATAATTGGAGCAAATCCTAATTTTATTCCCAACATCCTATACACACAATTATATTCCATATAATTGTGACCTCATGTTAATCCTCAGAGAAATTAGCATTAACCTGTGGTTCTACACCACCAAATCAAGTCACTCATTTCATCTGATTTCATACCAAAACACATGGACAATTTCAGCCCATTTATCACAAACCCGGGACTGTTTTTACAGTCCCAAAACAGAGCAAGTGGGCTGTCCACGGGCAGCCCACACTTCCTACAGCGGTTCCTCTTGGTGGAACCGATTTCCATTCCATTTCCGGTCTCTAATCACCATAAAATTGTGCGCAAATTCTAACTGTGACCCCGCAACGGTTTACACGGGCATTCCGGCTGATCCAAAAGTCTCCAAAATTTCTACAATTTCAGTCCCATGTTTTGGGACCAATCAAGCGGCCTATTCCCGACATTTTTCACTTCCAACATGCATTTTTTATTGCCGCAATTTCAACACAAGCAGCCCAGCATTACGGGCGATCCGCGGCCTGCCGAAAAATCTCAAATAAATTGAAAATAATTCGGTCCCAAGTTTTGGGACGATCCATGTTCCCACTACGACCTCAAACCACCCAGCTAGAAACATGGAAAAACATGAAAATGGGGGAATAAAGCAGCAGTAGGAGAAAATCATACCTCTTGGAGTTTGTCCGGCTTCCTTAATCCGGTCGCGTGTCACTCATCGCGTGAAACGAGCTTCCTTTCTTGCTCAGTGTTGGCCAGCGACGGTCGGATCAGTAGTATTTTTAGAGAGTTTCTCTCTGCAAGCATTTCTTCTCTAAAAATGGTGGCTGCTGGAAGAATTCTGGTTCTTCCGTTTTTGGTTTGGCTTTTGAGGGAGAAGGAGAACTATTTCTTTATTTAAAATCTCGCTGTGGCCATCGGCCTTGAAACCGGCAGATTTTGTCCTCTATCGCTTTTCACCAATTTGATATTGTATTTATACCATTTCATCCCACATTTTAAATCGTTTATCTTCATCTGCATTTATGGTACATAGTACTGCTATTTGTGGCTTTCGTTGCATCGAAAATCGATTCTGGCTGAGGCTTCGATCGCCAGCTTGCGTGTATTAGAATGAAGCGTCTCGAGAAGAAAATTGCGAAATTTTTTACGTGCTAACTAGATTTCGCGGCGATTTCAACGGTGCAATCCCGTTTAAATCCATCTGAGATCTAGGGAGTGGTACGGATTTTTAACCGTAATTACTGTTTTTATAATCAAAATTACGATTTTGCCCTTATTCAGTGGAATTTCTCGGGTCTTACATCATCCTCTATCCTATTTTTATTTTATTTTTCTCTTCGTCCATTTTTCCTTTGCCGTACCCTATCTCTATCTTCTTTTAATTTCAGTGATATTCAATTTTAAATTCCACCATATGCATGTGTTAAAAAGTTGATAATATAAATGAAAAATAAAAAATTTGCCACTAATATTTTTCATGAATATTTGAAAAATAAAGTATAGATTTGAATAAAAAACTTAAAATATTAATAATATTTTACTGCATTTTATAAAATGCAAAAGATAAAAAAAAATTAACAAGAAAAAAAATAATCAAATGAAATTGGATTTAATGAAACTTTTCAAAATGTAAAATGAAGATAAAAGGAACATAGAAATAAAATTTTGTTATTTAAATAGCTCATTTTATTTCGAGAAATTAGAATAAATTCTCTATTAATAACTTATTATTTTTTGGATAATTTTCTAAGACTTTTATATGATTCTTTTTTAGTTAAGTTTAGACATTTTTAAAATATAAATAATGTCAATAGTTTGGAAATTGATGAATTACATCATAGGAAATGAATATGTTTATATTTATTACAACTTTTCAATTGATGATGTCGTAATGTGTGTTATTGCGGAACAGCTATGTTTTGGAGAGTTTGGGAACTCACTGCCTTGAGAATTGAAGGGAGATATATGGCATCGACTTCCACTTTGCAATTCATTCTCCAATTCTGAATCCCTAAGAGTGTATTCTTGTGGAAGCCTACTCCAATATCATCCATGTTATTTGATCAAAGCTTCAGAATTTGAAAGAGATAAAAAAGTGATGACTTGGTGTTGGAATGCAGAAACGTGTATTTGATCTTCGAGGATGTGATACGTATGGTGAGATCCTCCCAAAGTTGAAATCTTGGACTTATATGACTACAAAGAAGCTGAAGGGTATTATTATGTGCAACAATGAAGAATGATGACTGAGGGCCTTTCTCTTCTTCCATGCCTATGGGCTTTGGGAGGCCTCAAATGTTTGTTTTATAAATCATTGTGTGGGGAGGAAGTGGAAGATGGGGAAATGTTAATATTCTTTATCCCGAAGGAACATGAAGTGCTCTTTGTTGAAAAGGTTAGTTTGTTCAAATTTTTTTTTAATTTTCTCCTTTTATTTTTGGAAAATACCAACAAAAACATTCATAAAAATTTGAAATATTATTTAAATATTATATTTGTTAATAAAAATAACAATACTAAATTAATTTTAATTTTACATGATACAATGGTTAATAAATGAATTTTAAAAAGAATGAATCTAATTAAACAAAATTTTAAATTTAAAAACAATAAGTAATAATAAAAATATCACAATCAACATTTTCTACATTACCAGATAGTAAGAATAGGTTAAAATAAAATTATTTAAATTTTTATATATATTTTAATTAAATTGCATCATCCCTTAGCATGTTTACTCTAGTATTTTTATAAATTTGTTATATATAGGATTTACGAATAATATCTTTAGGTAATTAATTATCGTTAAATTATTTATTTATTTTTATTTTTATTTTATAAAGTATTGCTTTATTAAGTGATGTATTATTTTTCAAAAAATAAAAAAAATGAAGTAGAAGATAATAAATATATGTTTGAATGATAAGTTTGTGACGACCCAAATCCTGGGGGTCCATTGACAATCCGTCAACCCGCGGAAAACCTGTGTGTCTCATATCATGAGGCCGTGTATGATAAATGGTCGCAGGCCCATACATCAATACTCATAAAAAATCTAATAACTATATTACAATATTTCAAGAGTTAATTACATTATTCTTAATACAAACATATGTGGAATTTAGAATTATAATATATTCGATACCGACTTCAGGTTTGGTATCGAGCATAGCTACCGCAGTACCTAAGGTTTGAGGACTTGGGCTTAGGCCATGGTTATAAGGTGTAAGAGCATCACAAGAATCACTTTACGGTTTTTACCTTTTATATTTTTACATTGAATAAAATAAATTTTTAATTTTTATGGTTTTCAAATAAAAGAATTCATCATCTTTTCAAATATTTATTAAATATCGATTTTTAAAAACTTTTTGTCAAAATTTTCTTATCTCTCTTTCTTTTTTTTTTTTAAGAAAAAAGAAAAAAGAATATGCTTTATTTTTATTTTTTTTTATTTTAAAAATATTAATACATGGAAGACAAGCAAAAAGTGAAGATCACTCACCTTCTTATCAAGGACCTTCATCACTGGTCGAAGATTTTGTGACACCCAAAGCGAGGGTCCGTTAACAACGAATCAACGACCGAATCGTAGGGCGTGGGTAACGAAACACAGCTTATGAAAATCGGGCGGAGTCTCCTTTGTACGGGCTCTGCAAGAACCACTGTCCCAACATCAACATCGAGAAGACATATACATGAGTAAAAAAGCATGACCACTTGGGTATACAACAATGGCATCGATATACCCTAACTATATACACCATGATTTCAAGAGTTAATAATTTACTCTTATACAATATATATTAAAATTTTAAAACATTC
>JAEQBH010004028.1:0-118948 GCA_016808115.1 Tetrastigma voinierianum | reverse complement strand
TTGGAGTCATAGTTAGTTTTTTTTAGCACACTTAGTAGTTTTGGTTAGTTTTGTTGCACACTTAGGTGTTTTGCTTTTGTCTGTCAGTAGGTGCCCACTTTGGTGCCACGACCCGCGATATTAGATCTGGTCGATATGTGCGGCGGGCGAAATTGCACCTTGGTCGGCCAGCGAGGGACGGGCTCCACTTACGATGTCCATATGATTTGTGAATTGATCTTGTTGTCGATTGGCATCATTCTGTAGATCCTTCATCGAGGAGAAGGGTTTCACCGCTGATGATTTCTTCAAGCGAAGACCATTCTTGCCGCTAAAGTCTCTTTGTACTGACCACCTCATCGTGATGAGTGTGAAAGTGAGTTCTCACAATCTCGCCTCATGTGAAGAAAGTGAGAGTGCGGCGTATTGGTCGACCCGGTGCGGTCACGATCAATAGTTTTTTGTCATTTTCCTTTCTTTTTCACCTTTTCTATTGTTTTTGTATTTTCTCTTTTGTTTGGGGCTCGATGGCAATCCTCTTTTTATTAGATTGTCCACGTCACTTGTGATTTAGTCTCCCAAGGTTAGTCGAACTCAGTAGTTGGTCTCGGCGCCTATGCATGCTCTGAAGGTCATTAGTGTGTGAGTGTGATAGGGTTCTTGAGAACTGGTGTCTTGACTACTCAGGATTGGTTCACTAACCCTTTCCATCTATTCAGCCTAGTACAGGCATCAAAACGTACAGTATGCATTTGAACATCCGTATTGTCGTGGTCGGTCCAAAAGTGATCTCGATTTTTAACATAGCACCTGAAACACGCAATTATTACATATAAGATTGACTAACACAAGCGGCTTGAACTACACATGACTCGAGGTAGGTGAACTAAGCATAGACTAAATAGAAACCTGACAATCTTGAACAAAATAGCATAAAAAGCAAAGCATAAAAATACTAAAAACAAAAACAAAGAAGCTATGAAAACAAAACACGATCACCACACCTACGAACAAAATAGCGGTGTCCTATGAGATGAGAAATAAACAAAAGAGGTGAAGATTACTCCCACAGCGGTGATCACGGCGGTGGTGGTGGGTGTTGGTGGTGGAAGAGCGAGGCTGCGCGATGCAGATGCCCATGGGTCTGGCAACCTGGCACCGCAGTGGTGGCTGGTTGGCGATCTGTCTATGTCGCACGGAGGGCCTCCCGAGTCCTGTGACGGGCCGCGGTGCTCCTGGGTCTCACATCCCAAAATGCGTCAAAGCTCGGTGAAGAGAGGAGGCAGGGTCTCGGAGTGCAGGGAAGAATTTGGAGGAGGCTGCCAGCATGTAGGCCACAGGACGGGGCGACGATATCTCCACTGAGGATCGCGGGATCCATGGCTTAGATCTCATAGGCTCGTCTCGTCAGAGGATCTCATGACCCAGTCGTACACCTCGGGTCACGGGACTGGTGTGTCGTAGCCAGCGAATATTGCCTTGATGGGATGAAGCGAGGCCTCGTGTCGTGCAGGGGCACCGACTTGTTTACCTGAGCCAAAGATCGGGAAGGGTGTCCCCGAGTTCATCTTCGCGTCCGGTTATGGAGGATATCTCTATAACCTGCCCAACATCGAAAGGTATGTCCTGTAAGATGGCATAGTTGAGCAGGGCGCGCTTGGCAGTCACTTCACACACATTCGTCGTCGGAATGAGACGCGAAGTGATGAAGTGATGCCAGACCTTAGGGATGAAGGCCAAATGCTTGGCCTTGAAGAGTGCGCATGTCAGCGCTGTGTTTTCCACTCACCCGACCATTGGTCCAATCTGGCGTATAACCTCGGGGTAGTCGGGGTGCTCGTGGAGCCGGTCGAATGCCTCTGAAGGGACATGCTTAGTATTTAGTTCAGCATAGTTGTGTATAATCATTGTTCAGCATAGTTGTGTTTCTATTTAGTTCATGTTTAGTTCAGCTTACCTGAGTCATGTGTAGTTCGTTTCGCGTTTATGTTGGAATTCGTCTTATATGTAATAATTGCGTGTTTGATGCTTGTGTTAAAGTGAGGATCACTTTTGGATGAGATTACGATTAACATGGATGTTGAATCATCTGATGTTTTGATGCTCGGTAATTAGGTTGAATAGATGGAAAGGGTTAATTGAACGATCTTTGGTAGTCGAGATACCGGTTCTGAGAATACATCACGCTCACGCAAGCAATGACCTTCAGTATGCATGGCGTCGAGACCCGATACGTAGTTCCAGCTGGCCTTCGGGGTTCGAAAATAGCATTAATAGGACACCGATCAAAAGAAGGATTATATAATGCAGCTAAAGAAAATACAAAAACAATAGAAAAAATGAAAAAGGAAAAATATTAAGCAATAAAAAAATGAATATGCATAGAATGGCGGGATTATCGATGAATCCAGGGCACGGTCAGGGCTCGGAGCTGATACTTACTGGCTTGGTAAATTTGGGAGTCATTGACTTCCTTTGCACTTCATGGGACGAGGAAGATGGATTTTCCCGCGGCTGGGGCCTTTGGTTTAGTTTGAGGTGTTCGAGGTGAAGTTTTAAGGGAACTTAATGCACAGTGCCCTTAACCGGCGGTGAGGAGTCACAGATGGATCCATTCTGGGAACACTTTCAGCTAAAACTTCTTGCCTTGGTCTTTTTACATGTCTTTTAAGGTACTTAAGAGTTTTTAAGGTGATACACTTGAGGAATAAAATGAGTGTGTTCCTATCCTTTCTAGTTAGTTCCTTCCAAATAGGTAAGCTGAGCTTAAGTTTGGGGGTGTCGGAGCCTAGGCATACACTGGAGGTCATTCATTATACGCACATAGGGTCATTGGGAAAGGTTATTGAGTACCATGGGATTTGATGCACTAGTCACTTCTACCTATTTCAACTGAGTTTTCCGAAAGTCGAACGCCTTGTATGCATCACGGCGAACTTTCGAGCAAAAGCAGCTGGCGTGGTCGGTCGATTGATCCTCGCGCGGCGCCGCGGCCGCGGTCTTAGTGTTGGTTTTAGTAGGTGGATGTGTGTACAGTCAGGGTCCATTCTTTGCTTGAGAATGACGAAACTAAGACTGAAATTGTGATGAGTGCCCAAGCTTACTCGCATTATACGCGTCGGTCTTTCATTTTACATTTATTTTATAGTAATTTCATAGTTTTTTTGTGGCGGAGCTCTGATTTGGTGTTTTGTTTGGTTCACGAGGATACAATCGAACAAAAGAGCCGCTCACCCAGGAAGCATTTTTGGAGCAATGGGGACAGCGAGAAAGTGGTACATCCGCGTCGCGGCGTTCAATGTCTTGGCGTCCCCACGTCGCGCGGCCAGCCACGGCGTCGGCGTCGAGATTGACTGTCGAGAAGTCAACGAGTGGAAAGCGTCGCGGCGTCTCAAGCGTCATAGCGTCAGCGAATCACGAACCCTATCATTTAAAGTGCGAATGACTCGAAATCGAGGAGGGGAGAGCGTCACGAGCGAAGGCCACGGAATTCGGGCGAGTGACACGGACTTGAAGAAGTCTTTGGAGATTTATCGCATTTCTTATTTTTGGATGATAGAATGATGTTTTTAATACTAAACATTTTTATCTTTTCATTCAGTATGTTCTAGATCTATTTCTAGGGTTATATTTGAACCACGTCGTAATGTTGATGGATTAAAGTTTGGATCTTTATTTTATTCGATTTATTTATCAATTTGTTCGCATCTGCTCTATATCGTAGTTTAATTATGGTGATGTCGGCGACATTGGCATAATCACCTTTGGAGCTAGAGATTAGAGATGAGGTTATCGAGGATCTGGGTAGAAGCGGCTTTCGGTCGATTCGATAAATAGAGATGTCCAGATCTGAAGGTGGCATTTGGGGTTAGAGCGTTTAAGGATCTCTCGGAATGCGAGTTGAGATAGAGATATACTCGGCTATTCACGAGATAGGCGGATATACCTCGAGAGAGGATATCTCGTAAGTAAGATCACCTACGCCATTGTGGTGTAAAATACATTGGTCATAATATCTTGAAGAAATAATCCATTAAAAGTGACGAGGGGGAGATCCTGACCACAGCCTTGATACCCGATAATTCATTAGAATGCAAACTCGATCGACTTTCACATATTCACCTTCTTTCTAAAATCATCTCTTAGGATATTATCTAAAAGCCCGAGACAGCATGAGTCGATACTGTCCTGTGTGGATCGATATCAGTCTCCAAGTCTGTTTATATTACTTGGGGCGACAGTCTTGGCACGCATACATTTTACACACCGCGTTTTCGGCCTGTCACATACCGAGAGTATTAGAACCCTAATAAATGATTAACAAGGGTAAAGATAAGAAAGAAATTAAGTGAAAAATGCAGGTACCCGCGCCACCGGCGAAGCTTCACTTCACCTCAAACCGAGTTCGATGGGACGAGTTCATGCCCTATTGATCAAGAATTCTGAATCTATATAATGGTAAGTGCTGGACCATTAAAATGATCGACATACCGTGCACATGGGCGACCAGTTCGATGGTGTGGCATCTCATGCTCTCAGTAGCCACATTCGTCAGTAGACGTTAGATAAGTCGTTTATTACTCTGCTGTCTTCTGACATGATCTTATATAGTATCTTCGGGTACTTATTGTGCTGTGTCTTACTCATTTATTATTACTAGTCTAGGTATTCCTATAGTTATATGATAATAACCCGAATGATGAATAAGAGTAAACAAATGTGCATCGTTCGATCTGCCAATATCTGGTATTTACAGGAATAACAATAAGCTCTATAACTCCTACGGGAGATCTGAACAAGCATAAAGTTGCTATAAGTACAAGTATGGGTCATATGGGAGATCCGAATAAGCATAAGTCTATTATAAGCATAAGTAATTGTATAAGTTCCTTATATGAATACATGAAAATTCTGATATCTGTTATTGTTATATGCTTACTATAAATGTGTATATGCATAGTACATATGTTTCTTACTAAGTGTAAAGCTTAGCACGGGTTTTCAATCCGTGTAGGTACTAAAGAAAGAGACAGTGATCTTCCGCATTCTACTGGGTCAATACACTAGTAGGGGTTTATCACTGTAGGTTCTGCGCTCTGATTGGTAAATGTAAATGTATAGTTTTTGTATATGTAAATGGGACTCAGGACTGTATGTATGTGACATGTAAACACCACTACGGTGATAGTTTTATTTTGTATTTTTGTATACGATATGTTGATATAAGTTATAAGACTTGGACACACCAACATCTGATAAAACAGGTAAAGAGTCTCGGTTATTCGGTCTCTCGCGCCTAGGGCATGACAAATCCTAAATGCATAAGAAAATCATATTGAATTGTAGAATTGATTTAGCGAATGATTGAGGAATGTTTGCATATGAAAATTGCATGATTATTAAGAAAATAGAAGTTTATACAAATGTACATATTGTCGCATATTTTGATATAAAGTTTGAACGCCCTTAATAGAATGTGCTTCGTTTAATTCGCATTAAGGATATATTGGTATGCGATAGAGGGTGGTCGCGATCTGCGAACAAATGTATTGATGTGTCACTCCGATCAGCAGCCTAACGGGATAGTATCGATAGTGTTCACTGATCGATTTTTAATGACCAGTCAAGAGCCCAGCGGGACCGTACTGTGTTATAAAACAAATGTTTTATACGGCTGCGACCCGGCGGAGCCGTGCGGTGATTAGATATCTTGAATCTGAAACATAGGTTAAATTGGGTTAAGGGAATAATTGAATTGGTTGAGATTGTTAACATATTTGTGCTAGCCCCGAGAAATATACCACAGTCGTTTTCGACATGTTTAGAGAATATTTGTAACATAATTTGAATGTTTAGTGATTTAATTGAAACATGGAAATTAAAGCAGAGAATAGCACAATACTTAAGGACATAATTGTAATTTGTAAAGGGCTAAAAGATATGAATTGATGATTAGAGACGAAGTGGAAATAACATAAGTTGATTTGCAAAAATAAGGAAAGTGGAGTAAAAAGCTGATTAAAAGGGCTTAACCCCAAAATGGGTTTTTGACTTGGCGAAACATGGCCTTAACTCAGAAATTGGATTTAAGACGAATTTGGTCTCAATTTGAGAGAAAAAATCGTGGAGAAAGAGAGGGAAGAAAGAAAAGCCAAATTAAGGTATGGAACTATGACTATGAGTATGGATCTTTGGATTTTTGTTTTGAAATCCTCATGAATTTTGTATGAGATCATGTATTTGGACCATGGCGAGGATGTCTATGGTTTTGAACTAGGGTTTTGATAGGATTTCATCCCGTCATGAATTTCTTGAAAGTAGGGTTGAAGTAAACCTTAAATGGTCTGAGAAAAGCATGGAATCCTCACTGGGGTTGGATATGGTTTAATTTCATGTATTGAGTTAGGGTTTAGAACTAACCTAGTAATCTTTTATAATTTTGTGTATGCATGAGTTATGACCCATTATAGATTTGTTTGGGAGGAATTCATGATGGGTTTTTTGGGTAAGATAAGTAGTGAAAGATGATTTGAGTAAAATTAGATATTACAAGATGAATTTGGAGTGATTTTGATGTGTATATGGAGTATTGAAAGTTGATTTGGGTATCAACATATGGAAAATGGAAGAAAACAGCGCGTCTGGGTAAATTTAGGCGGTAGTAGTCTTAGAAACGGTGATGCCGTCATAGTAAGTGCTCTGAATTTTAATTTTGACCGGCGTTAAATTATTTTGGCCATAACTTGGTCATTTCTTATCCGATTTATTATTGATTGAGTTTCTAGTTAAAATAAACTTCCAAGGAAAACCGAACATCTGAAATAGGTACCTTCAATTCGGATTCTATCAAACGACTGAAATTCACTCCAAGAAGTGGTATGTTCAAACCAATTCACAGTTACGTTTTTGAACATAGAGTAGTCCGGGTTGTTTAGGACATAACTTGAGTTCCGGTGCTCTGATTTGGGTGATTCTAGTTGAAGGAGAACCCATAGAATCTTAGCTTGAAAGGAGTACAAAGAACCAATGTCAAATATGGAGTCAAAGACACTTTGGAAAATACGATTACATTTCAAAAGCTGACTAGAAGTGTGAAGCAGGCTAATTGACTAGTTTGGCATGAAAATGCCATAACTTTAATTTTGGATAATCCGGTGGAATGATTACGATTTACAAAGTAAAATAGATTCATGGGGAACGAGAATACATGAATGATTTGTGAATACATAGACATCATCTTTGTACAAAATTATATGAAATGCCATATGTAATAATGCAGGAAAAATATAGAAATGTAATATGTATTGTGTTCATGAAACATGAATATGATATGAGATGTAACTTGGCCCGAAACATGAGCATGAACATGAAAGCGATATGGCATGAACACAGGAATGTGATAAAGGCCAGGTTATGAGTTAAGACATATGATAGTATGACTACCTAGGGCCAGAAAAATGAATGAGTGGGCGTTACGTCGGAACTGACCGCTCCGGGTTGGTGCTACGGCACTCTTGTTATGTGGCGACCGTTTTGTTAAATGCCGGTACTCACGATTAGTGCTACGACCTCCTGTTCGGTACTTTGGTACTCGTTAGTGCTACAACACTCTGCTCTGATGCCGGTACTCTGATTAGTGCTACGGCACTCTGTTCGATCTTCTGGCACTCTGTTCGTGTTTGGCACTCTGCTTTGTCTTCTGGCATGATCTTGCTCTATTACAACCGAATTTACTTATTGTCTTGTACACCACTCATTTCTTATGATTGAAGTACGGGTAATTGAAGCAGAGATATATGATAAGACTACATAAATATACCCTCCTGGTACCTTTGTATCTATTCTATAGTACCTATATGGTACTTTTAATATAAATAAATCTGCGTAGTACCTACTTGGTGCCAGTATCGATAAAATAAGTATAAGTTATGTAGTAATTATAAGTCCAGTAGTACCTACGGGTACCTCAGTATAATGAATCTGTGTAGTATCTACGAGTACTTTTGTACAAGAATAAGCTTCGTATATGATCCGAAGTACAAGAATATGCTCTGTAACACAAGTATAAGATCCGAAGTACAAGAATATGCTCTGTAATATAAGTATAAGATCTGAAATACAAGAATAAGTTACGTAACAAAGTATATGATTCGAGTAAGATTAGTATAAAGTTCCGTGTATCACGATGTAAAGATCGATATAAGAATAGCTCATTAATACAAGTATAAGATCAAGAGTAAGACAAGTATATGCTCTAGTAATTCAAGAGTAAGATCAGAAATACAAGAATAAGTATAGTTCTATAGTACCTCTGGTACCTCTGTATCGATTAATTTACGTAATTTTCACGAGATTTGCATAAAGTATAAGCTCAGGAATCGGGATAAGCTCGTTAGTACCCTCGGTACCCCCATATGAGTATAAGTTAGTAGTACCTACAGGTACTTTTAATTAAATATAAGTTTGATATAAGCCTGATAAGTGTCTTTTGGGACATTTGAGCAAGTAGTACTTCCCTTTGAGTGCCAGGTAATAAGGATAAGTTCCGTAATATCAGTATACGTTCCGTAATATCTCTGTAGTACCTACGGGTACCTCCGAACAAGTGTAAACTCCATAGTATAAGTATAAGCCCTATGGTATAAGTATAAGCCTTGTAGTACTTAAGGGTACCTCTGTATAAGCATAAGCTCTGTAACTCCTACGGGAGATCTGAACAAGTATAAGATAGATAGAAGTATGAGTACGTGAAAATTACTAACAAATGCAAGTATATGTATAAGTTCGATCTTAGGTATACAAGGAATCCCCGAATAAGTATGTCAAAATACAAGCATAAGTATGTGTAATCTGAGGCAGTATAAGTATATGTATAAACTCAGTCATAGGAATCACAGGAATTTGTATAAGTATGTGTCTTATGGGAGATAAGTATAAATACTTGTCCTACGAGGAGATAGAATAAGAATAAGTCTACCATAGTGTAAGTTACGGTAAGTATAGATTGCTATAAGTATAGGATTCGATCTAAGATTACCGAGAGATCTGGAAACAAACATAAGTTGGTTACAAGGATAATTATACTTAATAATAAATGTGTTATAAGATTAATAAAGATTATGATATATCTTTCTTGTTATATGTTTATTATGATTCGGTATAAAGGCATATGTATAGTATAAGTTATACGATATGTTTCCGCTAAGCTTAAGATTAGCGGGTTTTTAATCAGTGTAGAGTGCGAAGACATACGAAAACTTTCGTATGCTGTTGGGCCAAGCCTTAGTAGGGGTTCGGTTCGTGGGTTATTCCCAATTGTAATTGTAAAAGCACAGTATTGTATATGTAAATGGGACTTAGTATATGTGTATAGATTTTAATGGACACCACTTCGGTGGTATTTCTTTTGTATATGTAAATGATTTTTGTTATTACAGAAATTGTTTGTATACTCACAGTTACAAGTTACCTGACTCACAGGAAAAAAAAAAGCGGTAAAAGTCGATATATGGTCGCACCGAACTCGTTCGGACCATATCGGTCGGACCCAGGGAATCGAGAAGAGGCGTGACAATATTAGTATTGAAAAAGCATGATTGCGAATTGAAATGAAAAGAGTATTGTGAAATGTATGATTTGGTTATAAATGATTTATTGCATATGAAAGTGTATATTTGGGATGATCAATGAACCATAAATGATTGTATATATATTGTATTTGACATTGATCATCCAAAAAGATTTGAAAGTATTGTTTAGAAAAATTTCATGATTTAACCAAACATAAACAAAGAATGAAATTGTATCGGCAGCTAGCATGAAATGCTTGGCGTATTATTTATCAATGCGCAGTGCAGGTGATTGATAGTGATTGAGCGATTACGAGGTCGGAGCTCGAAGTCATAAAGAAGAAGTGCGGGTATGCTCCGGAACATATGCATTCACTCCATTTCTTTTGAACATTTGATATTTTGTAAAACAATTTGAACTCTGAAACATCCATTTGTAAACCATTTGAAGAGGATTGGAACACCTTCATTGTAAATGTATTTTATTTAAATGTTATGGGCTATTAAGGAATTTGTAAATGTTTATGGAAGCACACCTAGAATTAAACACTTCATAAAGATTTGAGAGCAGCGTTTATATGAATAAATGGATTTGATTGATGGCTTCGGTTGGCGTCCCCGAGGTTTTGGTTCGGACCGCGACCAGTCGGGCCAGTGCTCAGTGGTATAGCGAAATCTCTGAAACCAAGTTTAGAGAAAATGTTATGAGTTTTACATGAATATGGACATAAAATGCTATAAATAGCATGTGAAATGAACTCAAAACATATATGAGTTTTATACTTATCACTGCCCTGCGGTCAACTTCCCTGACATACCTTCTGAGGTGCTCTACTTTGATTAGTTTTTCCACCATGAACTTTAGGCTTCAGCACCTGTTGGTCTCGTGCCCATGATCTCTATGATAATCGCACCGCAAGGATAGGTTTCTCTGAGAGAGATCCATCTGGATCGGCGCAGGCCACTTGAAATCTGGAAAGTCGTGAATGAGGGGTAGGAGCCTCTTCTATTAGATGTTCAGGGTGGTGAACTGCGGGGTTCCTGCTACTGTGATTGATCGATATCGCTTAGATTTTTGCTCATTCTTCCTTAGACCGAGCGTCTTTTCCCCGTAGGCTTGTTGCTCTCAGCGGGCTTGCTTGTAATCATGACAGTTTGGGTTGTTGTGCAGATATTGTCTTCCAACGTTAAGTACTTATCTACCAACTTGTATAATTCTTCCATAGTGCAGGTGGAGTCACAAAGGCAGTGAGTGAAAGAAAGGTAGATGGCGAAGCTTCTCTGAGGATTACAGAGGGGACTATATCCATCTTATAGCCTCACCTGTGGACGGCTTGCCTGAACTTCCTTGTGAAGTCTCGTATGGATTCCTCTTCCTGCTTTAGAATAGTTTTCAAAGAGTTAATGTTTCTCTTCTACCATACTGAACAAAGATATTAAGAGATGAACGCAACCTAAAGCACATTGAACGAGGTTATTAAATTACGCGAGAGCTTATGGAACCAGGCTAGCGCAAGCCCTCGTAGACTGGTTGGGAATACTTTGCACAATAGACGGTTGTTGCCGGCGTTCAGTGCCATTGCCTGAGTGTAGTGGAGCATGTGAATCATAGGGGTCAGGCGAGCCATCGAACGTGGTGAAAGCTAGAATGGCAAACCCGCAGGGCGGCTCGTAATCAAGGATGTGTTGCCCTAGGGGTGAAAAGAGCATGTCATCAGGTCTCCGAATGAGGGTCACCGACGGTACGTAAAAGGTTAGCTTTATACCAAGGCGAGATGCGCGGCGCCTTGTGTGACATGCTTGAGGGTGCGTAGAAACCAGGGTTCCCGAGGCTTGCCACTAGCTTGATCTTGTCTTACGCACCTTCTCTCCTTGCCTTGCGAAATGCACCACTAACAGCGTCACTAAAGGCAGGGTGAGGTGAAGGCCTCTTAAGCAATATGGTCCTTGTGCTCTCCCGAGTATTCTTCTAGATGAAATTGAGGATGGGGAGCTCACGAGGACGGCTCGTCGTCCCTTTGAGGTATCGACGTCATTAGAACGGCAGGCCTTCCCACTTTATCACAGGCGATTGGTTGCACATCGCAGCTGTTATCTTGTGAGCCTTTGCGACTTTTTTTTATCTGAGCTCACAGCTAGTCACTCTCACACCGTAAGCGCTAGGCCTAACCTTACAACTCTTTCATCTGTCTTACTTGTTACTCTTGCTTTCTCTCCATGTCCCCAATACTTGATGGAGGAATTGATACTATGGAGATTGGTTCATCGGAATGCTCGTCATTGCTTTACCTCGGGGTGGATGGGCGTAGAATGGGGATCAACAAGCCGGGTGATGAAGGCTACTTGACACAATCATTGAAGCCCCGAGCTCTTTTTAACTGTAAGCGAGACTTTTCATTCGATTCCACAGAGACGGCGCGATTATTTGTTACCTTGATGCGTAACCTCAGAGGCATCGACAGAAGCGATGTAAACTGAAAAATGGTTTTTGGCGGTGGAGTGACAACCTCTTCGATGATTAAGTCAGCAAAGATATGGAGATAATGAAGAAGGAAGTTCACACAGTTCGGATTACATACCTCTCATCGTGGAGATCCTCCTAATTTATAGAAGGTGGTTTGGAGAATCCCTCCCTTTTCCTCTAGAAAGAATCTCCTTTTTTTTAGGAACGAAATTTCTTTTTTCTTATCAAAGACTAATTCTTCCTTATCAAAGATTAATCTTTTGGGAAGTAAGGGATTTGGGAGCTCTGAGGGGTCGAGGGATAAATACCTTTGGCCAATTTTAAAACCTGGGTCTTATTAGTAACAAACTTCCATATGGGATAGAATGGTCGGTGGGGACTTGATCTATAATGGACGACCTCGAAACTCAAACCTTAGAAAAGTTTGACCTTGCTCCCCCAGCGGTCTCTTTAGACTCGTCTAGGAAGTATAAGCGGTGGTGGCGCGTGTGGAATCGGTCGTTTCATAACATAGGCCATGGTACTGGCCATGATCATGAATGCTCTGAGGCTCTTTCTTCTTCAATTAGGAAAATTTTTTATCTCCTTCTTGTGGTACAGAGCGCCTCTTTTATAGGCTATGTCGATAGCCACATGTTAGATCCGACTGGCGAGTGTTTGAGATCGTTTGGTGGTGGTCATGCGATACTCGAGTGTGGGCAAGTGGTTGACAGGATCCCAGGCCACACTCGAGTGCTACAACGGAATTGGTTACTAATGGCGTGCTCGTAGATGGCATCGTATAACTAGGGGCGTTTCATGTGACATCACATCAAACTGTTTATCAAAGCAGACTTTGGCTGTCCTTCAAATTTCATGGGAAGCAGATGGTTCCCCCATTTTTGATGTTAGGGTTAGTAGTCGGGTTGAAGACTGGTCTTTGCGTTATTAAGCCATGGTAGTGGCCATTACATGTATGTCTTTCTCATGGCATCTTTTGGTGTGCTTGAAGTTCGATTTTTGGGTTCGACTATTCAGTCGACGTGTGATTCACCAGTTCGCGAGTCGTGATGCACATGGCCGTTCACGATAGGATGCTAGATTTTGGCTGAGTAAATTTTCTGCAAACCAGCTCACCCTGTACAAAGAATAGAATCCGTGTTCAAAATGTTATGACAAATCCAATCACTTCAATGGATGTGCCACAAGCAAACTCAACAGCCTTTCCTTTGTTCACCTGGTGTGGCACGCCTCTCAGTCCAAGCTAATGGGCTTGTTGGCCCGCAATCCACAGCTACCCAGGGCTAATCTATCAGAGATGAACTTGTCTCTATTTCTGCATAAAGCAACACACAGGTCCTGTTTAGGAATGGATTAATATTCTGTCAGAATGGGATGGCGCATGGTTGTGGAATGGGATAAGTTTAATCTGTGTATATACGTGCGAGCAAATAGCCGGGAGCTGAGCCACACAGACGCCGGTCACAATACTTGTCGATTACATATTGGGCATTGTCATGATAGAGTTAGATCGTACCACGCATTGTCTGAGTACCTCGGGCGGCCAGATCGAGGGTTGACAATCGATCTCTCGTAACATGGAGCGGGTTCTTTGAGGCCGTAAACTTAGTCAAATAGGAATGTGGCGATACTGTGTTATCCACAGATTACATTGACATGGCTTCTACCCCTACAGCATTCCGCCCTCACAACGTTCATCACCATGATGGATTAGGAATCAATTCAGGAAGGGTCATGTGGTACCCATTAATAATAAATTGATGCATTTGTAATTAAAATAGATATTCTTTTGGCAGCAATAGAGAGAAATACAAATTGTTTGAAAGTTACTTCTTTACGGTTGCCAGCTTTATATAATCTAAGTAGTCTCCAGCTCATCAAATCCCATATCTTGCCACTGCTACCTTGCTCAGATGTTTATCATTTGATACTTTGATAATCTGTTCTGGAACTGATTTGATACTTTCATCATAAGGTCCAGCACCCGAAAAATATTCCATTTCTTTTCTTTTCTCCTCTTTTTATTATTGCTCATATTTCAAGTGTTCCCAAAGCAAAGCAGAAAATATAATTAAACTAATTAAACCAACCCAAGTAGGGGCTAATCAAATTGTCCAGACTGATAGAGGACATAATTATCAACCGTGATTAGTGCCCCGAAAATTCTTTCCTCCCGGGTTCTTACCTAGAGCTGAACTGACAGGAAAAGCAGAACAAAACAGATGGGAGAAAAAACAGAAGGTGAAAATAAGAACAAAGTTGACTGAGAGGAGGGTAGAATGTGGGTGTTGGCAAGAAGGCATTGTCTTCCATAGCGGTAAAAGGAACAGAAGGACACTTTAAAATCTGAATTATCCATGTAGTTCTTTATTCTAAAATTGATCTTGGTATTATATTAGAATTACTCTATTTTGAGATTTGATCTTGGTTATGTGTAATCACATCCACCATTTACCATTTTGAGTCAAACTTCAAAGGCTGTAGGTTGTCTTCGTTTTCCATATAAATTAAACCTTTTCATTTAGCATAGAGGTGGATTTACATCTCAGTGATGTTCTGATTCCCCTGTCTGTTGAGATAAAAACAAGGTCCTACAATTCTATAAGTAACATAAATTTCATCATAAAATAAAATGCATGTTCCTTACCCTTCTGTAAAATAAAAAAAAGGCCTGAATGCGATGTGAACCAACATTTTTTTTTTTTTTTTAATTCTTAAATGAAAACAGTCCAAACTCAAGGGCTATCAGGGATCTGTCAATGACGGCATGTGCACCCTCTGTTCTCCATCTTGTTTCCACACTTCAGATTGCCTCCGAAAGTTTTAGTTTTTTTAATTTGGCAAGTTCATGTAAGTGATGGTAAACAAAGTCTCCAAAAGAACACAACAGCACGACAATGAGGATTTAATCAAGCAAGGAAAATAAAAATTCAAACGACCACTATGAACGCCAAAAGAAAATGCTCTGAAACATTAACTACTGTGGGTATGGATTGAAGACTACATCACAAAATGTGCATGCTGGCAATCTTCCCAAGGAAGGGAAGGGAAGAAAAGCTGTACATATTTAATACATAATTCAAATCTTAGAAACAAATAAAATAAGTAAGCTAAAGATGGCCATCTCAGTTGGATTCGCCACACATGAAACCACAATTAAAAATCAAATTACAGAAAATAAATGTTTCCAAAGGAAGTTTGAAAAATCGGAGGAAGGAAAAGACAGGGGTCACCCGTGATGGTCATCTTTTCCAACTTCGACTCCTTGATAATGGATCTGCCTCCACCAACAACCGTCTCCTTTGTCATCGGAAGAAAATTTGTAGAAATCATCGTTTATATTTCATCACCACCAGATTTTCTTTCTTCTTTGTATTCTACTCTTCCTCTAGATAATTAACATGGCTTTCTTCGCTTGTTGATCTTTCCCTGCTCTGCTTCTTTTTCTTTTTCTTTTTCTTCGCCGTTCTCTTCTTAGCTTTTGTGGGGGCAGACCTAACGCATTAGTAAGAGAGAGCATTTGGAGGAGGAACAGCAGGTGGAACTTTGCAGATTCTTCTTCACCATACACCTTAACTTTCTTTTATTTCTTCTTTATTGAATACAGCTCTGATTTTCTTGTAACACCATAAACCATTTGGAAAGAATTGTTCTAGAAGTTTCGTTATCATCACTTTCCTCTCCACACTTAGTTTATCTTGATATTGATCTCCATCTTCTTCTTCATATCATCAGTGATTTCTGATTCAAGGATAGACCCGAAACACCGAAAATCAGATCTGATGCTTCATAAACCACGTCAAGAACCTGCATGTTCTTTCTTAAATCCTAGCTTCAACCCAAGCGGGGCGCTTCTTGTGCTTTTTGTTGTTGTGAATCCTCTCAATCTCCTCCATGACTGATTGCCAATTCTTGCAGGAACCGGTTTTATTGCCCGAACCTTAATCTGTAGCCTGGGTGACTTTGGGAACGTTGGTTCGGAGATTTCCGAGCCCATTGGTTTAGTTTTAGCCCATAAGAGTGGGCTAGCAGCATAACCGCCATTTCAGTGCTGGTTCTGAGGTGGTGGGGGTGGTGGTGAGTGGTGGTGGTGGTGAGGTGGTTATGGTGTTGGGTGGTAGTTGCTGGTGGCGCTTGCTTGGTTCGGAAGGCCTGGCGGGACTGCATATGGGCTTGGGCATTAGCGTTAGATGGGCTCTAGATGGAAAACATACCAATAGATCAGCAGAAGGAGCCGCCTTCCCTTCTCTTCCCTTCATCTTCTCTCTTCTCTCTCCTCCTCCTCTCTCCTCCTCTCCTGTAATCTGTCCTGCGCTTTTATTACTTGCCCTTCCAGATCTTGCGCTTGTTCAATTGTATGGTGTTAGATTAGTGTATTGAATGGTTTTAAAAGAAGAAAGGAGGAAGAAGAGGGAGGAGCCTTGACAGCTTTCCTTTTTCCCTTTTGGCCCCACTTTGTTTTTTTTTAATGTGTTCTCTCTTTAGTCTTTACTAGCTGTTTGTTAATTTATTTTTCTTGCACTCCTTTTTGCTCTCTTTGAAATGGGGTCACAAGGGTAGCTTCTTTCTTGGCCTTTACTTTTTGCCATTCCCAGCAAAACAAATTGAATAAAGAAACAGGAAGTCACACAGCCCACGAGCCTTGCTCATGATCCAATCATACCCCCCAACTTGACAGTCATTGCCCATGACAGATGACGCCCACATATTCCTTTTGCAGACAAATACCGAACCAACCCTCATCTCATCTGCTACCCCCATAAAAAAAAAGAGGAAGACAAGAAATTAATTAGCCCCCCTAATCAGTATAATGCTGTCATTTTATGTCAATATCGGGCTGAATATTCATATTTGGGCTGAACAATTTCCGAAACTGGAGTAGGACTGGTTAGGTAATGTGGGAGCTGAGATGAATAATGAACAATAAGTGTGGAAGTTTTTCATGAAGAGAAAAGGGGAACACCGAAAGTTTGAAAAAAGAATTTATTAAAGCGAGGATGCCATAATGAAGGGGGAGGTAACGCACTCGAGAACATGAGGACGCTGGCCCCTCACCACTCACCTTACTAGCAGGATTATACATTTATACTACTTTGTTTGCTTTAATTTTGTTGATGAACCTTCTATAAGATGAGTTGAGCTTATCCTCATTCTTGTGATTTACATTTTTTTTCTTCTAATGATACATAACAAGAAAAATTCATAATGACAAAATAATAAAAAACAAAATAGTACACTATCATTATTAATTATTATTATTATTATTATTATTATTATTAAACATGAATTTCTAATTCACTAAAATGATTTTACCTGAACAATATTTTATAATTTAAAGTAGTCCATCATATTTTAAATATCTTCTCAGGGTCAGAAGTCCTTTAGCCATTGAAACGCCTAAATTAACAGCTAAGCAGGCCCTGAGTAGGAGTTGGCATGGCTAGTGCATGTCTCAATGTACAGGGTTATAGCCACTTTTACACAGTAGCTAAGACATTGGTAAGGCAAACTTGTTGAGGAGATTATAAAAGAAATTTTATATAGTAGCTTGATCATTGCTTTTATTGTTGATCCTTAGGGAAAAGGTTGATAAAGCATGCGGGCCAAGGAAGCCCATGCTTAAAGTTGGATAAAATACAATTATAAAACTTAAAAGTATCACAATGGCGCATGTCCCTGTTATGAAAATTTATGGGTTTGTTTGGTTTCAATTTTTATAAATTATTTTAGAAAATAGTTTTTGAAAATATAAAGAACATCACTTTGATATTCTCTAAATTTGGTGTTATGTGTGTTAATTTGATGATCTCTATATTTTCCAGAATGCAAAAAATGGAAACTAAACAAATTTTTAGTGTTTTAGAACAAAAAAAAAAAAACAATTTTCATAAATAGAAACCAAATAGATCCTATAACTATAAGCTATAAAGAGACATGTAGGACGGGGAGAAGATGGTTGGAAGTGGGGGGTTGAGTTCTGGAAAAGATATGTGGATGGGAGTTGAGTTGATGATGTGAATAGAAAGACCCTCCGCAGTTCCCTTTCTATCATGTGTAGGATGCCTACCCTGTTTTGATTGTTTCATAATTCTCCTTAGGGCTATTCTTTGAGTTTTCATAACACAACCACACCAACCCTCAAGTTATAGTTAATTCCTGCAGAATTTCAGCACTCCTGCATCAAGTGTGGGGAAATGCATTATGTGTTTGGCCAAGGAATGGCTCGAGGAGGGCCACACTAAGGGGTTTATTTCAAGGGGCATTAACTACCTTAAAAGTATTATAGGTGAAATTTATAGTTTTAACATAGGTCAAGTTCCATATCCTCCCACTAAAACAATTTTGTTGGAAAATTTCAAAGGGGCATGTACCCCTTAGGCATGCATTGGCTCTGCCATTGATTATCATGTGTAGGTCATGTAAGCAACGTCTAGTTGGTGTACAAATAAAGCTTATGTTTCCTATATATAAAGTTCCAATCTCCCATCTCTTAATGTTTGGAATCATTGCGAAGAGTAAAATAGTTAGATTTGAGACCCCTCTTTGAAAGCAGTTTAGTCCCTTCTTTTGTGGGCTAATCTTTATTCCATCTACCCCTTACCAAACTTAAAATGTCTAAGGCCAATGATGAAAAGATGGAACAATTAGGTGAGCTTCATAATGCACTTGACATTGGCACATGATTACTCGTCCGAGATGCTAAGTCCGATTACTCATCTTTCTGTTTATTATATATGTGATATGGATTCTTATGATGGCTAGTCTTGTTAGCATATCACTCTTTTCTATAATCTGTAGTACTTTCTTTTCCTTCTTAGATGCAATAGGAAAACAGCATACCATTTGATAGGCCACAGCCCTAAATTTGGGCAAAAGCCCAAATATACGTCCAACCATCAAAGTTCAATGTCCTACGTGCTGTCATTTATACCATTATTATATTCTTTGGTAAATTGAAATAATTTGACAAAATAAGCAAAATTACGAGCCCACAATCATAAGATGTGATATCATATAATATAAAGTGATGCTTCTTTAATTTGAAGGCAAAATGGATTAGTAAAGCGTGATGTTTTAGGATTGCTAGTGATGATTGCCTACCACATAATCATGCGTAGAATTGTTGAACTAATCAGCTAACAAGGATGCCAGTTTTGAAGTGTTTAAGGATATGCCCTTTAATCATGTAACACTTCCGAAATTATTCATGTCTCCCCTACTAAAATTGCCCGGTCTTAGAAAATAGAAGGCTTGGCTATGTTGGAGATCTCAATAATAACAATGTTTTACTTTCAAAGAACTAAAATTTGAAAACACATTTGACCATCAATTATTCATTTCAAAACATGATGTTTTTAATGATGAATTATAACTATTATCAACAATTTAAAAATAATTATGTGAAATTGTATATAGAATGAAATTTTGTAGATAAAAATTATTTTTTAGAAATATTTTAGACTTTTTCATTCTGAAATATTATTAGGAACTGCTTTTAAAAAACCAGTTTTTCATACATAGGGAAAAGTTTATATCACTGTTATAAAAATAATAGAACATTAGCGAGTAAGAATGTGAAATAATTGCTTTAATACATATGTTTCAAAAAATAATTATCTTTTTGATTAAATAAAATCATAACATATTATAAATACTAGTATAATATATTGGAGATATTATCATAACTATTATGTTTATGGTAGTATTGACAATGTGTTATTAAAGTATTTAACTAAAATACAATTATTTTAACTAGAGCATTATCTTGTATCTATTCACCATTCTTGTGCTCCCAAGTAATCAATTATTTTTATTGTTAGTGTATTGATACCTAATTTTCACTTAGTTATATTTAAAGGGAGGATATGACATTTAAAGGTAAATGTATTTTACAAATAGATTTTTAGAGGGAAAATGTGCACACAAAAAAACCGTGATGTTTTAAATCTCGCCTTTAGGCGTTAAACTTTTATTATTACTATTATTATTATTTTTTTTGTCAAAAAAGACTCCTGACATTTTATCATCTAACTTCGATTTAGTTTCTATCGTAAATAAAAACCGTTTGATTAGTTGTTAAATGGAATGAATGATAAAATGCTAACTTGTGTTATGTGGGACATATACTATAGGCTTTTAGTCATTTAGTGTAAAAAATAAAAAATCTGTTAATAATATAGGATTATAAATATTCTTAAATGTAATATAATTTTTACCACGTGAAAAATGTTTTAAGAAAAATATTTTTCTAAAACTGTCTTTCAATAAACATTTTCTAAGAGTGTCTTTTGAGACACTTTCCAAAAAATTAGAAAATTTTATATATGATTTTCAAAGATACTTTTATAATTTTTAAATGTTTTGAATTAATAAATGTAGCTACATAATTTTAAATTTTGAATTTAAGTTGAAAGTGTCTTTTAAAAAATCTATTTTGGTTTTTCAAAATTTAAAAAGTGTTTTTAAAGATACATTTTAAATTATATTTAAGATTATTTTTAAGCTATATTTTTAAAGATTTATTTTAATTTTTTTATTAGTTTTGGGAAAGTTGCTATATACTATCTCCCCCATCCCAGCCCATCACCATACCCCCACCCCACAGGGCCCCCAAACCATTTTTTTGTTTTCCTTTTTTAGAATCTTAATTTTTTTATTAAAAATTTATTTTGATATTTCAAATTTTAATATTTATATATTTGCGATAAATATCAAATTTATATATTATAATAAATATAAGTATTAAATAATATTTATTTACTAATACCTATAATAAATATTATATTTATAATATATATATATATATATATATATATATATATATATATATATATATATAATGAATATAATAAATTTTTGATACAAAACTCAATAGATGAGTTTTTCTTTTAAATCAAATTTATTTTAAATATTATAACAATATTTAATATTTATATATTTATAATAAATATAAAATTTATATATTTATAATAAATATAAATGTTAAATAATATTATTTATTTATAATAACTATAATAAATATAAATATTTATTATAAATATCAAATTTGCTCTTTATAATAAACATATATATGTAATGAATATAATAAATTGTGATAAAAATCAATGGACGAGTTCTTTAAAAAGAAAATATAAATTTATAAATATAAATATTAAATAATATTATTTATTTATAATAATTATAATAAATATAAATATTTATAATAAATATCAAATTTATAAATTTATATATATATAAATTTTGAGTAAAAAAATCAATGGATGAGTTTTTTTAAAAAAAATCATATTTATTTTAAATTTATCATTTGATTTTAATTTAGTAAATTTAAAATAATGAATTATTTGTATATTTTTAAAAGAAAATTTTTATTTTATTTAATGAATTTTTAAACATCAAAAATAAAATTTTAATAAAAATTAAGACTTGAAAGAAAACAGAAAAAAAAAAAAAAAAAAAAAAAATGGATCGTTTTGGGTAGGGGAACTTGGGTGCTGGGGCAGGCTGGGTGGGGGAGGAGGGGCTGGGCTTGGTGGAGATCCAAGACAGGAAAGAGATGAGGAGAGAGGAGAGGAGGAGGAGAGAGTGTCTCGTCCCATATCAGCATTTAAGGTCTATACGGGAGATTTGGAGAAACACGTAGAATTTTTTGTCAGAGGAATGCTAGAAATCTCAAAATTGCTTTCGACCGCAATACGGGCACCATCGTCGATACCGAAACTTTAACTCCGAGCCTAAACCCTGAAAGCGGGTTTAGGGATATGGTTGACGGTTAAGAGCTCGGCAGGAAGCAGGAGTTGATGTCACTTTTGATAGTGTTCGAGGGATGATCTGTCTACTTGTATTACAATCGCAGGCAAGCTCTCTTTTATTCCATGTAAATACGATTATGCTATAAAATGGCTCTATGTTTCTGCAAAAAAGCTTTTATCTCCTCTATCAGAGACTCTCAACACCTCCACAAACCTCACTTCTCCTGCTCCCTCTCTCTCCTCTTCTACTCTTCCTTCGGACCCCCGAAAAAGAAACCAGCTTACCCCCCTCTCTAATGCCGATTACTTGATCAGGGAGCACCAGTTCTCCCAAGAAACCGCTCTAAAGGCCTCTTCTGTGGTGATATGTTTGAAAAGGTCTGAGAAGTTCGACTCCATACTAACATATCTCAAAGAAAGCGGTTTGTCGCTGACCTGTCTCGAGAAGACCGTCAGGCGAATCCCCGTGTTCTCACTGCCAACCTAGACAAGACCATCAAACCCAAATAAAGATTTTACAGGATTTGGGCTGTACGCCAACCGACATTAGCCTGTTTTATCGCAGGACCCGTGGATTCTTCGCCAGGGTGCTGTTGATGGCTTGATCCCTTCAATTTTAGCATTGCAGAGTGTTATGGGTTCGAACTCGGATGTCTCTAAGGTCTTGAAGATTTGTGCGAGGTTTCTGAAACATGATTTAGGGAAGACCTTGATGCCTAATATTGAATTCATGAAGAGTCGTGGAATCAGCTCGTACAGATAAAGTCTGCGGTCAGCTGCGAATTTTCTGCTTACGCCAGAGATTAGTAAAGATTCTACAATGAGTGTTGAAGAATTGGGGTATGATAGTAAGTCTAAGATGTATTTTCATGCAATTCGACATTGAAGTTCCATGACAATAAAGAATTGAGAATTGAAATTGAAACTTTTCCAGAGTATGGGGTTTTCACAAAATGATATTTTAGCAGTGTTTAGGAAGGCGCCTCAGGTTTCATTATCTGAGAGGAAAATTAAGGAGGAACGAGGTTTCTGCTGTATAGGGAATACCAATATATCTTATTTGGTTATCACCAGAGTGCCCTTTCCGCATTGAGAAAAGGATCAAACCCCGGTTTCAGAGTTTCTGGAAGATAAGAATTTGCTTCCGAAAAGGCCTAGCCTGACCACCATTTACAAGATATCTAATAAACTGTTCTCTTGAAAATATGTGCTTCCTTATTTAAATGAAGTTAGGGATTTCTACATGGTTAAGAAAATCATAGATATCGAAACTGCTGTTATTTAGACTCATACAAAAGCCATGCTGATAAATAGATCTCAATACCATCTTGACATCTATTGGAGTTCTGAATTCTGGGAACTGCAGTTTTTTTTTTTTTTATCAGTAAAAAACAAGTATTATAAAAAGGAAATTTCCAATGAGTACACAGGATGTGGACAAAGGAAACCAACACGAAAGACTGAAAGAAACCACACAAAGCCCTACCTACACTGACCATGAGAAATCTAAAAGCGAGTTTGTGTTATCATTGCTATACAGGTTGGCCCGATCTGAGTGGAATAACAAGATGTTTTGATCGCTGGGTTGAGGTGGCGCCGTTACCGAGCGCCTGACTGTTTCTAGCATGCAGGAGAGTCAAGCGAGACCTGAGAGACTCACATCCATATTTTTCCGGCTTCTTTCCGCGGTGACTCGCACGAAGCTAAAAGGTGTGAAGGGCCAGAGTGGAAGCTTGACTAATCGACAATTAATGCAAGTCCTGACATTTTAGCACTTTGCGATTGGATCGAGTAAGTGGTGTATGGTCTCCTCATCCTCCTCACACGAGAAAGCATCACCATTTGTGAAAGCCATTCCTCGATGTTTGAGTTATCAGCGTGGGCACTGTACCTAATAAGCACGAGTAAAGTCGATTTTTGGAGTCTGATTGGTTCATCCCGAGCGATAAGAAGGGAAAAATCAAAGGCGGAATCTCGTGGCCTTCATGTGGCCTTTGCAGAAACTTTTGCCTTAACTTCCTTGATAAGAGCATATCTTCGCTGGATTGGCGGAAGTTTGATGGTGAAATTTGTAGGAATCTCTGCTCCCTTGATCTAAGGTCGTTGAGATCTTAGGAAGGTTGGTGACAGCCTCGGCCCAATCATCCGAATGTCGCGTACCACAGCCTCCTTATTGACCAAATTAAAAAGGAGAAACCTAGCACCTGGCCTCCCCTCGCACGAGCATCTTTCAGTGATCCTTCTTTATCCATAGTGAAGTGAGGTTACGGAAAAACTGAGCCATAACATAATCCTTCATAAGCCCCAGTTACTTAGCCGTATACGAGATCGCAGTATGCTAGCCTCAAATGATTCGCCAAATTCTGTTGAATAGCAACCCCATCCTGACGAGTCCACATCATTGTAGCCATGACTCCATTTGCTAAACGAGGCGCTATTCATGTTAAGAGAAGCTTTTAATCCGTGCCTCCCCATCCATATCGGTGCTGCTTTGTGGCCCGTCTCACGAAGAAATTTTCTTATGTTGATGGCTCCTCACAGGAGAAATTTCTTTGGATTCTTTCAAATCTGGCACACTGCAGGCATACGGAAGAGAAAAGGTAATAGATTGGACTAGACAAGATCTTTGCGAATGGCGTAGCCGTCCTCCCTTAGAAATATCTTGTATCTTCGGGTACTAACCTCTTTTGGAATCTCTCTTCGATGAGTCCAACTCGAGAGCCTTATGTTTGGCGTCACAGGAAGTCCTGGTAGGATGTAGGGAAGGATCGACTTTACGCAAACTTTGAAATGACTCCTCCACGTTATCGCATCTGGTGGGATGATTTCGGCTCTTGTTTAAGTTAATTTTCAAGCAGAATCTTGGCATTTGTAAAAGTCGGTTTAGATACTTTGCTTGCTCTTTGTTAGCCTTACGAAAAATAAAGCGTGTCATCGAGTAGAGGAGGTGAAATAAGCTAGATCTCCTACATTTAAGTCTGCTTCAGAAAGATAATTCCTTCCACTTGCGATTTGTTACTTGAGCTTAGTTCGATTCTGAGAATGGGAGAGAGGGTCGTACTATCTCGTGCCCAGAGCTTTGGGAAGAAGCAGAATTTGAGGATCGGATTAATGAGAATCGAAGGAGGTGTAGGAAATGCCATTTTATCCATTTCGACCACAGGCCAGAGATCCCGTCCTTCCGTGACTGGTATAGGAACTCTCGGTGATCTTGTGTATGCTTTCAATATCTGGCGCGACCATTCCTTGTTCCTTCCTTCTCATGGTTAGTCATGGTCGTGCGTCGACACTTTGCATCAATCTGTCGCCTTTCTGGCATTTTGAAACAGATATTCTGTATCTAAGACCCTCTTAATTACAATTAGCTAAAACTTTAGTCGAATCTTGTATAATCCTCCTGAGGAACACATTGGCCTTAAATCCTTGAAATATACGGTTTGTTTAAGATGTGTAAAAACATAAAATTCGGATTTTTAACAAATGCGCATTGATCATGAAACTCTGAAGAAACCTAGGACCTCCTTCTTCCACGAACTCAGTACAAAAATCGATCTTGTGGGATCCGTGCGGGCCAAAGAGCCTTATCCTTTATTAAGTCGAAAATAGCGAGTCAATTTCTTCCTCACGAGAAACTTTCCTCCGGCCCTGTGACTTCCTCGGCCGTCATTTGATTTCCGTCGGAAGGGAAGGACTCCGTCCTCTGGGTAGAAAACAAATTTTGGAAGGTGCCACTGACCATCCTTTATCTCGACACTCCTTTTACAGCTTCTGTAAGTGATGCTAATACTTTAAATGTAATTTCTTCTCTTGTGGGCATTAACTGTCCTGTGGAAGAACCCCGTATTCCTCCCCTTCCTTTAGTCAGGTCTCTTTGGATTTTTGTCTCCAGGAGATCTCCTCTGCGAGCGACGCGAAATCGTCTCGCGTTAACCATTCTGCTTCCTCCCGAAGTTGAATCCGCTTTCCTTGAGATCATCGATAAGACACCATTCGAGCATCCTTCTGTGATTTCCACTTTGCAAAAGCATCTCTGTTCCAAATCTTCAGAATACCTTTCAGGGCCTTTAGCACAGAAGTTAAAGCGTAAGATCCGTAAGCTGGAGGTTTGCCGCACCCTTTCAATGTCTCCTTGAATCTGGCATATTTCAGCCACATCAATTCGAAGCGAAAGGTGAGGCCATTCGACTCCATCGTTGTCTAACGAGGATGGAGTCGGTGATCGGCCTTTGGGTAAACAGCTACGCATCACTTTGCAGCAGTGGCTCTCCCAATCGGCGGAGACTACAAATCTGTCTAAGCGGGACTTTGATGCCGTGAGGCCACCCTTGGTGTAAGGCTACCACAGACGGAAGGTCTCTTAGCTCAAGGTCGTTCAGGATGTCGAAAAACCTTCTCATGGAATTGTCAGTCCTACCCCCTTTAGATCTTTCTTCAGGATAGAATCACGGCCAAGTCACCTCCAGCGCACGAGGTTCTTCCCACGGACCTTTGATCGGGCAGGCTACTCCCAAAGAGTTCTGCGAGATTCTTCTCGATCCAGTTATCACATGAAAAGGCTCATTGAAACCATCCTCTTGCGCCATTTGAACAAACAAGGCGAAAACTGACCATGGAGTCCCACCGTGATCACGTCTTTTATCCCAACGAGGAAGGATACCCCAGCGGACCTCGGCGTTCGAGTACATCTAGTTGACTTGGCCTAGGGTTGCGCACCATATCATTGTTTCATCTCTTGAACCTTAGTTTCTTGAAGCGAGACCGGAGTCCACCTGTTTATTCTGTCAGGATTCTTGATTGCTTTCCTTTTATCGGAATCATTCACACCTCTTACGTTCGAAGATAGAATTTTTTATCTTCATTATAACTTTATGCGCAAATTCCCCTTAACCCTCCCTCCTCCTTTGTTTTATGCACTTCTAGTTATAATTAATGGTGTTCTTCGAGTCTTAGTTTTAGTTCGCTTTTGACCTTTGTCATGTTTCCTTTTTCTCCTTCTGGCTTTTAGAGGAAACCCTTAAATTCCTCAATAATTCCAAAATCTCCTTCTCAAACCCCTTGGTTGGGAATCCTAGAAATTCGCTGAATTTAGCAAAGCAACTACTTTCGGTACATCATACATCGAGACCACAGTGAGTGGTGTTGTGCCTCCTCCGTTCTTGGGTCGTCTACCACAGGCTACCTCCCTACTACTATGGAAGTCGCTCTCTACGGCATCCACCCCGTACCACTGCCATCATGCGCCTCCATCCTCAGTAGTTCCGAGATCTTCATACCCGGAGGTACCCCGGGCTAAAAAACCCTAGTAGCAGGCGGCAAAAGCAGAGAATCGGAAGGGGCTAGTTTGTTGAGGTTATCTTCTTTACCTTTTCATATAGGCGCCCAATCATCATCTGGTAGATCCTCTCTTATCTGTTTCTTCCTCTTGTGTTCTTTATTCCCCTCCTCGTCGATATTTGAATCACTGGAAATAGACACGCGTAGGCATAGGCCTTAATAAGGGCCTTGTTTCGGCCAGAGACTCCTCTCCCACGGTCTTTGCCCCTTAAAGCTGCCATGTCTATGAGTTCGGCCCATGCGGGGTGGGCTATTTAGAGTTACTTAGGCTTGGGCCCTTTCGGTCAGGCCAGGTCAGTGAGCACGCCACGGATTCGGCCCGTCCTAGTCAGAGCCAAAAAATGGCAGGCCACGGTGGCCCCGTAAACCGGCAGATCCAAAGGTTCTTACGCTCTTGGACGGGATGTGTTCTTCTTAGCCACACTTTGACCGAGGCCTTGTCCACCTCATGCTTTCCCGAGCATTTTGCCTACGATCTCACTTTCACGCCTTAGTGTCAGAAAACTGCTTCAACCTCTATTACAAGTTCGTTGAGTGTCTCCCACAGGAATCTTTTGGGGCGGGATAATGGTTCCAGACTCCCATAAAACCGGGTGTTGTGCCCAAGATCATTACCTTCGTCAAAAAAGCTATCGTCTACTTGTATGGGGCTCTGCTTCTTCTCCCCAGCAGTAGAAACATCTTCTTCCCTTAGTCAGTACCCACGTACGGAGAGGAAGGTTTCCTCTCCCGAGAACCTTCTGGGAGAAGCGATTTACCGTCGAATCCATGAGAGATCTTCCCTTTTCTTCAGTCTGTCATCCTTTTACTTCCTTTGAAATCTACGCCTCCTCTGCTTTCGAAGCCCCACTTTACGAGTGTTGATCTCTTTGCCATGGTTTGTGTTGGAGTCTTTTCTTGAGGCTCCTTTTCTTCGCCCTCAGTGTCTTTGCTCCGCTGAAGAGAAGCGAGGCTATAGTTCTCTATGCCTTTGTTTTCCTTTTGTTCCAGTGCTCTTTGCCTTTGATCCTCCAGCGGTTCTGATGGGCCCATTCTTGCTCCACTGTAGGCGTCTTGGGCTTTGGCCCTTTGTAGTTCCTTGATGAGGCTTAGGTTTCGTGCCCTCCTTCTGTTTGATAGCCCGGGTTTCCTTTCTTAATGTCTGTGAAATTACTTGTTGGCCCCTCCTCTCTCACCCTGATCCCCATGTTATTTTGATCTCCGATGCATTGCTTGGGCCCCACTTTGTAGATCCCAACACGCTTTGGATGCTGGGACACTCCTTCTCCTATCCCACGTTCTTCTAGGACCTTCCGTTAACCCTCGTTAGACTGCCACTCTCGGGATAAGTGAAAAGACTTCCCTTTAAGTCTCACTCCAGCGTCGAGGGGCTCGTCTTTTCCTCGTCTTCTCCTTTTGGATACAGCAAGAGAGGCCATTTTGGTTTTGCGACCTCGGGGTAAACCTCAATACCCTTGGTTGGATCTCCCACCCTGTTGAAGTTCATAACTTCCTAGCCCCGTAATGAGTGGTTGAAAGGTTTTCGGAGTCACATTCTTTTTTACGAGAATTCTTGCCATGAGTCCTTCCTTTGTTAAACATCTTTATCGGAAGCGTAAAAACCTCCTGTAGTTTCCTACTTTTCAAGTTTCTTCGTCCCTGGATGCGACCCGAGCCACCACTCTAATCGAGCTTCTAGATCTTGAGTACATTCCCCCTTCTGACGTTGGCCAGGGTCCACCATTCAAGGTGCATCGCTTCACCCACGAAGATCACATCACATTCTCACCAACTTGATATACCTACTAATTCAAAACCCAAGAAGAATAGATTCTGATTTAGATGTTGAAAAGCACACTCCTTCAACCTCCAAGCTCTTTTAGCCCAAGCTTCCAGTTCTGGGAACTGCTGTTAATAGACTTTATGGATATAGTTCCTTATTTGAAAAACAGTGAAGAAAAAATGGCGGTCATGGCGGGTGTTGATTACTCCGTTTGCACTTTAAAATGTCGCATTTCTGCTAATTACCTCTTCTTGCTCTAAAATCTTCATCTTGAACATTTTTGTATCATATTATTACTTATTGAAAAACTATTAAATCCTCCTGTTACTGCATTGTACTTAGAATTAGAACACATTTTTTTTAATTGCTCTCTCTTGATTTGAGGCAACATTTTTATTATCATTAATTTTGATTAGTGGGCAACATTTTTATTAAATAATAGGTAGCATTGTTGGTATGTACTGGCAATATTAGACAACAAAAATCTTGTGGTTTTCTTGCAGCCTTTTTTCCTCTTGTTAAGAGCATTCCATTTTCAAAAGACTGTGATATATGTGTTTTATAGTCAATAAATTTTGAGTGTAGCTGCTTCTAGCATCTAATATTTTCCAGATGTATGATCTTTTAAAAAAAAAAAAAAATCAGTTTATGCGCGCAACTATTTTGTTTCTAAATTGTCATCTACTAAGCCCATGTAATGTGGTAAAATGTGTAACTTGTTTACTCTCAAGTATCATCTTGAGGACTTAATCATCTAGAGCTGCACAATTGAATGTCATACTCATTTTAGGCATAAAAGAGAATGTGTTTGTATGCAATATAGTCAATAATTCTAATTAATATTTTGTCAGAAGAATCAAATATCATTAAGGTGTATGCAACTTTCTTGTTTCAGTTTGTCATCTTACTTCAAATATGCAATGCAAACAAAGGGGATGATAAGACATCCATCATCTTGAATTGGGGCTTGGTATAATCCATTTCACATAACCCAAACCATGGATCATAATCTATGGCCTCGTGCATCAATGGTCATTTCTCCTGAGGAGGGCTCCTGTAAACTGAACCCCAGTTTCAGGTCTTGGAGTTTCTAGGCCTAGCCTGATCACCATTTGCAAGATATCTAATAAACAGTTCACTGGAAAGTATTGCATCCTTATTTAAATGGTAAGGGATTGTACATGGTTAAGGAAATATAGATGATATCAAAACTACTGTTATTTAGACTCTCATGAAAACAATGCTGATAAATAGATATCAGTACCATCTTGACATCTACTGGGGTTTTGAATACCATCTTGAACATCTATTGGGTTTTGAATTCTAGGAATTTACATTGTGTAGACTATGGATATAGTTCATTGTTTGAAAAGCAGTGAAGAGAAGATGGAGGTGATGGCAGGTGTTGTTGGTTACTCCATTTCCACAAAATATTCACATTTGTGCTAGTGCTTAGGTACTTTTCTTGTGCTAAAATCTTCATATTAGTTACTTTGTATCCTCTTCTTAGTATTGAGAAAACTATTTAATCTTCATGTTACAGCATTGTACTTATTGAGTTAGAACATATTTTAATTGATATCTCTTTTTTGAATTGAGGCCACATTTTGATTAAACATGATGGGGTGGTAGCATGTGGTGTGCACTGGAAATATTAGGCAACAAGAATCTAGTGTTCTTTCTTGCAGCCTTTTTTCCTCTTATTGGAGCATTCCATTTTCAAAAGAATGTGGATATATGTGTATTATATAGTCAATAAATTTTGAGTGTATCTGCTTCAAAAGCATCAAATATTTTGAGGTGTAAGCTACTTTTTGACTAGGTATGGCATCCTACTAACACATGTAATACTGGTAAAATGTGTAACTCATTACATATCTTGGGACTTAATCATCAGAGCTGCACAATGGTTGTGATCCTCATCTTGGACCTTAAAAGAATGTGCATACATGTGTACTATTGTCTATAATTCCCAGTGTATTTTGTTCAGAAGCATCAAATATTATAAGGTGTATACAACTTTCTTGTTTCTAGATTGTCATCTCCTAGAAAATATGCAATGCGAACCAAGGGGATGTTAATACATCCATCATCTTGGATTGGGGCTTGGGTATAAGCCGTTTCAGCTTAAGATCCGATTTGTCCCACGGCATATTTAGAAGTATCTAATCTTCCTGTACTTGAGTATACCTGTGGCAGCTTATCATCTGTTTCAGATTAACTTCTCACACTCACCTCTATTAATTAATGAGCAGAAACAACAATCAATGTGTGCCAAGAATAATATGCCAGATCAGTGGATCATGACCAGATGTTATAATTGTCTACCCAGACGAGTTGATGACTTTCTGCATCTAATTTTCTGAAGTTTTAACCTTTGCTAATGTTGCTTGTGGATTTCCGATAACAACATCTACTTTCGGTAAAATTACCATGTGTTATTGATGACTGAATGGCAGTAAGTACCTTTGCTAATGTTTCCTGTGGGTTGCATTTGTGGATTTGTCATCAACGGGATGAGACCATATGAACACGAAAAATTGAAATGTGAAATCAGAAAATGAAGATTGCATTTACCTGGCAACAGGTAGAGGAGTACTAATGGTACTGGTTTGTAATTTCCTTATATGGAATTTGTAATCCTTTTTAATTTTTATGAATGGTGGTATTCATGTTCAGTTGTACCACTAGTTTCTTCTTCTGTTTAAGGTCCAAAAATAATTGCTATCGTAATATGTATCAACCTTGGTGAGATACAGTAATGTGAAAACTCTGCATACTGTAATTGTTATCCTTATATGTTTGCATTAGAACACATAGCCTTTTTTGAAAGTACTAAAGAAAGAAAATAAAGAGAAAGGAAAGAAAATTTGGAGGAAAATAAAAATATGTTTAAACTTAATAAATTAATTTGATATGTTTATTCAAAATTTTGTTTGTTTTTTTTTAATTATATAAGGACTAAGAGGTTTGAAATATGTAAGTTTTGAGTGAAACTAGACATAAGAAAATAATTTTGCCTAGTATTTTTTTCTTAGAAAATCCCATTTTTCTTAATATTTTTCTTTTCTAGTAATTACCTGATTTCAAACAAAGCCATAGGAAATGTGGAATCAAAAAATGAATATTTAAACCAAACATATGAAAATCATTTTCCTTTGGTATTTTTTTTTTCCTTAGTACTTTTTAAGTTCCAAATAAAGCCATAAGAAATGTAGAATCATAAAATGAAGGTGATGGGCAGGAGAGGAGTACTAATGATACTGGTTTATTTACTTCCTTTTATGAAATTAGTTATACGTTTTATAATGAGTGATGTTCATTTTCAATTGTCCAGTTGTCCCTTTTTCTGTTCAATGTCAAAAAAAATAATTACTGTAGATATATGTATATATATATATATATATATATATATATATATATATATATATATATATCGCCCTTGGTGCAATACAATAATATGAAAACTCTGCATACTTTTGTTGTACCCTTATATGTTGGCATAATAAGACTTCCGAAAGAATCAATCTACTAAGCAGTATGCCAAAGTATTGTCATCAAGTGGATGTATTTAAATAATTAGACAAAGGGATGAGTATGATAAATCCAACATGTGTCGATTGGTATTGGTATTATAGAATTTGGCTGTTCTCAACTTCCCCCTTAGATGTATAATGTTGAAACATGAATCTTTTAGATCTTTATCCATCACGCTTCTCAGCTTAGAGCCGTGGTTTCTCAAAAAAAAATGTCATGATGATAGGTGGCAATGCTTCCAAGTTTTGGAGACTTGTGCTGGGGCATAGCCATGGGGGAATGGAAGAAGCATGGATCCTTTCTTCAGTGGTTGTACTTAGATTCATGAGCTTAGTTGGTTTATTCAAAGCTTCCCTCGCTTCAATCTCGGTTGCTTCCACCTAAATTTTTTATTTCTTGTGAAGGCCTGTCAATTTGAGATTTGATTTTAAAGTTTAAGGTTCATTAAATTAATTCAGTTGTTTGCTGTTTGAATTGAGGTGGTCAATCTTGATGTAATATTATTTTAGTTTTAAAGATAATTAAAAAAAAATAATCTACTCCTACTTTATATAAAAGTGAAATGAAAAATTATATGAAGAAACATGAAATTAAATTTCACCTTACAGCAGTGTAAGAGAGTTCATGTAAAACTGAAATAGATTTGTTGCTATTCTTGCCAATGGGCACTGCGCGAAGCTTTAAAAAACGAAGGAAGGATTCTCTAAACAGAATAAGCATTTACAAGGGTTGACATTTGAATTTCAGGGACAAATATTGAAGAACAAAAAGAATATACAAGCAAGCTGATTGGGGTTATCAGAGAGGCTGAACCTCCTCCTTCCGACATATGAAATATCTATGGGAAATTGAAAACCATCTCTCCTGTTCAATTAACCTTTGTCTCATATGTACACAACTAACTCCACCATATTCATCTATGTATAATGTTTATCATCGCAGGCCCAATTTACAGTAACAGAAAAAGAAAACACAACGGATCAGGAAACAAAAATTGGAGATGGAAGTGGCTGGCGATTTAATTGGAAGGAAGGAGAGGGGAGAAGAGTGGTAAGAAAGAGTGGTGACCTAGGAGGTTCATCTCGAAGGTAAAGTTCGAGTCTTGATAGAGAGTCCCAGCGGCTTCACAAACATCCCTTCAAACCCTTTGAACTAACCAACCCAGCCTCCTCCGCCACCGTCCTCCTCCCATCCTTGATCGGTGTCACAACTACCAAGGTGGCGCCGCCCATCCTAACTCCGCACCCCTCCAGCTCCAGCAACGGTTCATGTCTCATCCTCATCTGCTGGCACACTGTTCGACTTTTATCCCTCTCATGAATTCGACCTCCTCTTCCTCGTATACTTCCTCCCATCCTCGTCCCTGCACTCTCTCAACGCCTTCTTATCCATCACCGTTCCCTCTCCATCCCTATCCCTCAATACCAACCTCTCCAGCGCTCTGTGCTCCTTTATCAACTCCTTCAGCAAGTAGTGCCTCATCGGCTTGCCATATCAGCACACTTATCATGCTGCCCTCACCTTCAACCCCCATCCATGTCTCCCCAAAATCAACCTCTTCGCCCTCTCAGCCAGTACCCATGATGACCGCAGCTCTTCAGGCTCTTTCGAACTCTGCGCCATTTCAGGTCCGCCCCCTTCTCCAAGCTTTGGAGTCGCCTCCTGGTAGCTCAATCCTCAGGTTCCCACAATCTGTCGAACCTCATAAAGATTTGGGTCAGAATTGTGCGGCCGAGGCTGGATAGGCAGTGATTTTGGGGAGATGATATGGTGCAGCGATCTGAAGATGGATTTAAGGAAGCTGAGGAAAAAGGAACCATCTGAGTCGGCGGAGATGACACGTCCACCTTCAGGGCAGGGTCTCTGCCTGAGAACCAAGGGTTGAAACTTAGAAACGGCACGGCAACGAATTGGGGTTTGATGTCTGCAACTGAGTTGAGGCATTCCAGGATGGCGCGATCTGTTAATCTAGTCGAAGAGCATCTTCGCTCATCGGATGCATAGTGTCGAAGGGGAATCTGGTGGTGAGATGAGCGCTCAAAATCTCCCAACTTTATGTCAGCAATCAGCAATCAGCAATAAGCAATCAGCAATCTGGTGCTTTGATTGAATCAAAGGCCAGAGTGTGATATGAGAATGGGCTTGAGGCCCATTAGCCGCTATGAAGGAAGGGGAAGAGTAGATTTGACCGTTGACTACGCCCACCCTCCGCCGTTTTATCGAATACTCCTTGAATTACACCGTAAATTCTAATCAGTAATCACATTTAGAAATTAGAATACTCCCTCGTGGTTGTTGTTGATGGCTGCCTAAATCTTTCCTTCTTGTTGGTCTATCTATGTCATGCGTCAAGACTCAAACCACAAGGAGGAGGACGTTAATGAAACTAGGCTACAAAAATATAAATAAATAAATAAGAACCTTGAAATGGGGATGATTGCCCCCAGCTCCCTTTGAACTTTTTGATTGGAGATTGGAGTTTGGATAGAGCTTGGAAGTTCGTCCGTCCATGATTATTAGTCATGATCATCATAAAAGCCAAAGACTGTTTTTGATGTTACGGTTTTGGAGATTGGAATGAAAATTTGAGATGGACAACCACCCATTTAGTGAGAAATGATGGAGGGAGATGTGGGTTCAGACGCATGATTTTCTTAAATGTTTGATACGATGAAACATCGCATTTTGCCTCATCTTGTATTGTCGGCTGATCTTAAATATGATTTCCTTTTCCTTTCCTTCTTCAGTACTTCTTCTTTATTTAATGTGTCTTTCCTTTCCCAACTTTATTCGTTCACCCATGACTCCATGGAACTTGCCTGACATAAAGCCTGGTTGCTTGCCAAGTGGAGCAAGCAGGAAAAAAATCCACTACTTTGCTATGAACGTGATTTGGTTCAGAAAATACGAGAGCAGGGTCTACCCTGTATTGGGCCCCATTTCCTTTTGTTGATTAGTATTTATGCCTCATTTTTGCTTTTGTATTAAGTCATGCGACGGACTCTGATTTATTCTCCACAATTTTATTTGTTAACGTTGAACAAAATGTCAAATTTGTGATGCATTGCTTCCAAGTAGGTGTGGGTGGAAACTTCTCAGTTTGCCCATGCAATTCAGGTCTTGAATTTTCTCATTGTATCTCATCTCATGCCCTGTATGTAAGAGCAGCAAAGAAAAAACTTGTTTTTCACTATGTAAAAGTCCGAGTTACACCCGTTGAACCCATAAGTCAAAAGTACCATTTTAAGTGGAAGATTGGGGTTTTTAGACGTCTAGTTTAAAATAAATAAATAATAATTCTTTAAATACAATAGGTTTAAAAATGTGCTTAAATTTTGAAATTTAATTTATATTATGAAATCTTTTGAAGAAATAATTTCTGATATTTCGTTTGAAGATGTCTTTTAAATAAACCAGCGCCATGATGTAATTTTATTGTTGAAAGTGTCTTAAAACAACGTTGCGGTATTTATTTAGAAAGTGTCTTGAGATAAGAGGCAGCGGCCTTTATAATTAGAAGACACCGATTCACATTTAAACGTAATATCTTTTAAAGAGAAACGACTTTTCTGGCTATTTAACAGAAATTGTCTTTTAAAGCGATTTTCGTAATTTTGAAAATTTTGATTTACGATGAAAGTGTCTTGAAAAGATCTCATTGTAATTTTGGAAATTTTTCGATTCTGTTTAAAAATGTCTTTTAAATGACGTTTTGAAATTGTCTTTTGAAGAAACGTTTTTAAGTAATTTTGAAAATTTTGATTTACGTTGAAAGTGTCTTTTGAAAGAATCACGGCCCTTAATTTGGAAATTTTTAATTTATATTGAAAGTATTTTTTTGAAAAGCAACGTTTACGTTATTTGGTTGAAGTGTCTTTTGAATAGGCAACTTCGCTAATTGAAAATTTTGATTTAAATTGAAAATGTCTTTTGAAGAAGGCAAGCATTCTGTTATTTTGTTAAAAGTGTTTTTTGAATAAACATCTTCATATTTTTGAAAATTTTATTCTGTGAAAGTATCTTTTGGAGAAACGAAACTTTCGTAATTTTAAAAATTCAGAGCACCAATGTAAATGGCTTGATGATGTGGAGAAAGCCCATGCCGAATTATTTTCAAACTTATTTGCAGTTTATTTTAATTTTTATTATTATTTTCATTCCTGGAAGATTGTATTTGACCATAACCATGCGCATTCCTTTGGTGCCAAGGTTGTTCAAATCCACTCTAGATTGATTCGAACGATCCATTGAACTTCTGTATACAAGTCATTGACTTTTCATTTCAGTTGGATCTGGATAATGGGTCGTGTTCATATCTTTTCAAATTATAAGTGTTTGTTAATATTAATTAACCCGAACACAATATAAATAATAATTTTATTAAAAAAATATATTCAAACATGACACAATTATTAATCAGATGATATTACATGACATGTATAACTCGATTATGAATAACTAATTAAGATTATTTTAGGCTTAACATTAACTGACACAAATAACCCATTCAAATTTGGTTGATCAAATTATATAATTAACCAGTCAAATAAGATAACATAAAAATAACCCATTTATTAAACGAGTTGAATGGGTTAATACGAATTCAATCCAAATATTATTATAATCAACTCAAGCCGGTAAAAATTGTATGAAATTTGAATCGTGTTAACTTGTCGAATTCTTTTTTTACCTGCCCTAATTTCGGTCTTGGAAATGAAGTGGACGCAACCCAGGATTAAGGCAGGAACCCAAAACAAAGAGCTAAATCTTATGTAGGAAGCCCAGCAAATAAATGTGAGTGGGGAAGTGGAGGATTAGTTAATTCAGTTGAGTTGAACAAGGAAAAGGCTAAAATAGGGAGGGCATTGAATGGAAGAAGTGTGTCAAGAAAGTTGGGGAGACAGAAGAGAGTCTGAATTGTGGGCATGTTTTTCTCGACCTCCATTGCAGGGATAGTAGGCAGTTCATCCCGGTGCATGCAATCCTCAAAGACCATACCCCCTCCCTACCTCATTACCGCTCCTCATCTCTCTCCGCGTGGAGGAGCGGGTTCCTCACCACCACCTACAGACGCCCATGGAAATCTCCCTGATCCTGATCATCATCTCTTACCCGATTCCCCAGAACGCTTTCAGGATCCAGCACCCGTCATTAAATCCCAAAGATCAAATCTACCATGTTCCGCCCCACCAAACAGCAGTCGCTGAACGTTCACCAGTGCCCCTGGTCAGAAGTCTAAGTCGTATCGTTCTCGCTGTATAATCATCTGCATCCTCATTTGCTTCATCGCCGCCGTAGTCGCCATCGCCGCCGTCATTTCCTCCAGACTTATCAATCCTAAGACTCCCACTTTCCAAATCCAGAATCTCGTCTTCGCCAACTCCTCCCGTTCCCCTCCACACTACAAAATAACGTTTAAAGCAGAAAATCCCAATTCGAAAACTGGTATCATTTACGAGGACGGTGGTCATGCTTCTCTCTCGTTCAAACAGCAGGAAATAGCAGACGGGGATTGTCCCACTTTCTCCCTAGGCTTCAAGGATTCCACCGTCTTTGTTTTACAACTAAATGGATTGAAAACTGCGTTGCCTAAGGAGATTGAGAGGAGCATGAAAGGGGGAAAGTCAACACGACAGACCTCTGTTTCTCTGTCTCTATCAATGGATTATCCCATAAAACGAAAAGTTTGGTTCTTCAAAACGGGTAAGAGACTTGCTGTTTCTTGCAATGTAACGGTGGATAAGTTAGGGAAAAGGATACCCGTGTAATATCCAGGAATGTCGCAACAAAGGCTAATTGATAGTGTGCCCGAGTCTGAACCTGTTTTCTATTATGAACTTTTCTTTTTGTTGGGTTCTTTTTCCACTTTTTATTTTCACTTTAAATTCCGGCCATTGTTAAAGATGATAATGAGGTAATAATTTTGGTCTTTTGTTCATAAATCATATAATTCTTCTTTTCTTTTGTTTTAATCCCTTTGCCTTAGTTTCTTCTTTTCTTCTAATGCAGGTGTTGTGTCATTGACTTCCACTTTCTCCTCCTCCCTGAATTCTCAATGCACTACAAAACATTAATTTTCAAACAAATTGGGACAAATAAAAAATTCATAAAAGTGTTACTAATTCTCAATGCCATTTTAGAGTTTGATGAAAAAGAGCAGCTCAACACCTCATGAAAGAGTTCCAACATGGCATTATGTGAGTGAATAAAATTTAGAATATGTGAATGCTAGATAAATTCATAGTCCTACTTGAATAAACAAAATCTTATGATATGAAATAATAAGCATATTAATGTATAAGACAGTAATATTTTTTAAAAATCCTCAGAAATCCAAGAAAATTTAGAATTGATATATAATCAATTAAGACAAAAATACAAAGCGAAATAAAATTTCATTATAGACTATCAAATAACTTCAATTTTTTCTACTCACTCATTCTCAAAATCATTATATACTTAAGACCTCCTTATCTTCCCTCTTATCTCTTAAGACATTAGATTTTGGACTTGCTTTTGTTTTTTTAATTTTACTTAGTTCAAAGTAGAATTTAAAACTAAATTATCTTTAAGTCATGTTTGCTGCTCCGCCTCTGCATAATGGTAAATTGTTAGAATTTTTAAGTGTTTGAAGCCAAAGTAAAAATGAAGTCAGCATCGGTTGGGAGAGGTTTTAAGCAGAGTTTATATTGAGGAAGAATCTTCGTGAATAGTGATGAGAATTGGGCGCTAGTGGTGGAGTGGGTCTCTTCTCCATGGGCTCCCGCGGTGGGCTACGATATATATATCATATATATATATATATATATATATATATATGTCAGATGGGCGCTTGGGCACTTTGGGGCGTGAGGCAAATATATTTTATTTTTTATATATTTGTTTTAAACAGTTAACAGTTATTATGGAAAGTTACAATGTTCTGAAAGGTTGCAAACTTTCAAAAACACTGCAACTTTAGGTTTTATAATAAGGGTTTTATATAACATAAAAGAAGGGAAAGATTAAAAGAGTTCTCGTTGGATTGATCTGAAGTCTTGAGCGTGATATACGTAGTTTATCGCGGGAGATGATCGTCACGGTTGAGCTTGAAGCCATGAAAGGGTGAATTATTATCTTTAGGGCGTTCTTTCCAGCAAAGACTACAAGGGATTAGTTTTTATTATATTTCATTTATATATTCTGTGATATATATTTTATAGTATACTGAATTATTTTATTATTTGCATTATCCAACATAAATCACTCTACATTTTTTGTTTGCTGGTACCTTGATTGGGGGATCTAGTGCTCCACCTTTAAGCTTTAGAAACAACCCTCCCCTATGTATAAGCATCAGGATCAATAACACAGCACTATATCACTGCATGCATGGGGATCTTTTAAACGTAACCAAATGCATATTTATGTTTTGATTGACGTACTGAAACACATCCCGACTTTCTCCACAATAATCGGTATGCCCCTGATCATTCCACAAAAACGTCAAGACCCCTGGTGAAATGAAACTGAAGCCCCCCTCTACTTTGCTAATTATCCAGAGAAGAATGAATATATGATAAAAAGTTGAAACTTCAGATTTTCTTGATACTGACCATGTCCAGGAGTGTTGTTATTCCAACAGCAAGTAGCAATAAAATGAAAGAAAAACAAGAAGAAGAGAATCCATTCTCCACACGCCAGATTTACGTGGTTGGTATTGTGTCTACATCACGAATGGTAACGAAAATTTTCACTATCACTAATTAAGGTTATATAAAGAGGTATTTATAAAAATTCTATGTATAATAAATCCACAAAAATACTCATATAGCTTGTATACATATCACAAAGAGCTTTGCCCCACCCATAACCTATTATTTGTCCCCAATGAAGGAATACAAGCTTGAAGGTCAAATGATGTTGCTCCGCTCAATGCATGCATTGTTGAAGAATGAAAAATAACGCAGGAAGATAAAGGAATAGGAGTGCAGAATTGAAACTTTTATTTTGCTCCAATAATCATCTTAATTACATCAACTGAATCAAAGCAGATTAAATAGGCTAATAACTAGTCATGGGTTCACACGTTACTAACTTTGAGACATGGGTACAAAACGTGGGTTGGTGGATTGTGGATGAGGAAATGAGGATGGTGTGCAAAACGTGGAGAAGTGGTGAAACTAAGATATCAAAATGACCTTCAACTGAATAGAAAGTGGAAATAGTGGTTGTACGTGACCACTGATTTATTCATTTGACTCAGTAAATTACGACCAAGTCTACCACGTGTTGAAGCACTACCAGCTTCCCTTTGCTTCAAATCTTATTACTCCCATTTTCAGTAAAAATATTCGCTAACGACATGTGAAGCGAAAGACTTAAATATGATATCGACAGATTTGCATTTGTTCCACAGTACTTCAATGCAATTGTTTCTTCAGCAACCAAATTTCAAATAAAAAGACATCGAATGTCGATGTGCTTCATTCTACTATGGAAGGCTAGATTTTTTGTCATAGAAATGTATCCCTTGTTATCACAAAAAATCACAGTCACACCTTCTTGCTTTTGAATCGCTAACAATCTCCTTATTAGCCTTGACAAGCTAATGTAGTAAGCGATAACATATTCTACTTCTAATGATGGCCAGCTACTATGTCTTGCTTCTTTGAGCTCCGTAAAAGCCTTTTTCCCTCAGAGTGAAAACATATAGCGGAAATTACTCTTTCTATCTTCCAAATAACTTTTACTTGATCCTTTGTGATAAAACCAAAAAGTTTGAAATTTGACACATTTGGTACGAATTCCGAATGAATAGTCCACGCAACACTATCTCAAGATTCTCTTAGCTACTCGAATGGTGTTTTGTTGGGCCATGCATAAACACGGAAGCACACTAATAGCATATGCTATATCATGTCGTATATTGAAGTAGTTGAACACGCCTCTATGCTTCTATAATACCTTGCATTAGACATACGGTCCATCATCAACAAGTTTCTCATTAGTATTCATGGGAGTAGGTGTCGACTTACAATTCAACATGTTAAACCAATTAAGCAAATCAGTGGCATATTCTCTTTGAGAAATAAAATGCCATCGGGTGCTGGTTCACTTCAGCCAAGAAAATAATGTAGTAGCCCAGTCGACATCTCGAATTTTCTCGTCATACTAAATTTAAATTCTCTGATAATATTAAGCTCAAAGGAACCCATTTAAATCATGTCATCAACATATAAGCATACAACCAAAAAATCAACATCACCTTTCTTCTTCACATAGAGGGTTGGCTCATTTTTACTTCTTTCAAACCCATTTGCCTTAAAATAGGAATCAACCTTTTTGTACGATGCTCTTGGAGCTTGCTTTAGTCTATACAAGGCTTTCTTTAACCTATAGACCTTATTTTCATCACAAGTAACAAAGCCCTCAGGCTGTCCCACATACACTTCTTCTTTTAAATCACCATTCAGAAAAGCAGATTTAACATCAAACTGGTACCTGAAACAAATTCGAATTGTCTTTGCTTGAGGCTAGAAAGAGTTCTCTTATCACACCCTGCCCACTTTGAGTGAAGAGGGGGCCTGACCTGGGATGAGACTCCTTTACTTGACTTTCTGACATTAGTGGGCCCATTTCAATACGTAAATCCATATATCATGTATAACTTGTAAAACTCTGGCTGTAGTAGTGTTTAAAATGTCTTGTCATATACGTACACGAGTCCCGATTACTTGTACTTACACAAATTCACTATTACGAAATATTACGTTTACATTCAAAAGCAATCAAAACCTACATCAAGTGGACTCTGTTGTTATGTTGGCCTGGTAAATGCGGGCCACCTCCCGGATGTCCTCTTTAGTACCTACCACGGATGAAACACTTTCGTACTAAACATAGCTTAGTAGAAAGCAGATAACATATATGACCATAAAGTGGTCCACGATTCTAGGATACATGTAACATAATGCATATGTAGGGTTTATGTATAATAGAGATTCTATACTTAGCGTTTCATATAACATAATTCTTATAACGGGATTTTCATATCTCCGTAGGAGTTCAGAACATAAATCTTGTACAAAAGGTACCCGTAGGTACATTACAGAACATAACTGATTTCTTTTGCTTTCTTATCATTCATTATTTAGATTCTTATCATATAAATGTTTGCCTGTATAGACCAGTAACAATAAATAGCGGGGGCGACCTGATAGAGTACCCAGTGCGGTGCAATCTTTGGCAACATACATGCCACGTAACGAGTGTCGCAACCGCAATCACGGGAAGTCGTCGCGCAGACAAAGCGTTTACGCCCACATAACAAAGATTAACCGTGAATGCAATCTGTGATGTCGTCGCCTAACGAACATTATAATACCTCAAAATATGTCATAACAGTCTTATAACATGTTTAGGATGTAATATAAGTTAAATCATAATTTTCGGGAAATAAAATTGAGAAACCTGAAAATAAGTAAGGGTAAATTTTTAATTTGTCAAAACAGGACACAAAAGTCATAATATAAGAAGAGGATATGCTATTATGAAATACTGCGACTTAATTACCAATGAATGTAGATTGGGACCAGATGGTGCCAGAAGAAAAATAAAAATAAAAGGGGATAAGACCAGTTTGGTCTTATCTTTTGAAACTAGCGATAGAGATGGAATAAAGTAAAGAAAAAGGAAGAAAAAATCAAGGAAAAGGCATGTGACATGTAGGAAAGGGAGGATTTCTCAGCTGAAAATCTGATTAAGGGTGATCCATAAGAAAGGAAAAATAGAGAAAGAAAGAGGGGAAAGAAAGAGTTGTAGAGAGAAACTCCCACATTTCTCTCTAAGTTTCCGACGATCGGACAGCGGTTTCGGGCGGAGAAGCAGAGAAAAAGTTCATCATACGACCAGGGGGGCATGGGCGAGTTTGGGAGTTTGACAAACTCCACAAAGGTGGGGTTTTTCTTCTACTTAGTTTGCAATCCTTGTCCTAAGGGCCATTCGATGGCATGGGTTGTGTGGCCCGTAGTGGGCAGTGAACCATCCACGAGACTTTGGGATGGGTGTCTTTAGAACTTCGGAATTTGTTTTTCGGAAAGTCCGAGGCTTGAGTTTCAGACTAAGTAAGTGTCCTTGTGTGCCATTAATAGGTGTTATGGATAAAATGAATAATGGTATTGGTTGTGTCTTGCCCCAGAAAATGGTTGCGAATTTAGACGAGAAATTACCTATTTTTATCATACACATTAACCGGACCTTAGGACTAGTTTTTGGGTGAGAAATCAATGGAATTTGGTAGAGAGATCACTAAGGTAGTGTGAAATGCACGTCGATGAAACGATGTTGAGACTTTCAATTTCTCCATTAGGACCTCTGTAGCTCAGTTATGGTCTTTTATCTGAATAGTCTAATCGGCTAAAATTCGTGACTTCGTCCCGGCCGCTACGTCCGGCTAAGCCCCAGTCAGCGAACTAGGTCAGCTCAGCTAGGTTAGCGGGCGAATCGTCGGCCCGAGTCGGCCGGGTAGGTCGACTCGACTTCGTCCCGACAACTGGTCATTTCGGCCCCGTCCCATTTCGGCGGTCGGCTCTGCGGTCGGATCCAAGCTAGGTCATCTCGGTGATGACTCGTGAGTCAGCGGCTAAGTCGGCTCGGCCGGTCGGCTCGGCTGAGTGAGGCCTCGATTTTGGACGACCTGCTTCTTACGTCAGAACTACATTTATTGTTCTTAAAACTCACATGAAAGCCCTTTGAGTCTAGAATCCGTATACTTATATAGCTTGATGAAATTGGAATGATAGTAAATAGCTTCGTAAGCATACATGGTAACCATAGTTATTCATGCATATAATGAAATATGAAAAATGCAAAATAATAATAGTTTGTACATATCTAGCATATAAATACGGATGACTAATGGTATTCGGGAATATGAGATATATGCGAATATAAAATAACACATGGTTATACTTGGGAGGAACTACAGTGAGGATAGATAGGCATACTGTGGGGAAAAACAAATTCTGTGACATCGCGATCAGTTAGCCGGATTTGAGTCATTCACAGCACCTTCAGGCCCTTATAGATGATCATTGTCTCGTATAATGATAACAGCGCCTTCAAGCCCTTATAAACCACTGTTTCGTACAGTGAGTATAGCGCCTTCGAGCCCTTATAGTTTCCTTTATCCACTTCTAAGGTTTATGCAAGCGTGAAACATAAAACAAATGACTTGAATATGACATATCAAATGATATGATATGATGAGAGAAGTATAGCAGTTTATGTGATGACAAGTATATTGTGACAGAACACGAAGCAAAGTGTAAATGATATGAAATGTATATGAATGTTGATAAGAAATACATAACATGGCATGATAAGTAAATGAAATATGTAAAAGCATATTTAAATGATATAATCATATTTATATGTGTATGCATGTATCGAAGTGTGATGACCCCTTATTAGAGGTCATCCGTATGTATTAATTCCCACTAAGTTATAAACAGCAAAGGGTGTTTTTCATCAGTGTGATAAGGGTAGAAACCGAGAGATGGGACCTCCACGTCGGTAACCCAGGCCCGACACATCATGGGGTGCCTTTGGAAGACCATTTGGTCACATTTTTATACGTTTGTTTTGTAAACAATGTAAATAACTATAAATGTTAACCTTTTCCATAAGGAGTTTGTATATATTTGTAATCCCATTTCTTCCGCAAAATATAATACAAGTTAAATGTTTAACATTACATTATATGAACGAACAAGCTTAAAGGTTATAAGTTTATAAAATAAAATAAAGTGACACCCTCGCTTAACAGGGTGTAGCAGGGTTGGGCGTCACGGAGTTAGTGGTATCAGCATCCGAGATAGGTTAGGATCCTCAATCGGGGTGGACCAAGGCAGGGGGTGTCTGAATTTAGTGGTGCTCCGAGCCTAGGTTTAGGCATTTTTGGAAGAGTCTTAGATTAAGGATGTACCTACATAGTAATGTGTTGCCTAATGCAAATGTCCTTGTTTTATATATTGTCTAGAATGGATCCACCTCGAAATTTGTAGATGGAAGCATTTGGCGTCAATCAACTGGATCAATGCATGCAGTGGATTTGATTCAATGACAAATGAATATGCTTCAACTGAAGCATTGGTAAAAATATCTCAGGATATGGCAAGAGTCTTCGATCGACTCACGGCCCCTCGAGCTCCAAGGGATTCAGTAAGAAAGCATGGAGTGGAAGAATTCCATGGTACAAGTATGAAGGTAGATAAAGCTAGGAGTTTGGCTTAGAAAAAGGGTGGAAAGGGCTGGATTGAAGTAGGATGCCCTATGGACAGGCCGCATGTGCGAGTTTCATTCTTGCGAGGTGCAACTTATGATTGGTGGAAGCTGGTTTTGAGTTTGATTTGATATTAAAGATAAGTTGGTTATCAAACACGGGGCCGTAATTGATTGTGATAAGAAAATAGTCACCTTAAATTTCGACCTATCAAGTAACGATCCCAGGTGTATCGATTTGAACCCGTCTGCAGTTATTTCGGTATGGATGTGCGGAGACCCCACGGCGGAGTCCCGACGGTTGCGGATCGAGCCGAAGCACAGGTGGCCTTGGGCGAAGCCATCAATCAAATCCATTTATTCATATATACGTTTTCGTTCTCAAATCTTTGAGGAAACGATTTCCAAATTTCAATTCGGTAAGCCCATAACCATTTACATTTAACAAAATCATATACAAAACATTGTCATGCTAAAAAATAGTGAGGTTGCTTATGACGGAGCATACTCCGTGGACTTTTTGTATGACTCTGAGCTCCTCGATCTTGCCTTGGAGTGCACTTCCCGATCCTTGTCGATCCTTTCGGTACACAGGCATTGATAAAAACAATACAATAGCATTTTCATGCTTAGTGGTTCCTATCTGTTCATTCATTCGTTTCGGTTGTATCAAATCATGAAGTTTTTAACTCATGAAAACTTTCAAATGTTTTTTGATGATCAATGTCAATACAATACATATACATTTTCACATACAATCATTTATGGTTCATTGATCATCCCAATATACACTTTCGTGTGCAATAAATCATTTATAACAATTCATGCATTTCACAATTCTCTTTTCATTTCAATTGCAATCATACTTTTCAATTCAGTTTATCAGATCGATTGTGCACATCGATTGATTACGCCATACTTGAATTTAGCATGTTTTGGTATAAAGGATATCAAGAATCAAGCATGGTCCGTGGCTGCGATGCCAGGTATAACGGTTTTATAACTCCGATGCAGGTCGGAGTAGACTCTTTGTGGTTATTAAAAATCAATTTTGTGAATACTATTGATATTGTCCTACTGAAACACGGTCCAGTACTACGTCAATACATATGTTTGCGATGCTAATTTATTATATTAGTATACGATCTATCCTTTATCACCAATTAGCGGTTAACATTCAATTAAAGTTAAAATCCTTTATATCAATACAATACAATGGTACATTTTCAATAATCATGCGAATTTCATATGCAAACATTCCACCGATCATTTGCCTCCGTCAATTAAAAGCAATCAATATGTTTTCTTATGCATTTTAAACGGAAACACAAATCTTGAAATGAGAATAGGAGAAGATAGAGCAAACCAAAATCGTTGCTTTGATTAGATCTTGAAATCGACTTAATCTGAACTTTCCTTCTCGTCAGCCTGTTAAATACAATGACAATCACATATTAAGTAGGTTATTCTAGAGTTTTTTGGTCGGGGTTTATGTCTGCCTATCTCCCTTCACTTGAAAATTTTTATGGGGACACATGAGTCATATTTCTTCACGTACTTCCTTCAAAATAAAATTATAGCTCTATGATCTATTTTTAGTAGGAATTGGAATCATCTCATTTGGATAGCAAACTCGAGTTACGGTATTTTAATGCCAAAGCTGGTCCGAACATCTTGACTCACTCGGTTACCTATATATTCCCAATTTAGGTCTTAACTCCATAATTTGGTAATAGTTCCTTACTAATTTATTTATGGTTAGGTTTTTCTCATTAGAATAATCACAGATTTGGATGCAAAACTCAAATTCTTGCATTTTTATACCAAGAATTTGCTCTAGAATTTGAAAAAAGAAAACGAGAATCATATTGTTCTTGGACATAGCTCTCCTTTGATGGATTTCTAGGAACTTTGGTGTTACAAGTTATACAACTGGCCCAGTAAATTATTCTCACCAGAAGTCTATTTCTGGGAATTTTGAATCGCGATTTGGATATTAAAAACTCGAGCTTATGGCCTAAATACCATGTTCAAGCAGCATCAAGCTGTTAGGCCAGGCAATAGAATTTTATCGGCAGTATCCTTGGCCAATTTTACAGGTCAATGGGGTCCCGAATATGCGATGCCTTTATTTCAGGAGATTTGTTCTCCCTAGGCGTCTAGTGTATGACAATTTGAATGTCAGCTCAATTTGGATAATGACAGTTATGTTGCGAAAACAAAAATATGGGTTTGGAAAATTTTTTGGCGAAACGTCTCATTTAAACTTCATCATTTCTCTTCGTGATTTTTCTTCAAAACACCTCAAAATCAAGCCAAAACTCGAAAAGAAACTCTCCCGATAACATATTAGAACAACCATGAGTAAAACCTATGGATGTATTAGGTTCTTCAACCCAAACATCATTTAAAACAAACTATGGTTTGTGTTCTTACCTTGCATCACTTGTCTCTCCCAAGCCTTGAACTCCTTCTCTTCTTCTTCCTTGCTAGAACTTGAGCAAACATGGAAGTTCTACCACAATCTTGATCTTCACACACAAAACCTAGGTTTTCTCTCTCCCAAGCTCCAAAACGTTTTTGGCTCCAAATGGGGTGTTCTAAGACCAAATGTGGCTCAATACCACTTATTCTCATAAGGCCCTTAAAACCTCATTTTTGGACTTAAGTTCTCACAAATGGGCTAGCTTGCCCATATATTCTTGTATTTGCACTTCACTTTATTATTTACTCTAGACCTTATTCTTTATCGAAATGACCCTTAGGGTCCCGATTTTAACAAATTCAAATTTTGCCCTTTCACTCTGGTTAACCTGTGCTCGTCAAATTCTTCATTTAGCATATAATATTTAATTATATACTCACATATTCATTTGTACTTGGAATTTAGCCATATAATCATATATATCATTTAACATTTATCAATTATCATTTAATCATTTTCTCAATTTCTAAAACCAAGCTCATTTCAATTTATACCCTAAACATATAATAATATTATTATAAAAATACTAGGGTATTTTTGGGGCATTACAATGGAAGCCCGACATTTTCCGAGAAAAGGTTGTGAAGCCTTTTTGGCTTTGATTCTTGACTCCAAAAGAGAGCAAGTGAATTTCGAAAATATTCCTGTGATTAAGGAGTTCCCTGATGTATTTCTCGAGGAATTACCGGGAGTACCACTTGAAAGAGAAGTGGATCTCTCTATAGAAGTAGTACAGGGAACGACTTCTATTTCGAGGGCACCCTACCGTATGGCTCCAACTGAACTGAAAGAGTTGAAGACTCAATTATAGGAGCTATTGGATAAGGGTTTCATCCGACCTAGTGTCTCACCTCGGGTGTGCTTCGCGATATTTGTTAAGAAGAAAGATGGCACTCTTCGATGTGCATTGAGTACCGGAGCAAAACAAAGTGCAGTTAAGAATAAGTATCCTTGCCAAGAATAGAGGATTTATTTGATCAGCTTGAAAGGAGGCGTGCTCTTCTAAGATAGACGGCGATCGGATATCAACTCTAGGTAAAAGAGGTCGATGTCCCAAAACAACTTTAACCCGAAGTACATGGCCATTATGAATTTTTAGTAATGTCATTTGGGTTGACCAATGCTCCGGCTGCATTTATGGGCCTGATGAATAGGGTTTTCCACCCCTATTTGGATCAATTTGTGGTGGTATTTATTAATGTCATCCTGGTGTATTCTAAGGATGCATAGGAACATGAACACCATTTGAGGGTAGTATTGCAATTCCCGAGAGAGAAACAGCTATTTGCAAAGTTAACAAATGTGATTTTTGGCCACAGCGGTCATTCTTGGCTCATATTGTATCTCAAGGAAGGTATTAGAGTGGACCCAATGAAAATTGAAGTAGCTATGAATTGAAACTCTCAAATGTAAATCAAGGTAAGAAGTTTCTTGGGTTTGGCTGGTTATTATCGGAGATTTGTACAAGGATTTTCAGTTATAGCATCCTCACTTACAAGATTACTCCGGAAAGGGGTGAAGTTTGAGTGGGATGATAAGTGCCAATCCAGCTTTGAAAGGTTAAAAGAAATACCGGTTGAAGCACTGGGCACATCCAACCTACTGTGTAGGGGATTATGCTACAGATACGATGCTCGGAAGATAGGCTCGATGTGCTGATGTAAGATGGAAAGTGGTGGCTTATGCTTCCTGCATGTGCTTGAAACCGCATTTAACAAAACTATCCCACCCTTAAGATTTGGAGCAGAAGTTGTAGTGTTCGGGGTCAAGATTCGGCGACACTATTTATATGGAGAAAAATGTAGAATTTTTTTTTACTGATCATAATAGTCTGAAATATTAGCTAACTCAAAAAGATTTGAACTTGAGGCAACGTCGGTGGTTAGAATTGTTTAAGGTTTATGATTACATAATTGACTACCACCCTAGAAAAGCAAATGTAGTGGCAGATGCCTTAAGTAGGAAAATGATTTATGCTTTGACTTTGAAAGATTATGATCGAGATCAGACTGATGTGGAGCCTTGTCAGTTTAATCGAGTATAATGGATTTAAAGCAATGATAGTAGATGCTCAGGAAAAATGATACCAAGTTACAAGAGATAGTCTGGGCCAGTCAGATCAGACAAGACTGATATAGTCTATGACAAAGTGGAGGTTTGTTGTACAATAGTAGATTATGTGTACCGAATGTTATGAATTTGAAAAAAAAGATATTATATGAAAGCCACAATACTATTTTCACCATGCACCCTGGAGGTAATAAGATGTACCAGGATATGAAACAATACTATTGGTGGCGAGGGATGAAAAAGGACATTTCTGAGTACGTGTCTAAGTACTGACATGTCGTTAGTAAAGGCTAAACACCAAGTATCATCCGGCTTATCAACTCTTCCAATTCCCCCTAACGGAAGTGGAATAACATTACTATGGATTTCATATCCGGTTTTCCCTCTCCCAGCTGGAAACAAGATGTAGTTTCCTGGTAATTGCGGAGAGATTGACCAAGTCTACTCACTACCCGGGTCCAACTTAACTACCCACGGCTCGCCTAAATGAAACTTTATGTGAGTGAAATTGTCAGATTGCATGGGATTCCCTTATTGATAGTGTCCAACCGCAATCCATGGTTTACGTTAAGGTTCTAGAAGGAATTACAGTCAGCTTTTGGTACGAGACTGAATTTTAGCACTACTTTTTATCCACATTTAGATGGACAGTCTGAAAGAGTGATTCAAGTGTTGGAAGATATGCTACGGGGCTATGTTTTAGATTTTCCGGGAAGTTGGGATAGGTATATTCCACTGATGGAATTTGTCTATAACAACAATTATTAGTCCAGTATTGGTATGGCCCCGTATGAAGCTTTGTATAGAAGAAGATGTAGAAATCCTATATGTTGGACAAAGTTAGACGAGCATAAGATTGTTAGTCCTGATTTAGTAAAAGACACTGAAGAAAAAGTTCAGATTATTCAACAGAGGTTAAAAGTCGCAATGATAGACAAAAGTGTTATGCTAATTCAAGAGAAAAGATATAGAGTTTAAAGTCAGAGACAAAGTGTTTTTAAAAGTATCTCCCGCAAAAAGATACTCCGTCAAGAAGCGAAAACTCGAAATCCAAGATCCATATCGCTCTTACGAGATTTTAGAAAGAGTCAACCAAGAAGGTATCAAGCCACTCCCTACCCGGGTTAGCCAACATATGACGACATGTGTCTATACTTCGGAGATATCGTTCTGACCCATCGCACATACTACCAGTGCAAGAGATACAAGTACAAGAGGATTTGTCTTATGTTGAAAAGCTGAAAGCTATTCTGGCTCGAGAGGTGAAATAGTTACGCACGTAAGGCACCATTAGTGAAAGTGCTCGCAACACTCACGGGCAGGGAAAGCCACTGGGAGCTGGGCAACTACGAAGCGCAAAGATCTCGCAATCCTCTTCACCATAGGTAAATTTCGAGGACTTTTAAGTTGGGACAACAGAATACCCCAAAATATGCCCTAACAATTTTATAACATTTAGTGGTGTAATATAAGCAACTTACAATTTTCGGGAAATAAAACTGAGAAACCCGAAAATATGCAAGGGTAAATTTGTAATTTGTCAAAACATGACACAAAAGTCATAATATAAGAAGAGGATATGCTATTATAGAAATACCATAAGTATGGTGCAAATAGAATGTAATTTGAGGACCTAATGGCACTTAGAGGAAAAATAAAATAAAGGGATAAAGACTAAGTCTGGGTCTTATCTTTTTGGGAACAAAACGAGAGAGAGAATAAAAGAAATAAAGAAAAAGGAAGAAAATCAAGGAAAAGGCATGTAGCATGTGGCATGTAGAAAGGTGCAGAAGTTTCCTCCTTCAAAATACTACGGCGGTGATCCATAAGAAAAGGGAAAATGAGAAAGAAAGAAAATGAAGTGGAAAGCAGAGAGTTGCAGAGAGACTCCACCTTCTCTCTAAGTTTCAGGATGCCCCAAAACCCAGTGTCCGTTGACTGACCCACAACCCGTTAAAATCTATATGTCTCGTATCGCGAGACTCATACCTGAGTAAAAATGCCTCTTGGGCTCATAAACCAATACTCATAAAAACAAATAGCACAACTATATTCCAATTATCTCCCAATAATTCAATAGTTGATTACACTTTTATTCAAACATATATTAAAATCTAAATTTCTAATACATGTTATATCCAAAAGCATCAAAGCCACAACCCGACTTTCTTCAAAATAGGCCTCTAAGATGAGCCGTCTCCTCGAATGCTCCCGTAATTAAATGACATTCCCCGACAAGTGCTGAAGCATCGTCAAGAGCGTGAACTCTCACTCCTAAATGGGTTACTCTCCACCTAAGTGCATTCACGCTCCAAAATAAACACACACTCAAGTAACACGTGATCCTACTAATATCTACTGATCACCCCATGTCACGAGTCCTCACCGACTAATCACACTCGCTTCTGCCATGGCGAGTAAATAATCATTTTCAAAACAAAACCCTTTGTTCTTGAAAGAGGCCACCGAAGTAAGCCTGCAAATATGGGACTACCTCCCGAGGCGACTGTCATGAGCCCGAAACCGCCATACCCTCATCCGAAATGATCCGCCGCCCATCTCCCAACCCAATTTCCGTATCATCCTGCGTAGCACTCCTTTCGCAACCATGTCCGTTTTTCAGAAAATCATGTCATGCACTCACACCTAACTTCTAGGGTTACTCAAGCAGATATGAAAATGCATTATGCCATTTTCAAAATCATTTATACAATATGTCAATATGCATATTTTCAATCAACTACAATTACACACATGTAATTCAACACATCAATCATCACCCAATTTAGCTCACTTGAGCAATTTACATTATCATCTCCAATGGCTTACAAACACAATTTTATTCCATATAATTGTGTCATTGTGTTAACACATTAAATCATGTCTTAACCTATCTATTTCACACATACCAGCTATTCATTTCAACAATTCACACAAGTATGGACGACGGTCCAACTCCACACAAACCCGGGACTGATTTTAACAGTCCCAAAAACAGAGCATGTGGGCTGTCCGTGGACACGTCCAACCTCAGTTCCACTTTTTGAAACTATTTTCCTTGCCATTTTCGCCTACCATGTAAAGCACAATTTATTTAATAAATCATCACACACACCCCAAAATGTCCCTAAATCAAGTACGGGAGTGCACAAATGGGTCTTAAAAATCCCAACATTTCGGTTCCAAGATTTGGGACCGATCAAACGGCCACTCACGGCCTCAATCCAACATAAACATCAACAAAACACTTAAACCAAGAATAAAACAAGTAGGATGAAACCCCTACCTCACGGAGTTTGTCGAAACTCCTTAAATCCAGTGTCCACGCGTTGTCCTTCCTCCGCAGAGCAAACTTTGCTGGTCTCAACGACCCACGGCCTGATCGCTCACACCCTAGAGAGAAGGAAGACTCTCTCTCACTAAAAAAAATCAAATTTGAAGCTACCGGATATTTTTCTTCTCTTTCCCCCACGCTTTCCTTTTCTTATTTCATTTTCCATCATTTCTTTCTTTTTCTTTCATTTTCTCCTTCTCGTATTTCTCTCCTCCTTGAGCATTGACCGTATAATAAAAGGAGGAAGTTTCCTCCTCTTCCCAAGCAAAATGTGTGGCTTTCCATTTTCCTTCTTTTCTTTTATTCATAATCTTTTACGACAGATCATTTCACATTTTTATTTAATATGAGCCATGAATCATAAGCACCATGTGGCTCAATGTGAGCCATTCCTTTTATGCCAAGTGTCACACTCTTGAGGTGCCATGTGGCATCCCCTTACCTTACCATGTGTCATCCGACATCCCACGCCTCGAAAAACGTGAAATCCCGACCACATCGGAATCCAACGAAATTCGACGTGATTACTAAATTTCGCGAGATGATTTCAACGGAAAAGTCTGTTTCGTCTTCCGAGATCTATAAAAATTTCGAATTTTTACCGAAATTACAATTTTACCCCTTTTTGAGAAAATTGGATTTTCTCGGGGTTTCACAAGTTTCCCGGTGATCGGACCGGCGGTTTCAGGCGGAGCAAGAGGAAGAGTTCATCATCACGACAAGGGCTTCGTATAGAGACAAGAGTTGGGGAGTTTTGACAAACTCCAGAGTGCAGGTTTTTCTTCTGCTTTGGTTTAATTCCTCGTCTAAGGCATCTCAAATGGTATAATAGCGAGGCCAAGGATGGTCTGAACTCGTCCTAAGACTTTGGGATAGTGTGCTGGAACTTCCGGATCAAGCTCGCATTAGTCCCGGCTTGAGTTTCGACTAAGTAAGTGTCCTGTGTGCCACACAGGCGTTATGGCTAAAATAAATAACGATATTGGTTGTGTATTGCCCCAAAGGAAATGTCTGGTTGCAATTTGAACCAAGGGAAATTATCCTATTTTTTTTATCATACGCATTAACTGAACTTTAGGACTGGTTTTTGGGTGGAAAATAAAGGGAATTTTAGCGCTTTATTCGATCCGAATTCCGATTGGTGGGTCCGAATCGAACTCGTGGTGCTCGATACTAACTAACTCCGGTACACCCAACCCTAAGCACCCGATGTTGAGCGAAGGCGTCATATATATATATATATTTATTATTTTTTTTCTATTATTAACTTATAAACTTATAGCTTGTTTATTCATATAATGTTAAACATTTAACTTGTATTATATTCTGTAGCAGTGGATTACAAAATATATATACAAGCTTCATAAATGGAAGTGTTCAACATTTACAATATTTACATTGTTTACAAAATAAACAAAATACATACATTAGACCAAATGGTCTCTCCAGTGGGCACCTAATGATGTGTGGCCGACCGATGCGGGATTGCTCGTCCTCCTGGGCTTCCTCTTTCCGTACCTGGGCCACGCATGAAAACACCCGTGCTAAGCTTTCTGCTTAGTGAGAATTAATACATATAGATGACCTCTACTGAGGTCACCACACTTCTATACAAATGCATATACTTATGACACATATAACAATTACATATACTTATCATTTCTCCTTTATATACTTTTTTACAACATGTTTCATTTCTTATCATATTTCATATACTTTTCATGTCATCTCAGACTTTTACTTCTTGTTCTTGTAATCAGATAATTAGCATCGTGATAGCAATGCTATGCTTTTCATATCATGTCATATATTCTTTACATTTCATTTGCATATACTTGTCATTTTCTTTATGTTTCATGTCTCCGTAAAATACCTTAGGAAGCTGATAGCTGGAAATAATCAGATGTACCAAGGTACTACTATCAGACGACGCTTTTCTATCTCAGATATACCAGTTGGTACTTCATCATTATACGAGACGTTGACCTATGCCATGTAATATGTGACCCAAACGTGGGCCAGATATACCCGAAGGTATCATCACCATATCAGACAAATGACCTATGCCATGTAATGATCCAAACGAGGATCTATGTTATCGACCCAAATGGGGCCTCGATATCTGTAAATTGTATGTTGCAGCAACTGTGTCCCTATAGGCATGTCTATCTATCCCTCTACCAAGTTCTAAGCAGAGAATCCATGTGTATTTTATGTTCAATACATATCTCATATTTCCGAATAATTATGGTAATCCCACTGCAGCGTTATATGTGACAATCATTTTTTCGACCTTTTGCATTTTTCATATCTCACATCTCACTTTACACATTTACATATACATATACATATCATATACTTATGTCATATTCTATACTTGTCATATACACATGCTTATATATGTTCCATACATATAATTTACACATGCTTATGGAATCTTATACTTTCTTATCATATCATGTACTGATCACTGTTTACATATCATCACATATAACAAACTTATACTTGTTCAGACCTCCTATAGGAGTTACAGAACTTATACCTATACGGAGGTACTTATACCCGTACTTGTACTTCTATCTATCTTATACTTGTTCAGATCTCTCGTAGGAGTTACAGAGCTTATACCTATACTCACGGTTTATACTCGTACTCACGGAGCTTATACTGCATCACGGTTTATACATGCACAGAGAGGCACCAGAGGCACTACAAAGAATCCTATATACTTATACGAGAGGTACCAGAGGTATCTTCAGAGCCAAACGACGTATTATCAGCTTATTCTTATTCTTATTCCACCCGCTCTCATATAACCGTTGGACTACTTGTGGACCAATAATAATAAATGAGCAGGACATAGCACAATAGGTAATCGAAGGCACTATAGATAGCATTGAGGTGCCGTAAAGACAAAGGTAGAGGTCGTGAGCACCGACAGAGAGTGTCACGCACTAATCGTAAAGATCAAGATTATACGTGGTCTCCGCTCACACGTAGGTGCCATGTCATTCAATCTCTGGCCTTAGGCAGTCCTACAATTATATGTTTCAGGAACTTACTATATTTTCAGTGGAGCCTACTATTTTTCGTGATTTATGGACCTAATATGGGTTCCACTTTTATCAAACTATATACGGATGGATTCTTGACTCAATGAGCTTTCCATAGAGTCCACACCTGAAACGAAGTTCGGACGAAGAAGTTATGGTTGTCCAAAGTTGGAGGTCACACATAGTCAAACCCAGCCGAGCTGACCTGACTTGTCCGAGCTGAGCTGACCTAGATGAGCTCACCTAATGTCCTCCAAGGGCATATTAATGGCTTCTTGACTCAATGGGATTTCCATAGAGTCCAAGAACACCCAAAATGGAGTTCGACGGCAGTTATGACCTTCCGGTTGGGAGGTCACACGAGTCAAACCTGCAAATCGAAATGACCGACTCGCCGGGAGTTCCGAGCTGACCTAAGGTCAGCCTGTAGAGGTCAACAGAGGTTAGCCTCTAGAGGTCAGCCTGTATAGGTCAGCAAAGGTCAGCCTGTAGAGGTTAGCTGCTACAGGTTGACCTTAAGCCGATTAGACTATTCAGGGTAAAAGGACCATAACTTAGTCTACAGAGGTCTGAATAGAGAAATTCAAAAGCCTAACATCAAGTTCACTGATGTGGCTACAATTTACCAAAAGGATTCATTGCCAAATTTCCTTTATTTCTTACCCAAAAATCAGTTCTAAGGTCCGGCTAATGCATATGATCAAAATAAGTAAATTTTCTTTGGCTCAAAAATGCAACCGTGACCTTCCAAAACACATATATATGAGCTCTGTAGTTTTCTCAACTCAACCCTAACAAGAAATGAGTTTGGGAGTTTCCAAACCCAACCCATACACAAAATAGAGGTTTCCAAACCATGTATCTATACTTTCTATACCAAAACTAGACAAATACTATACTGTTTCATACTAGAATCCATACAAAATCTCTAGGCTTCCATACATAATTCATAGCATCCATACAAAAACACTAGACTTCCATACAAATATTCATAGTTCCATACACACATAGTTTCATACTCAGATCTTTTCCTTTTCCCTTCATTCTTCTTTTCTTTCTTCTTCTTCTTCTTCTTCTTCTTTCTTCTTCTTCCTTTCTTCTTCTCTCTTATCCGTTTTTGCTCTCTCTTTCTCCAAGACCAAAATGAGATATTTATTTCTGGGTCTTATCCTTATTTGATCTTATCCCCTTTTTATTTCACTTTTTCTCTTTTGAGCATCCTCGACCATCCAAATAAAGGATAAAACTTCTCCCTCTTCCTTTCCAAGCAAGCCACTTGTCTCTTCCACAATTTTCTTTCCTATTTGCTTATTCGAATTTTAATATCTTCTTTTATTACTGTTTGGTCCTCAATTTCATTTTTATTCTCAATTAAATTTATCAAAAATCCTACTTTGACATATGAACTTATTAAATTATGACCCTTGGGTCCTAAATTGGTAAATTATTAATTTACCATTAACTTTTGTATTAATTCCGGGTTCTTGCTTATTTTATTTTTCTCTTTATTTTATGCCGGAAAAATGTACTTTTGCTTTTATTATACCTTAAACATGTTATAAAACTGTTATGGCATAATTTGGGGTGTTACAAATTTGGCAGTGAGTCCTTCAGGTAAATTGTAGCCACATTAGTGAACTTGATGTTAGGATTTTGAATTTCTCCATTCGAACCTCTATAGCCCAAGTTATGGTCCTTTTATCCTGAAAAGTCTAATCACCAGTCATCTCAAAAGAAAGCTCACCCGCTAGGTCAACTCGCCTAGGTCACCCGCCAGTCACCCTAAGCAGGTCAACTGGGCTAGGGTCATCTCGACTCAGTCAGTCAGCCCGGCCTGGGTCAGCTTGGCTAAGCCGCCTCGCCTGTGTTAGCTCACTAGGTTAGCCCGACAAGGTCAGCTCGGCCAAGTCAGCTCACCAGTCACCTGGCCAGTGAGGCTTCAACTTCTGAGACGACTATAACTTCTTCGTCCAACTCTGCCGTATGTTCTTAGACTCTATGGAAAGCCCTTTGAGTCTATAATCCATGCATAGCTTGATGAAATTAGAATGATAGTAAATAGCTCATAAGCATACATGGTAACCATAGTTATTCATGCATATAATGAAATATGAAAAATGCAAAGATACAATGAAATGATCAGACATATCGCATATGATTACCAAATGACAATAATTATTCGGGAATATGAGATATGTACTAAACATAAAATACACATGGATTGTCTACTTAGAACCTTGTAGTGGAATAGATGGGCATGCCTATTAAGGAAAAACAAGTCTACAGCATACTAATCAGTTGGCCCTGTTTGGGTCATTACAACGCCGGCCCTATAATGGGCTATCACCTCGCACAATGATAACAAGGCTTTCAAGCCCTTATAGACCACTGTTTTGTACAGTGAATACAGCGCCTTCGGGCCCTTATAGTTTATCCACTTCTGTTTATAAGCATGAAACATAAAACAAATGACTTGAATATGACATATGAAATGGATATGATATGATAAGAGAAGCAAAGCAATTCATGAAAATGACAAGTATATTGTGATAAGAACATTAGCCAGTGTAAAATGATGGCAAATGTAGAGAACGTTGATAAGAAATGTAACATGGTATGATAAGTAAATATAAAATATGTATAAGCATATTTAAATGATATGATATATTATATGGCATGATGTAGATAAGGTGATGACCCTTATTAGGGGTCATCCATATGTATTAATTCCCACTAAGATATAAGCTTAACACGAGTGTTTCATCCGTGTAGGTATAGGAGAAGCAAAAACGAGAAGTTCGAACACTCCACATCAGCAACCAAGGCCAACACATTACTAGGTGCCCACTGGAAGACCATTGTTCTGCTGTATATGTTTTGTTTTGTGAACAATGTGAAATATTGTAAATGTTGAACACTTCCATATATGGAGAGCTTGTATATATATTTTGTAATCCATCAAGCATAATATAGTACAAGCAAATGTTTAATATTACATTATATGAACGAACAAGCTCAAAGGTTATAAGTTTATAAAGTGACACCATCGCGACACCTGTGTCGGGTCAGCGCTGGCTGTGTTAGTGGTATAGAGCATCCCGATCCGATTCTGACGCCCACTCGGGTCGAACTGTAAATGTAGCGTCAAACATGCCTATTCATTCACTATCCAGTCTCCGACAAGCATACAATTATATATATTACTGAGCTTGTTATATTATTCTTAATCACATTAGCAATTAAGGCGCAAGAAACAATGTTTACCCAACTTACAGATCTGGGTCGAGGAGGCCAGGTAATGTATACTTTCATATAATTTTGTTTTAAAGGACCTTCATTCTACTTATTAGGATCCTCAATTAATCCAATTTTATGCCTAATTATCTTCCATTGAAATTCCAACAAAAGAGTAACGGTTCTAGAATTAACTGAAGAAATAACAAAACTGGAACTGTAGCTTGACCTAGGCGTTGCAGAGCTACGCCTAAGCATAGAGGTTCACCTAAGCGTAGAGGTTCTACGCCTAGGCATAGCAAAAACTTCTCAGGAGGGGTCTCGGGTCCTCTTAGGCGTAAGGACCTCCGCCTAGGTGGAGCTCTACGCTTAGGTGTGCACTCCCATGCCTAGGCTTAGGGGTGTCATTTTATAACTTAAAATGGACTAGTTTGACCATTTTTACAATCCTTTCAACTAAAAACAAAACTAACACAAAACCAACCACAAAAGCCGGCAATAACCAAAATACACATGTATTGAAGAGTTAGGGTTTTCCTAACCCAAACATAGACAAAGAGGAAGTTAGGTTAATTTCCTAACATCAAATGAGAAATTTCCATACTTATAGTTTCCATACTAACAAATATGAGAGTTCCTAACCAAAGTTCCGCCATATAGGTTCCATACTTGGAATTCTTCTCTTCTTCCTTTCATTCTCTTTGCTTGAACAATTAGAAACCAACAATGGCTTCTTCTCTCAATTTGTAACCCTAAGTCTCTCTAAGCCGAGAATGAAAATATCTTCTCATTCCTAGACCGATTTTGGTCTCTTGTATCTAAAAATTAGCTTAGGTCATGTTTGGCTTATCACATTTTGGACTTAATTTATTAGCTCTTGCATTTTAGTCATTTATCTTTCTTTCATTTACACATCAACTTATCCAAAATCTACAATAATATATCATCTTCTTGTTTTATGACCTTTGAGTCCTTAATCCCAAAAATTATCATTTTACTCTTGACTCTTGAATTAATTTCGACTTTATCCCTTTTCACTCTTAGCACTTAAATTTTCGAAAAATGCTAATTTTACTTATATTATACCTTAAATGTGTAATAAACTACTAGGGTCTAATTTTGGGTGTTACACTTTCAGTTTCAAAACAAACCGCAATGAGTTTATTCAAAGTCAATGCCTAGCTGGCAGTACCCTTTTACCACCAAATGAGCTTTGTGTTTCTATATAGTGCCATCGGCATGATAATTTGTTTGATAAATCCACTTTAGCCCAATAAAATTCTTACCTTCTGGTAGATCAACCAACTCCCATGTTTCATTCTTCTCTATGGAAAATATCTCCTCTTCCATTACATCCAACCACTCTTGACTTTCTATAGCTTCATCATAACTAATAGGGTCAAAAACATACAAAGCAAAATCACATGAATCATATCTTCCTTAAGCTTTGGGTTTGATAGGCCAAGTGCGTGTGAATTAAGTTCGCTGCGTGCGCAAGTGCACGGCGTGCGTATTTAAGTAATAAAGTAGTGAGTGAGTTATCGTTCCCCTTGAGGAATGAGCCTATTAAGTACCAATTCTAATTTAGTCTTACTCTGACCGGATGACTCAGAATTGTTTGTGATTTAATTAAACTAAAAGTAAATGAGGTATAAAAGAAAATACTAGGGTTTCGATTTCACCTAGCTACATCCGAAGGATGTTTTTGCAAAATCATTTAATGGTTTTTAGAGCCTTTATTGATGACAGGTTAATCTTGTGTAAATGTTGATCTCTCTCGAGCATCGACACCTTATCCCAAGAGCAGGTCATATTGCATCTCTACCTCAAACCCTAGAACTCTAGGATGCATTAGTACCTACCCTCAATGCCACGTATAAAACCACAGTATCTCTACTCCATGATTGATTATCCCAATCTTATTCACGTCCCTAGGGTTTTTATCATCTCTCGATCTCAAAACCTAGCCCTACAAGCATGCCTATGTTGATCAAGTACAAGCATGGAATTAGAATGGAATCAGACATTCAATAATAGCAAGCGAATTAAATAATTAAAACTAAAATTAATCCATGGTTTGTAGCAAGGTCACATCAAAACCCTAGAAACCAATCTAAAACATTCTAAAATGAAAAACAAGGAAAAACAAAGAAAAATGAAGAGAAAACTAGGGCAGAATGATGGCTAGCTTCGTCTCCTCGATCTCTTGCAGCAGCTTGCAAACCATCTTCAAACCCTAGGCTCTCCTCCCCAAGAGCCCTAAGGTGTCTCCACGCCTATCTCTCTATCTCATGTCCCTCAAATCCTCAATTTTTATGTCTCCAGAGGTCCAATTTATACCCCTCATGAAATCCCCTCGGATGGGCCTTGAAATGGATCAAATTATGGCTCATTTAGGTCACCGCGGTGCGGCGTCGCGCCGCACGCGGAAGCACCAAAAAATCTTGCTCCTGAGGCGTGCGGGTGCATGGCCCCCCTATCTTTGCTTCATTTCTTTATGCCTTTGCACAATCATAACTCTCTCACCTGAACTCCGAATTGCGCGTTCTTGGACTCTACAGAAACCTCTTGAAGTTAGGAATCCATAAATACCAAGAACAGTTCCATCATATGTCATTTTCTATGTTTAAAATGCAATAAAGAAGAACTGGTTCGTTGTTGCTTCTCTACAATTATTCTTTGTTTTTGTTCCACTTCTCGAATGTGTATCTCCCTTAATACGAATTTAAAGTTAGTGATCTTAGTCTTGTTGGAAATCTTGTGAAGTCCTAGAATGTAGTTACGGGTAGTTTAGAGCCATTTGATCTCCCGTTAATAAAAAAAAATTGAAAGGTCGAATCTGTTTGCTATATTTCTGATTTTTCCACTTTTTCGTTGTCTTTGCTCCAAATTCGTAAAATTTCGTCAAATGGATTACCTAATCATAAATATGAACATTTAGAGCATTAAGGCACTTATTTAACATAAAACCTTACTAAAAACTAAGTAAACCTTAGGGTTGTAATGAGTATTTTATATACTCATCAATTTCCTTGGTGGGGTCTCTGATGAAGAGCTTGAGGGTGAATGAGAACTCACTGGAGTTGATGGGCTTCTTTGTGGAGTAGAATGGCTTGATGTTGAGCTATTATCACCATATGTGTAAATGGATTCTGCTTCAGGAATTTGAACTTGTAACTCTCTAAAAATACCCTAGAATTTTTGTAATAAAAAATTATTATATATTCCGAGTATAAATTGAGCCAAACTTGGGTATTTTTCAGGAATTGTTAAATGAATATTGATTAAATGATTATATGACTAAAAGCGAGAATGCAAAATATTATATGCTAAATGAAATTGATTGGACAGAAACTAGCAGTGTAAAAAAAGCAAATTTAAATTTGTAAAATGAAGACCTAAGGGTCATATGAAAAATAAGTGATAGGTCTATGTACAGGAGTAGTTGATAAGTGAAGGTTAAGATTAAGAGGCTAGTAAGTTTTAAGTGAGAAAAATGGAAGAATGGATTTTAAAGAAAGCCCAGGCAAGACATATGAGATTTAGGGGATTAAATTCCAAAGTGATCTAAGGAGCTCATTCTTGAGCAAATCCGTTTTTGGAGGAAAGGAGAGAGGAAAAGGGAGAAGAGAGTTAGAGACAGCAGAGGATCAAGCTTTGGGTGGGATTGTTTCCCATTTTCTTGCTTCTAAGAATCCAAGCGACCTACGAAGGCTTGAAGAGATTGAAGTAAGAAATCAAACCCTAACTCCTCTTTGTGATTTTTATTTAGGAAAAGCCACCCAACTTGGGTAAAAGGGGTTTATTGTTTCTAACCCACTTTTTGAGTTTTTTAAGTTGGAGTCCATGGTGGGTTATGATATACATGAGTTTAGAGGGTATAATTTTGAGTTTTGTGGGTGAGAAATGGCAAAATCTGCCATTTCTAGGCGAAGGCTCCCGCACATTGATGCACCAGTCTAGAAAGTGGAATCTTGGTACCATTGCCACAGAGGGGAATTGGTACCGGTGCCAAGGGTTAAGTGTAGGTACCCACTTCGCAATGGGGCTGTGCCGTTACGATCAAAGTGGTACCGGTGCGAAGCTTCCAGCCTTTGTTTTTATACCCGCGCAGCATTAAGTCTCGTATTTGTACGATTGTTTGAGGACCTAATAAAGGACAATGGGGTTCATATAAGAGTATACGAGAGAAAAAAAGTATCGTACCTCACCGCCTCGGCAAAGAGATTAATTGTTCAACCACTAAGAGTGGAGAATTTGTATTTGACTAAGAGCGGGTGAAGATGACAACCTGACCTAGGACTGGTATCGAAAGAGACAAGGAATCGATAATTTGATCTGTTCTCTATGACTCAATTCCCATTTCAAGTTCTATTTGTGAAAAATATATTTATATTGATTTGAATTATTAGTATTCAAAATGTTTGTCAAATATCTGCATGTGCACGTTTATTTGAACTATAAGTGAGTTTACTGTATGTGAGTAAATCACTTGAAATGTATATCAATGACCAACATGACTCGGATTCACCAACCGAATTGTAATGAAGGTAACCGTGATTTTGCTCAATGAAATCACATTACTACTTAACACAAAATGTATGGATCTACTAACCGAATCCGCTGATTGTTAATAATTTCTATACCCAATGTGATATCAGAATATTGTGATATCGAATGTGAAATCACATTACTACTAAATCGATAAATGTGATTGTGATTCACCAACTCGACCGTCATGAATGTCGACTCTATACCATGAAATCGCAAACCGAAAAGCGAAATATGATATTAAAAGTGTATTTGTATAAGTATCTTTTACATTACTCATAGACTTTGTATAAAGGCATTATTTTGATAAATGCATGATTCGTATTGAACTGAAATGGAATAGAGAACTCGAATAGTACCATTACATGAAAATACTGTAGTATTGTTTTATCAATGCGCAGGTACCGAAAGGATAGATGCGATTGAAAGCGGACTCCAAGATCGAGGAGCTCGTGAGTCACTTTAAAGTTCACAGAGTATGCTCCGTCACATGCATCCTCACCATTTTTGAAAGTATGACATCATATGTAAACAAAAGGAGTTCAACTTCAAATTATTTTGCACTCTTATATCCGAATAAGATTGATATTATGTTGTAAACAACATAAATGCCCTTTTGGTTAAATGCATATTTTGTAAAAGGAATTGTATCAATTTGTAAAATGCTTATTGGTCATTTCTAAATTGAAATCGCTCGCAAAGATTTGACAACGAACGCTTATATTAATGAAATGTGGCCTAAAAATGGATTTAGTTAATAGCTTCTTCACCAGCCCCTAGGTTTCATTGATTCACTAACCATGTCGGGCCAGGCTCAGGGGTCGCTACATTTTAGTAGTATCAAAGCATCCCGGATCTGGGTCAAACCCGCCAATCGAGTCAGACCGAAAAGGGGTGCTACAGAACTGATGATGTCACACTGCTATTACTTGAGATCCAGTTTTCTTCTTCATTGAACTTGACATCCCTGCTAATAATCACTTTACCACTTATAGGATTATACAGCCTATATGCTTTGGATTGAGAACTATAGCCAACAAAAATGCATTTTTCTGATTTTTTTATCAAGTCTAGAAAATGCGGAAGTAACCAGCATAAAGCACAACCAAAAATTTTAAGTACCTTACTCCAAGGTTTTCTTCCTTTCAAGCTTCATAAGGGTCCGATTGATTGCCTTAGAGGTGAAATGTTGAGAAGGCAATAATCGTTGTTGCTACTCCTTCTACTCCAAAATTCTTTAGAATACCACTTGTCGCCATCATGCCAATTCATCTCCACCACGCTTTGATTTTTCATTCAGGCCACCCCATTTTGTTCCTATGGTAAAAGGGTGTCACTAACTCCCTGTGAATGCCATTTTCTTCACAAAAAATATTAAATTCACCACCTATCTGATCAGAGGGTCTTTATGTTACATCCACTTTGCTTCTCCACTAACGCCTTGAATTTCTTGAAATTTTCAAAGGTTTCTGACTTGTGTTTCAAAAAGAATACCCAACTCATGTGGCTGTAATTATCAATAAACAACAAAAAATATCTACTTCCTCTAAAAGATTCAACACTCATAGGACCACAAACATTAGTATGCACTATCTCAAGATAAGAGGAAGCCCTTAAAGACTTGCTTTACTTTAAACAAATTTACTTTGCTTCTCATAGACATTATTTTTACAAAATCAAGATCATTAATTCAAGTGTTCAACAACCATATTTTTTGAGCCAACAATTTTAACCCTTTCGCATGCAAATGCCCATAACGTAAATGCCATATTTTTGCATCATTGTTCCTTGCAACCAAGACACAACTTTTCACATCAGACACTTCTAAGGGAAACATTTTATTTTGTGCCATAGGAATATCAACAATTTTTTGGCATTTTTCTTATCTTGAATGGAGCAGAACCCATTGTCAAACAAAATCAAATATCCATCATTCATCAATTTGTAGACCCTCAATTTTTCCCCTCAACAATTGCATTTATACTATGGGTGTCACACTCACCCATCGTTCTCATATAACACCATTAGGGCCCTTTGTGTTTACCGTCTCAGCCTCTCGGTGGGCTTGTGGTCCGCTGAGTGCGTATGTAGTTCACTCTGAGTGTCATCATGGCTTTATTTTTTGGTTATTGCATCGTGCTATAGAAGCAAGTGGGGCCCTCGAGGTTTTAGTTCAATCAAAGTTTATTAGAGCATGTCACCCGGAGACTGACTTTGTTTCGATCATATCTCCCTTTGTCCGAACTCCTTCGTAATTGTTCACCGTTTGTTTTGTTGATTCCTTTATTCAAGGAGGTTTTTTTAAAAATTATACTTTTGTCAACCGTCACTAATCTCCCATTTGACCGTTCATCGTACAATACGTATACAAACACAATTTTCTGGGGTGATTTCGTGAGCACTCCTCCGTTTCGATCATATCTCCTCTATCCGTACTGAATGGTGCACCGCTTTTTTTTGTTGGTCTCTTTATTCTTCAGGAAACATTCTATCAAAATTTCATAATTTTCCTCAAACTGCATGGACTGGTCAAGTATCCGGTTCAACCTGCTAATCGGGACAGCCTTGTGGAGCGCTATTTTTGCGGATTTCGAGCCCAAATCCATGATATGGTTCGGCCCCATAAGCTCTGGGGCCTTGAATTATACGGCAGTATTTTGGGTCCATTTTGGGCCTTGGCTTGTTACATAGCCCACCATGAATCCATGTGGATACTTAGGGTGAAGCAAGCTAAAATTCAAGATATCTTCAAATTTCGCATGGAAAATGAGAGAGCAGTTAATGGGGAAGTCAAGTTTCCAGACTGACTGGGGCCCTTTCCAAAGCTTGAAGGTGGAAACACCAGGTAAACTGATGCTGAGGTGGGAATCGCATAAAAGGAGAAAGACTAAAGTGGAAGAGATCTTTTGGTGAGACACTTTTCTCCTGTGTCTAAACGCACGTTTATCGATTCGCTTGATGCTTAGTTTGTTTCTTCTCTCGGTTGCGGGAAGAGGTAAGAAATATCAGACCCTATCTGTTCTCATTCTTGAAGAGATATTCTGATCAAATTTGAGGTTTCTCCTCAACTATCTGTTTGCCACACTCATACGTGAAAGCCTGGCTCAACAGCCACCGGGCAAATAGTTTGAGATTTTGGTCGGGTTCTCACTCATCCGAGCTGAGAATCGATCACCATTTGTTTTGTTAGATTTCTAACTCTTTATAAAAGTTCTGGGAAAATTTTGAGAGTCTCTCTCAACGATTTGGACCGGTTTGAAAACAAGATTAGCCTGCTCATTTAAAGTTAGGTTTGCAGAAAGGCAAATTTTTATGTAGTTTGTTGAGCCAAGTTGGTTCTCACTCATCCGAGCTGAGAATCAATCACGTTTGTTTTTTTTAGATTTCTAACTATTTTAAAAGTTTTGGAAAATTTTGAGAGTCTCTTCAACGATTTGGACTGGCTCTGAAAACAAGATCGCCTCTGCTCATTTAGGTTAGGTCAGTGAAAGGCAAGCCATGAGTTTGGTTGGTTTGGCTGCCTCACTTCATCCAGCTGAGAATGATCACCGCTGTTTTGTTAGATTTCTAACTTCCTTTATAAAAGTTCAAAATTTTGAGAGTCTCTCTCAACGATTTGGACTGGTTTGAAAACAAGATTAGTTTGCCCATTTCTAGGTTAGGTTTGCAGGAAAGGCAGTTTGATGAGTTTGCTGGTTTTGGTTGGTTCTAACTCATCCGAGCTGAGAATCGATCACCGTTTGTTTTGTTAGATTTCTGACTCTTTTATAAAAGTTCTGGAAAATTTTGAGAGCCTCTCTCAACGATTTGGACTGGTTTGAAAACAAGATTATTCGGTTCATTTAGGTTAGTTTGCAGAGCGCGCTGCGTAGTTTGTCAAGTTTGGTCGTTCTCACTATCCGAGCCGAGAATCGATCACCGTTGTTTTGTTAGATTTCTAACTCTTTATAAAGTTCTGGAAAATTTGAGAGCTCCTCTCAATGATATGGACTAGTTGGAAAACCAGACGCTTGCTCATTTAGGTTAGGTTTGCAGAAAGGCAATTATGGTTCTATGAGTTATTGGTTCTCACTCATCCGGGAAATGAAATTGACTCACCGTTTGTCGTGGCTAGATTCCTGACTTTGTAAGATGGTTCTAAATTTTTGAAATCTTTTTCAAGGGCGTTGAAGCTGAACCGACCGGTTCATTAAGTTCTATTCTTTGGAATGATAGTTTTTGGATACTTTTCTTTGTTTGGGTTAGTTCTTGGTCATTAGAAATGAATCGCATTGCTTTTGTTTTGTTGGATTCCCGGCTTTGTAGGAATTTTTCTGACAATAACTAGAGCACCTCCAATCGTTTGAACTAGTTGAAACAGTTGACGGTTTGCAAGGCTGACTCATAGGCGGCCCGTATTTTAGCATGTTTCGTCCGGATCTATGTAAATTGCTCTTAGTTGCAGGGAAACTATAGGCTGCCTTTAAGGTCTGAGTTCAGTTTTGGTTTGAACAAAGTGAGGTGAAAGTGGCAATGTGGGATTGGTATGTATGGATGGTTTTAGTTTGTGGTTTTAAAGGGAATGTGTCTTTAAGTAAGCAAAACCACTTACCTCAGCTGACTGCTTCCTTTCTTTTGGTATAGGATCGATATTTGGTTTAAATGCGGTGTAGTGTATTTATTTGCTCTATCTTCTCTTCACTTTACATGGCTAGGGACCTCGGGTACATGTAGTCGGTTAGTATTTGTATTCATATGCATACATGGTGTTTGGATTCGACATTTGTGATGCATTTGAGGCTTTTTTGTGACCTCTTGTGTGTGGCAGCTAGGGACCACGGGTATATTAACAATGTTGGGTAATAGATTTCCACATAGATGCTTTGTGTTTGGGTGTGTGCCTTTGCTATGTTGATGGCTGGCCTTTGATGCGCGTGGCGGGGACCACGGTGCATCATTTATCTTTTGGTTGAGTGTTTAAAGCATCTTAGATACAGTTAGGTTGAATTGATCTGAGTTATGTTTAACCTAGAGTATCGATCTGTGACCCATATGCTCCCTACATACCCGATTCACTAGTGAGGAATAGAGTTTGGACTGGAGGGGTGCTATAATATGAAATTTTGCCTTTAGATCGTAATCGATCCCAGGACCAAATCTAGTTTTTCGCGGGGCTGCTTTTTCCATCCTTTGGAGTCATTGGGGTTTGTTTCTTCTTGGTTTCCCTTTGTAAATACTTAACTAGTAGAGTGGCGACTCGAGAAAAGTGTCTCCTGGACGGATTACTCTAAAATTAATCAACCCACATTTTCCTTCCATTTAAAAAGCCCAGAGTCGCGGCTTAGTGGATCGGGTGGGGTCCTGATTGTCAACACTTAATAGATTATAGACTAAAATTAAGACATATACATTAGAGAGAGTTTTACATTACCCTTTTTAGTTTTTCTGTGACCATCCCCTTGCCGGCGGCACATGCATTATCTCTAAGTGAACTTCACTTTTTTTGTGACTCATCAATACTCCTTAAATAAGGACTTCATTCTAGACATGATTCAGGCATCATGTAGCATCCTAAATTATACCTGATAAACTTTATGTTTGAGGATGAAAACAGTGCCAGGCATAAGCCAAGAGTCGAGGTAAAATAGTAATTTGGCAAAATCAAGACTCTCAAATGACATAAGTTAAGAGAGATTATATGCTAAGATAGAATATATATAAGTTTGAGCTGCAAATAGAATGAAAAGGGAAGGACTTAAAACAAGAAAAGTTGGGACCAAATTAGCTGCCAAGACCTGATAGCTATGGGAGAGAAACATTCTTCATTTTTGGCTAAGAAAAGAGAGCGAGGGCACGGTTTGTGGGGAGAATAAGAAGTCATTCCTTGGGGCTTTTCCATGCTCAAGTGAAGAAAGGAAAAAGCATTGGAGCTTAGTTGCCACTAAAAGCATGTAATTCTCTTTGGCAAAATATTTTTCTATATTTGATTCAGCATACCATGTGTTGTATAATTTAGTAAATATCATAATATCCCAAGTTTATTAATGTAACTATAATCTTGGTATATAACAGTATATACTGAAGATGGTGAGATTAGATAATAAACTAAAAGCGTAAACTAGTAAATCAAAGTAGGGATCTTTGAGTCTACCATCTTTACTAATCAGGTCCACTTAACATTAGAATGCGATAAATGTGATGGATTCATGATGTAGTATTTAATAAGATGGAGTACTTTAATATGTGATTACATAGGACATGACAGGACATTGATTAACTCTTAAATGATCACGAATTTACAGTAAGAGTTTCTGTAGTATCCTTTGAATGATCATATGCGGATTGATCTTAATCACGAGTAGTCATGGACTCACATGCATTTCTAACGGCCGACCCGATCATGTGAATGTTAATAAAGCTTTGGGGCCAAAGGGGCCCTCACGGCTTCAAAAAGCAGCGTCTACTAGGTTGAGAGGAGTCCATATATATAGTGTCGAGTAATTCCTGATCGATGTGGCCTTTTGATTCATGAGATTACGATTACGTCTAAGGCAGACTGATATGTCTTGGAGACCTGTCAGATAAGTGGATGGGAATATGTCCCTCTGAGATATATGGAATCCAAACCATGTAAGGGAAGTCGGATAATTGGTTCGCAAGGTGTTAAATTACTGGAATTAGAGGCAGTTTAGGCGCTCTAATTTATAATAGGTTTATAAATTAGCGTTCATTAATTGAATTAATGGAACTTAGGATAAAGATATCGCTAAAGGGGTAAAACGAGTAATTTCACCTAGCTCACAATGATGGACCAATTTTGAGGATTGGTGCATGTAATGATCATATCAATGGGTACCTTGAGTATCTCAACTCGTAAATTATTTTGTAATTCTGAGAGTTCGGGTTTGATTTTTAATTGGAATAATCTTTGGAACCTAATAAATTAGATTAATTGATTAAAGTTAGGTAATTATCAATTTATTAGAGCTTGGAGTACAAGTCCATAGGTCTAGACCGCCTACGCAAAACATTGTACAAGATTAAATTTAACAAATAAATCCCCTTTGAAAGGGGCATAATTGTAAAGAAATTGTTTCATAACGCTATGTGCGGTATTGGATAATTAAATGTTATTAATTAATTATGAATTACTTAATTAATAGTAATTACCTATGGATGAAGCTATTAATTAGAGGTAATAACATTAATTAATTATTGAATTAATTAATTAATAGTAATTACTATATGGATGGCAGTTGGTAGAAATTAATCTTATTTATTTTAATCCATTTAATTTGAATTAATTTTTAATTCAATATTCCAAATATACCATAGATCGATAGTTGATATCATTCACATTATATATAATGAAACCAAAGAACCTAGGCGTCGGGTGATAAAAATAGAGAAAGAGTTTCACTTTTTTTTGCCTCCATCTAACCCTCTTGATCTCATGTGTTGAGAATATCAAGAATTTTAAAAACAAAACCTTTGTTAATATATACTTTACTTACATTACCATGGTGAAGATGAACGGCTTGGAAGATCGTGGAAAACAAGGAAAAAAAATAAAAGGATTTTGAGTTGTCAACCCTACTTACCAAAAAAATCTCCTTAATTTGATTGAGGTAATTCTTTTTTATTGTTTGTTGATTAGTATGCATGTACCATAGGATCGTAAAAAGAGTTTTTATTAATTTTTAAAATATACTGGACCAAAATCTTTCGTTGCAAACTTTGTTTTGAACTTTAAAAACCTTCATAAACTTGGTTTAAAAAGCGCAGAGAAAGTTAATTAATTATCAAATTTATTGTAGCTTGGAATTACAGGTCCATAGGTCACCAGACCGCCTCTATAAAACACTATACAGGATTAAATTAACAAAAACTCCTTGGAGGGCAAAGTTGTAAGAAATTGTTTCACATGCAATTTATGCTTAATAGCTTTATTGGATAATTAAATGTTAATTAATTAATTAATTAATAGTAATTACTATATGGATGAAATGGTTAATTTGAGAAATTAATAACATTAATTAATTATTGAATTAATTAATTAATAGTAATTACTATATAGATGAAAGCGATTAATTGAGAAATTAATCTTATTTATTTTTAGTCATGGTGAATTAATTTTAATTCAGCATTCATCCTTGATCAATGGTTGGGATCAATTTGAAGTCATATTATAAATAGAGCCAAAACCCTAAGCGTCGAGGTGATAAAATTAGAGAAAGAAAAAGAAAAAGTTTAAGCACCTCCATCTAACCCTCTTGATCCTCATGTGTTGGGAATATCCAAGAGTTAAAAATAAAACCTTTGTTAATTTATGCGCTCGTACGTACCACATATTGAAAGAGGAATGAGCAGGAAGATTGTGGAAAACAAGGAAAAAAAATAAAATGATCTTGAGTTGTCAACCCTACTTACCAGAAAAAAATCTTACTTAATTTGATTGTAATTCTTTTTGTATTTGTTGATTGAATGCATGTGTACCATAAGATCGTAAAGAGTTTTATTAATTTTAAAATTCTTGGACCAAAATCTTCGTTGCAAACTGTTTTAAACTTTAAAACTTTCATAAGCTTAGTTTAAAAGTGAAAGAGATTAATTAATTATCAAATTGTGGGCAGAGTATAGGTCCATAGGTCCACAAGGCACGCCTCTATAAAACCTTTGTTTAGGATTAAGGTATGGAATATCTCTTTTGGTATGGAGAGTATGTAAAATGGTTTGGAAAAGTATCCGACTCATCTCTCATTAATGTTGTTTTTTGGTTGAGTTGAGTTTAGTTTGAGAGTTATTTTGATCTTGTTTTGGTTTGGTTTGGGATTGTCCATGGATAAGGACCAAATATGTAAAGAAACATGTAGAGTATATTAATGGATTTCTTTGTAAAAAATTTAGCCGTGTTTTTGTTTTGAATTAAGTATCATGGCTAGATACCTCAAATTGAATGATTTCATTGAAGGAGAATCCTAAGACCAGCGTAACTTTAAATAATGAGGAGAGACCAACGGTCGAATTATGGTACTATAGGCCATAAATTTGGAATTCAATTAGGTTCTTGGTTTTGGCGACGGACCAGGCGCGAAGTGTTTGGGTCGTATCTTGGAGTAGAGTTGATCCCAGGTGGGTGAAGATTACAATTTTTTTGGTAAACTAGACTTCTTGTAGAATAATCTCCAAGAAGGGATTTTAAGAATATTCAGCCCCTGTTGTGCCCAGAAAATTCTGGAATTGGAATTTCGAAATATGTTCTAATTTTGGTACATTCTCAGTGTTTGAGTCATAAGTTGAGTTTTACTCATCCAAATTGAGTGATTCCAATTTCTGTGTAATCTAGAATTATTGTAGAATAATTCCTAAGAGGGAAATGTAATAAAATTCAGCCTCTATTATTCCAAGAAAATTGTGCAAGTGAAGGTGAAAAATCTGTTTCTAGGTGGGAAGAACATTTCCCATAATTTGACCTCTTTGGAAAAATGCATTGTTGATGCATGATAGTTATGACTTGAAAACATATAATAATATGCTCCAAAACACATATAATTTTAGGTCTACCTCGAGGCCAGAATAGTGAATGAATAGGCCACGTACATTTAGTGCCTTAACCGTCTATTTAGTGCTTGGCACTCCTATCTAGTGTTCTGGCGCCCTGTTTAAAGTATAGCGGGCACTTCTATTTTGTTGACACTCTGCATAGTGCTATGACACTCCTATTTTCGTGTTGCAAGCACGTCTATTCAGTACTGTACAATACCTTCGGGTACTTGTTGTGTTGCATTCCTTTCATTCATTGTTACTAGTCTATACAGGCAAACATTTATACTAGTTAAATACAGATAATGAACCATAAGTAAAGTAATCATCTATGATGCTCGACATAATTCAATTGCTTTGTAATGTACCTCGGGTACCCTCTATACAAGATTTTTGTTACTCCCTGGGAATATGATAATTCGATATGGTGATGTATATGTATGTTGTAATTGTTGACCCTTTATGTGTGGCCCATATATGATTAATACGTTTCCCAACTAAGCTATTAACCTTACCCAGTTTCATCGTGAATCACCCAGAAAATGACATCAGGGCATTCTTAGCCGAACTAACTGACATTAGAGTACACACCACGCCTTGGAGTTTTTGACTATGTTTGTAATGTAAATGTAATATTTTGGACGTAGTGGAACTTGTGTAAGCATAAGTAAATGGGACTCGGGAAAGTATGTACATGAATAGTTAAACAACGCTACGGTGGTCGTATTACAAGTTTTATTTCATTAGTAAGAATTATATATAAAATGGACTCACCAATGTTAGAAAAGCAAGTTAAAAGGTCTAGATCTCAATTGTGATCCCTCATTGCTAGGCGTGGTATTTGTAGTTAGTGGTTTTGAGCTGGGTTTAGGCATTTGGAATAGTTCATAAGTTAGAAGTGTATGTGTTTTGGTATTGTGTTATTTCAATGCTGGATGTCCTTGTTTTTCTAAATGGGATGGATGGAGCCAGAACCTGACAAAGAGAATTTGCTAAAGTGTTAACCCGATGGGTGAGGGTTAGCAACCGATCCTTAAGATCGGTCGAAGTGAGTAATGTCCCTAATAAGGGCAGCATAAACTGTTAAAGATATCTTAAGATATGACTCGGGTTTTGGAAGGTTGACAACTCCTAATGTCACGCCTCTATTGCCATCTTGTAGCCTTTGACGGAAGATTGCTCGATACCACTACTTTATGTATCTTTTACTTTTACTATACCATTAACTTGTTCATTCATGTCTTTATTAATATTTAACTTGAAATATATTGCCTTGGCAGTTACAAAATATATTCAAAACTCCATAAATAGAATTATTTCAACATATACAATTTCCCCACTTTACTTACAAGAAACAAGACATATACAAAATATAGACCAAAAGGTCTTGATGAGCACCTAGTAGTGTGTTGACCTTGGTTCTTGATGTGGATTGTCACAGCTTCTAGTTCCTACTTCTCTTATGCCTACGGATGAAACACGTGTGTTAAACATAAAGCAGTAGGAAATAATACATGTGAGGCTGACCTCTACAATAAGAGTTATCACACTTTAGACAACTGCATATAACTTTAACATTCATTTACATATACACATACTTATTCATGTTTTGAACATATCATTTATAGATATGCTTCTACATATATCATACTTATTCGTCTTATCATGTTTCAGTTCATATCATCTTTCATTTATATTTTTGCTTCTTGTACTAATCATTTATATCGTATCATCACAAGCAATGCTATACTTCTCATATCATGTCATATCATTTGCATATTCTTGTCATTTATCTTATGTTTCTCAAACTGCCAAATTACCTTAGAAATTGGATATAGGAACTATAGGATAAAGGTGTTATATAATCATTATCTGAGACAATGAACTATAAGGACCGAATGTCTTCATTATCATTATGCGAGATAATGTGTCTAAGGGCGAAGGCGTTGTTGTCATTTATGCGAGACAACTGACCATCTATAAGGGCCATGCCTTTGTTATCGTTATACGAGACAAGCTGACCATACATAGAGGCTCGAAGACACGTAATGACCAAAGGAGCCGTGATTCAACGTATTGCGGTCTTCTCCCCAGCTAGGCATGCCCATCTATATCTTTCTCTTAGGTTCTACTTGGAGACAATCTATTTCTTTTATTTCATTCTAATATATATGCATTGCTGGATATGGCCTTTTTCAGTATTCATGTAGACTATTGTTTCTTTACTCAGTTTATTTATCTTGTTTGTGGCATTGTTTGTAGACATTTATCGTTTTTCTATAGCTGCACCTTAATTCACACATTTATCTTTTCATCCTTAATAGAGATTAACACTCCCTTCATTTAAACACAGTAGCAAATGAGGGCAAGAAACAATGTTTGCCCAACTACTGGATCGTCGAGGTACAGAACATTTTTCATATAATTTTATGCTACATCTGAACCATTTCATTCACTTATTAGGATCCTCATTAGTCGATGACAATTGTTAGAATCTGAGAGGAAGACCAAAGCAGAGACTATGAGGCATGCCTAGGCGGAAATGATACTCTGCTAGAGAGCGGAGCCAGGAAAATTCATAAAATTTAGGCTTGGGTTCGCCTGGGCGGAATAATCTCACTTTAGGTGGGCTCTCACGCCTAGTATCTGCAGCCTGGCGTAGGGGTGTTAATTTGAATGCGAGAAGTAGGCGGGTTTGGCCCTTTTCACGGAAATTTCATACTAACTACAGCCAACTCAGCAAAACACACATTTATAAACCATAAAACTCATCTATACCTAACAATATTTCTAATAGGATTTTCTTTCCTGCCAGACAAAGTAGGATTTCCATACTAGTAATCCATACAGAATTCATGCCTCTGCGTTCCCTTATAGCTTTTCTTGAACTTCTCTCTTTTCTTCTTGCCTTCTTCTTCTCTTCTCCTTTTCTCTCTTTCTCTTCTTTTCTCTCTGTGGCCAAAATGCCCTAACTCTCACCCCAGTAAGTTTCCATCTTAGTAATCCATACAAATTCATACTATAGTTTTCATACCTTGGCTTTTCTTTAACTTCTCTTTCTTTTCCTTCTTCCTTCTTCCTTCTTCCTTCTTCCTTCTTCTTCTTCTCTTCTCCTCTTCTCTCTTTCTCTTCTTTTCTCTCGAATGGCAGGGAAATGCCACCAACTCTCACCCAAATGGGATTTCCATGCTATTAATCCTTACAAATTCATTATAGTTTCCATACCTTAGCTTTTCTTGAACTTCTCCTTCTTTTCCTTCTTCCTTCTTCTTCTTCTTCTTCTCTTCCCACTCCTCTTACCTATCTTTCTCTTCTTTTCTCTCAAGCACATTGAAATGCCCACAACTCTCACCTAAAAATGAGTTTTTTAAGGCCTTGTTGTCCTTATCATATTTTTGTAATCTTTTTCTCTTCCATTTAGGTCCTTTTTATTTAATTACAATTCAATTTCTCAATATTTCTATTTTGGCATATAATCTTCTTATCATATGACTTGAGTCCTGATTAATAAATTACCTAATTTATATCTGCATTAATTCAGTTTTGCTTATTTATTTTTAGCATTATTTTATTAGAAAAAATAGACATTTGCTTAAATTATACCTAATCTTCTCATTGTGTGGTATAATTGAGGTCCCACCTAAAGCTCTAGATATGGTGAGAAGACATGGGAAGAAGAATTTCATGGAGACGAGTTTGGAAGAATACGAGTAAAACTTGATGTTGGCTTGAAGGCTTCAAGAGTATTGGAGGAAGTGGTGCCCTCTGAGCAAAGAGTAGTATGTGAGTCCGTGTTTACAAAGTGGGAGCATATGATTGGTGGAAGCTTATGCTTGGGGTATCGAGGTTTCCAAACCACATGCCTTAGTTTCTTTGTCAAGAGTTCAATTAAAGTATGTCGCGTGTACAAGGAGGTCGAATGGAAGCAATTTACGAGATTTGACGGAGAAGCATATTGAGTGGCTAAATCGAAAAAATTTAGTCATCTTAGCAAGTATGCTCAAAGTCGGTTCTCAGAGCATTCGGGTGTAGATGAATCATGAGATGGTTTGAATAGGTCTAGTATATCATGAGATATTTAGCACTTGACCTCTCAGCGGAGTGGATTTTGTCAGTTAATCTGAGATTATGCCTGCAAAGATGAGAGAGTAAAACAAGCTGTAAACTCAAAATTTGGAAGAAGAGTTTTCAAAGGATCTTTCTCCTCGGGTAAAAGAGCTAGAACTGATTAAATTTGAATCGGTGTATGGATTACATTTGGTAGGGAAGAAGACGAGGGTGCATAGTGGAACTAGTTAGGTAAAGGCATGATGGACGAGTAAGGAGCATGAATGCCGACAGCATCACGAACATCATTTACGGTATTTGTAGAAGATCGCAGGAGGGTGTTTCGATGTGGAAGAAACGGACAAATACGATGGTGAACTGTATCAGTAAGAGGATCGAAGAGTTATAAATCTTAAGGAGGATTTAGTAGAGGATGATCAAGTGTACCTCACTTAAATTCGTGACGGGGGTGGGAGGACGAAATGCTTCAATTAGTAAGGAAGAGGGTGCATCAAAACGGTGAATGGCCCTCTGCTGCAATAACCCATCATAGACTCTTATCAAAGGCTAAATGGGAATCAGATGCCGGTGGTGGAGTAATTCCTCTCTATAATATTTTGAAATCGTGCTTTGATAGATCCAGCTCTCACGTTCCTCTCTACCATTGAACAATTGGTGATAAATTGTCATCAATGAGCCTTTTGCATATGACATACTTATTACCAATCCCTTAGGGCATGTTGTTAAAATCAGATAAATTTAACATGGAATTGTCACTTTCTTCCGCTGATAGAAAGTTTTAGTTGACCTAATTACTTCTTTCCCTTCTGTAATTTAAGTTTGATTTTGGGGATGGATTGGTTATCAAGCATGGGTTATAGTTGATTGTGATAAAAACAATATTACTTGAATGTTCCGACATGTCAAAGGTTATTATACATAGTATCCGTCTGATCGATGTCAAATGTAATCTAGGTTATCCTGGCAGGAGTGTTTCTCTTAGAAATGGTTGTAAAAGCCTTTTTAAGCTTTGGTACTTGACTCAAGAAGGTCAAGTAAATTTGGAAAGATATTCCTATGATAAAAAATTCTGGGATGTGTTTCAAAAATTAAGTTTACCACCGAAAGAGAAATGAATCTGTCTGTGAAGTTGCACATAAGGCGGCTCTATTTTGAGGCACCTATAGTATGGCTCCAGCTAGACTAAATGAGTTTAGAAGACTCAACTCTGAGAAAGCTATTGAATAAGGGTTTTGTCCGACCTAGTGTTTCACCATGGGGTGTCTTAGGTTTTGTTTGTTAAAAGAAGATGGCACTCTCGAATAATGCACGTGATTATCAACAAATAAGCAGGCTGGCAGGTGAAAAATAAATATCATTACGAAATAGAAGATCATTTTTGCTCCGGTGAAAGGAATGACGTCTTTTCAAAAGGCAGACTTGTGATTGGGTTATTATCAACTCCAGTGAAGATGTTGATGTCACTTATCTGAACTCGATGTGGTCACTGGGTTTTTAGTAATGTCATTTGGGTTGACTAATGCACTAACACATTCATGGATTTGATGAATATGGTATTCCACCCTTGTTGGATCGGTTGTAGTAACTTGTGAGTATTTCATGGGCGATATCTGGTATATTCAAGGATGATCGGGAGCATGAACAACATTTGAATAATCTGAACTTTGAAAGAAAAGCGGTTGTAATACTAAGTTGAGTAAGTGTGATTTTTGGCTCGAGAAAGTTTCATTCCTAGGCGTATTGTTTACAAGGTATAAGAGTGGATCACCTTTAAAGTTAGGCGATTGTGAATTGGAAATCACCTCGAAGTGTGACAGAAGTAAGAAGTTTCTTAGGGTTAGTTGGATATTACCGACGATTTGTAAGGGGATTTTCCGTTATAGCTTCCCCAATTACTAAATTACTCCGGAAAGGAATGAGATTTGAATGGAATGATAAATGTGTGAGTTTGGTAATTTAAAGGAGTAGACATTTGAAGCACTGTGTTGACTCAACCTGCAGAATTAAAGTATCTAATGTATGGCGGTATTGTCAAAGATAGTTTGTGAGGATGAAGTGGTGAAGCATGCCTCGAGGCGGGTTGAAGCTAGCATGAGCAAGATTATCCGGCTCATGATTTAGGGTGTAGCGATGGTGTTACGTGTGAAAATATGGCGACACTATTTATATGGTGGAAAGATGCGGGATTTTTATAGATCAAAAGAGTCTCAAGTATTTGTTAACTCATAAGGAGCTTAATTTGAGGCAACGTCAGTGGCTAGAATTGTTTAAAGATTATAATTGCGTCATAGATTACCACTGAGAAAGATAATGTAGTGGTAGATACCTTAAAACAAAAAGACGGTGTTAACTTTGGCACTACAATTCAATAGATGGAGAATACTTGTGAGATAAGTGTATTAGCTCGATTAAAGGAAGCTCGACTGTTTTGAAACAAATGATAGTTGATGCCAAAAAGGATGATGTTGAATTGCGAGAAAAGTACAATTGGTCGAGAGATGGAGTTAAAGGCCAGGCCCTATTCAATAGAGGAAAATGGAAGTGTATTATTATAGCAGTTATGTATTACTGGATGATAAAAGTGAAAAAGAAAAATAAATTATAAGCTACATATAGGCTTGTGTCTGATATTCTACCATGCATTGGGTAACAAGATGTACTAGGATTTGAAACAATATTATTAGTAGCGAGAAATGAAAAGGGATGTGACAGAGTATGTGTCCAAATGTTTGACATGCCGGCCAGAGTGAACATGATGGGTTGGGTTATTGAAATCCCATTACGGTTCCATAGTGGAAATTAGGATAATATTACTATGGATTTTTGTGTCTTTGTAACACCCCAATTATGCCACTAACAGGTTTATAACATGTTTTGGGTATAATAAAGCGTAAATATATTTATTCGAATAAAATAAAGGAATAAAAACAAAAGTAGGAATATGCATAAGTTAAAATTTTAAATAATAAAAGAAGATTTGAGGCTATTGCAAATATTATAAAGTTGGAGATAAGTAAAATAAAAGGGATAAGTCAAATAAAGATAAGACCCGAAAAGAAATATCTTGTGAGTCTCTTGGAGAAAGGGAAGGCAAAATGCGAGATGAGAAAAGAAAGAAAGAAAGGAAGAAAGAAAGAAAGAGAGAAAAGGGAAGATCACAGGTATGGAACTATGATTTGGTATAGAAAAGTATGGAACTGTGAATATTTGTACGGATACATGTCTTGGGTGGTATGGAATTACTAAATTTGAGTGTTGGTATGGAATTTGAGTATGGGTATGGATACGTTTTGGGTTGTATGGAAACTATGGGAGTATGGAAGTCTAGTTTTGGACTATAAAGTATAGATACATGATTAAGAACCCTCTATCTTGTGTATGGTTTGGGTTTAGGAACTCCTAAATTCATTTCTTGTAGGGTTGAGTTAAGAAAAGCTTTAAGGCTCCTAAATATGTGTTTAAGAAAGTCTGGTTGCAAGTTGAACCCGAGAAAATTCCTATTATGACCATATGCAGGTGTGACCTTAGAATGAGTTTTAGGTCAGGAAATAAAGGGAATGCAGAAGTGATCCCTCATATGTGTAGCCACATCAATGAACTTGATGTTAGGCTTTGAATCATTTCTCAATTCGGACTCCTATGGGCGAGTTATGGTCTTACTCACGAGCAGTCAAATGGGAGGTCGTGAAGCGGTGGTGAATCCAGCGGTGGTGCGTCCAGCGGTGATCGTCAAGCGGTCGTGCGTCGGCGGTGATGCGTCAGCGATCGTCAAATAGTGGTCGTCCAGCGATTAGTCCAGCGGTCGTCAGCCGTTGGTGGGTGCGGTGGCGATCGAGCGGTGATCGTCGGCGGTGGTAGTCCAGCGGTGGCCGTCCAACGAGTCGATCAAGCGTTGTTGTCCGTTGGTGATCCAGCGTTGATGATCAAGCGTTGGTCGTCCAGCGTTGGTCGTCAGCGATGGTCGTCAGAACAATGATCGTCAAACATTTAGTCGTCCAGCGGTGGTGGAATCAGGCGGTAATTATAAACGTTGGTCGTCAAGCGATCGCATTTCGTCAATCCCGGTGAGTAGTCCAAGGCGTGCGCGAACCTCAACCGGAAGGTCATATCTCGCCGTCCCGAACTCAGGTTGGGTGTTCTTGGTTTATGGAAGCCCATTGAGTGAGTCATCCATATGCCTGAGAAGATATTAGATGTCGAACCGAGTGTCGAGACCGACTCCGCTCACTTCAGTGCATTTCGTCCAATCCGATCGACTCGTCGAGACTAAGCTGCGCATGACCTCGACGAGGAAGGTCATGTCTCCCTTCGTTTGAACTCCGATTTGGGTCTTGGACTCACATGGAAGCCCGTTGGTCGAATCCATTCATATGTCTAAGGAGGAATATTGGATGCCTGACCAAGGTGATGATGACTCAAGTCACTTCAATTTGAGTATTGATCAGGTCAGTTTCGTCAATTCTTTTCTGATGTGACCTCAGCTTCAGGGAAGGTCATATCTCATGTCTAGAACTCAGATTCGAGATTGTTCTTTGGACTCTATGGAAAACCCGTTGGTGAGAATCCATTAATGAACAGCTTGATAAGATGAGACTCCATTATTAGCTCCATAAAACTAAAAAACAAGTGACACTATAGTACCATAATTATTCATTTTATAAATGCTATTATAAGATTCATGAATATTTCGTGGCTTATACATATTAACATCTTTAATTATACATGTAATGAGATATGAAAAATGCAAAGATATGAATAAATGATTGTATATATATATCATATGATTCTTAAGTGGCATCTAATTATTCGGGAATATGAGATATATCTTAGCCTCTATCAACGATGGTGTCTGCAGAACTGGTGGGGATAGATGGGCATGCCTATTAGGGAAAAATAAGTGCATGACATCTGAGTTCGATATCGAGGCCCCAGTTTGGGTGATGACATAAGTCCCAGTTTGGATCACGAGTGGCCACAGGTCTGGCCCATATAGGGCCCTCATGGAATAAGTCATTGTCTCGTGCGATGATGACAACCAGTTATATTATCCACGAAGCCTTGGGCCCTCATGGTTAACTGTTTCATACAATGAATATAGCATGAGGCCTCATAAGTTATAGTATTTCTGTATCCACTTCTAAGGTTTATGGACATGAAACATAAAGAAAATGATATACTGAGTGTAGAGAATACACGGCGTGATATGAGAAGCATACTTGCTTGCTATGCGATGATAGTATACGATTCTGAGAACAAGAAGTAAAAGTACAAGATTACATGAAAGTATATGGAAGATGATAAGAAATGGCTGGATTTATAGTATATATATAAAAGAAATGATAAGAATGCCTTAAATGTTATATGTGTTATCGTTGTATAAGTAATGGTGACTCTTAATGAAGTCACATTCACTAAGGCGTAAAGCATACAGTGTTCAATCGGGTAAGTCAGAGGGAAATCGAGAGAAGCAGGGCAATCCACATGTCGGCTGATCAAAGGCCACACATGTGGAATTTTACCAGAGGAACCCTTTAGTCTATTTTGTATATGAAATTTTTGTAACCAATGTAAATATTGTAGCAAATGTTGAACCTTTCACTATGGAGCTTGTATATATATTTGTAATCCGTACTCTGAATGTCTGAGTTAATTGTTTAGCATTATATGAATATGTAAGTGTAAAAAAGGTTATAAGTTTTAAAAAAAAAAGTGACCCTCATGGCAACCTGTATGCAGGAGTTAGGCGTCACGATTATCTAGTCTTCGTTTCACATGAAAGGCATGATTTAGTATGGGTTATAGTTGATAGGCGCACGAAGTCGGCCCATTTTGTACCAATTAGGATTGACTATTCTATGGATTGACTAGCTAAGCTATATGTGGATGAGATTGTGCAATTGCATGGTATGTCGTTGTCTATTGTGTCGGATAAAGATCCGCGATATACATCGAGGTTATAAAACCCGGAAAATTGGAAATTTTTAAAAATGGCAAAATGATAATAATAATAATAATAAATTGTCATGGACCGGGTAAGCTACAGAAAATTATCTAGATTTCAGATGGCCAACCGGATTGCGCCGTTAAATTAAGTATCGTGAATATTCACCTAAAAAAAATTGGTGAATTAAAGATAATCAGATTTTTTTATGGAACAGAGTAATCAGTGTGATAGCACCAGGAGACAAGATTTTTATGAAATCTCAAAGAAATTAAAATGAGCAGGCTAGATTCATTTAAACTAATTGAACTAAAAATAAATAAATTGTTTTGAGGAGTGAAAGCAGTTCGGACGAGATATGGACATTACCGTAAAAAAAAAAAGCAAAGTCAAAAAGGAGAAAGGAGGGGCTGGGAGGAGGGGCATGAGAAGGAGAGAGAGGAGATAAAGGGGAAAGGGGTTTTCTTTTCTCTCACAAGATCTCTGAGAAATCGGATCATAGGTTTTCATCGGGCAAGGGCAAAGTTGTCCACGCCATGGTATGTGTGGGTACCAAAATCTTGGAGTTTAAATTGACTCACGAGGTAAAAATTTTCCTTCTTTGGTTATTTAATTAAAGGTCATTTAATGGTTTAGGGTTTTCTTTGAGGGTCATGATAAATAAATTCGAGTCCAATTTTAGATGAGTGCCAAAATTTTAGGAATTTTTGAAATTTGTTTTGAGCAGTTTGGGTGAATTTCGAATTTGTTTTGAACCAGTCCCAAGCTGAGTCCTCGGGACTATTTTTGAACAATGCAGATGAATTTTCCGGAGACATTTTCGAATTGATCCGATTTATGCAAAGTTTGGTTTGATCAGGACCGACCTCCCAGGTTTATGATGTGTTTAGTATCTGCGATGAATTCGTGACAAGCCCAGTGGAAGGACGAGGTGCCTTGTTTTATAGGTCAGAAGTTGGTCATTTTGTATGTTGTATTAAAAATAAATAACATGTTGTTGTGTGTAAAAATCATGTTTATATACTTACTTGACATGTCTTAAATTTTGATAGTATTCTCTGAATATAATTATAAATTTATAAATCATATAATCTGTACATACTTATGACATGTCGAAATGACATGATTTCATTTCATATGCACGGTCACATCGCGTCGAGTCGGGTGTGTGTGCATGGTGTTAGTTATTCACCATTCTTAGTGAATGTGTGGTGAGCTCAGAATGGGACAACGTCCAAAATCAAGACTCACGGTTGTGTAAAACAATAATAATACTAAATCATGTGTGTTTGGGTGAAACAGATGGAAGCGGATCCACGGTGAAAACCCCAGAATTTATTCTCAGTTAAGACATATCACGTCTGACCGATGTAAAGTTCGGAAAGTAATCGGAAGGCATAAGAAGCACAGTGAGACCGGAAATTTGCCACCTATGAAACACCTGAGATTTGATAATTAAAATTGGAAGGTTGTCGATGGTTTAAGTCATTAAAATTTAGAAACACCCGATACTAGTTTTCCACACTTGGGGTTACGAGTGGGAGTCGAGTGGACTCGGGTTGTGGGCATAGAGTCGTCGCGTGACCAGAGACATTCCATATAGGATTGCATTATTTATATGAAATATGATTTGATGTTTTATGTAATGTCTTTGCATGTGCATTTAAATGAGGAGTGGCCAGCATGGGAAAATTTTCTCTTGGGCATTTGCTCACCAGATCTTTGGACCCCCTTTCGGTCTGAGGGGTGTATAGGAGATGGGCGCCGGCGGGCCGTGATTATGAAGGAGACCGTGTGTTGCATTGATATTACTTTTGTAAAAGCATTTTGTATAAAGAGGTGTAATTAAATTCTTTTTGGGACTATTATCCCAATGGTGGGTATGTAGTGTAGTAAGAGGAATGTGATTTAACTCTTACGGGTTGTAATTAAGTATTTTACATTCATATTTTAAGATTTAAATGCAAATGAATAGATCCACAGTAGGGATGTATTTAGGTGGTGCCAAGTAACTCGATATCCACGAGTAGTTGTGATATAGTTGTATATTGGAATATGGGGTGAATTGGACCTGTGTGAGTCATTACTACCTTCTGTGGACCCTGGATGGAGTTGTAGTTTATCACACGGGTTGTATGTTGGGTAGAGCTCCCCGGGAACAAAGGGACTATACCGGGTTTTCATGAAATATGGATCCGAATGGAAGTGGAACAATGAGTGTGTGTCGAGTTCTTGAAATTCACAAAATTCTGCGAGGTTGTGAGTTGTCAAATGGACCAGTTTGGGGTGTCGAAGGTTCTGGAAGGATCTGATTAGCCTTGGAGAACTCGACAGTTTCGGTCTGACATTCCACACATGGGGAGACCAGGATGGAATGGTCAGGAAGGTTGATTAGTGCTCAGATATTAGCCGGATATGTAATGGGATTTCTGGAAGTTGGGATAGGTATATTCCATTGATGGAATTTTCCTATAACAATAGTTATCGAGGCGAGTATTGTTGTAGCGCCATTATGTAGAACTCATATGTTGGGCGAGGTTGAATGTGTAACACCCCAAATTATACCCTGACAATTTTATAATATGTTGAGGGTGTAATACAAGTTAAAAGTTAAAGTTTTCGGGAATAATAAGGCTAAAAATAAAATAAGCAAAACCCGGAATTTATCTAAGGGGTCAAGGGTAAATTAGTAATTTACTAACGAAGGACCCAATGTCATAAGATCATAAGACTATATGCCCAATTAGAATATGTGAGAAAATAATGTGTAAATGAAAGAGAATAGGGGGACTTAAATGAAAAAATGAGTAATAAATCATAAAAGTCATTTGAGCATGGCACTTATGCATGTAAGTGGATAAGACCATTTGGTCTTACAATTTAGACGAATTGTCCATTTGAGCTAGGTCACGTTTGAGAGAGAAAGAGGAGAAGAGAAGAAGAGAGGGAGAAGAGGAAGAAGAAGAAGAAGAAGAAGAAGAGGAAGAAGAAGGAGAAGCCTTTAAGGTATGGATACTAGTTTGAATCCTTGTCTATGTAAGGATTTGTATGGATGTTGATGGAATTGTGTTTTAGGTTTGGGGTTTTTCTTGTTTGTTGGTTGGAATTTATACCTCCGACAATGAAGTTGATTAGTTTAATTCAGTTTTGGGAGATTGCTCTAAGTTTGTTATATGATTGAACGTTTGGTTGTGGTCCTCAATGGAGGAAAAATTTATATAGAGAAAATGATGGATTTTAGGGGAGATGATGTTCGCTTTTTTTTTAAAACTCATGTTTTTGTTTTGGCCATAACTTGGTCATCACTCATCCAAATTTAGTGATTCAAAATTCTAGGTAAACTAGACTTCTAGGAAAACAAATCTCCTTGAAATAGGTGTATGCAAATTTGGACCCCATCGCACCCAGAAATTTGTCAAATGGGAGCTAGGTTGCATGACATAGTTGGTTCTGTTTTGACATTAGAGTGATTCTAGTTATTTAGGCCATAACTTGGTCATCACTCATCCAAATTGAGTGATTCAAAATTCTATGTAAACTAGACTTCTAGGAAAACAAATATCCTTGAAATAGATGTCTTCAAATTTGGACCCCATTGAACCCAGAAAATTTGTCTAAAAGTGAAGTGCATTTTATAAAAATATTTGATAGTATCTGGAAATACATGAAAATGAAAAGATAAGTAAATAATCATCAATATATATGATTTACGGATAACGAAATAGGTATTCGAGAATATGATATAATATGCGAAATGAAATAAAAATGGTTATACTGCTTAGGAGACACAGTAGGGATAGATGGGCGTGCCTGTAGGGATAAGGTGCAACGACATGCGATCGGTTGGCCCAGATTAGGTCATTATAAGCACCTTCGGGTCCTTATGGGGTCGTTTTATAGAGCAGTGATAAACAATGCGCCAGTGCATATAATTCATTGTTGTACAATGATAGCAGTGTGCCAGGCCCTTGTTGGCAGAACCCGGAGAAAGTCAGTTTTGGATAAAAGGTAAAGTAGTAATTTCGGCTGAAATCAGATTTTCTAAATCTCGAATGGCCAAACGGACTTCTCCATTAAGCAAATCTCGTAAAGAATTTAGATACCAAATCAGATTCGTTTAATTAGGGTGGGGTAGGAGTTTCGTTTTTCGAGCGTGGGGTGTCGGATGTGCGTAGCGGATAGGGTGATGCCACATGTCACCCCCAAAGGTGGAGGCACTTGCAAGGAAAGGCTCATGAATTCGCGTGTGTGGGAAATGAATCATGGCTCACATGAAGCCATGTGGTTGTGATGTCATAAAAGGGAAGAAAGAAATAAGGAATAAATATATGGAAAATTAGTGGCCTTGCATGAGGCTTAAGGAAATGAGGAGAATTTACCTCCTTTTTATTTATACGATCCCCGATCTTTGTCCAAAATAGGAGAAGAATGGCCAAGAGAGAAAGAAAATGAGAGAAAGTGAAAAGAGGTGAGATGAAAATGAGAAAAGGAAAAGAAAAGCGAAAGGAAAGAAAAGAAAGGAGAAAGGAACGAGAAAGAAAGAATTACCGTAGGAAAAGGGAGGAAGGAGAAAGAAGGAAAGGAAAGGAAGGATCTTGGTTTCGGTGATGGAGGTTCGACGGGTTCGAGGATTAAAGTTGGTGCAATTAGGATCTGGCGTGGACGAGTGGAGTTGACAGACTCAGGGTAGGGATATTTTCCTACTTGGTTTTACTTACCAGCCTAAAGGCTTTATAATGGTAGGGGGTTCTTTGTGGAGATGGTAGCAAATTCAGATTCAAGCCAGGATTAAAGGAGTATGGATTTCGCCTTTGTTTCACAGATCCATTTATGGGGTTAGGGTTTAGGCCCCAGGCGAAAGTTTCTGGGTGTCATCAGTTGTTTGATGTGAACAAGCAGGATTGGAACCAAAATGGTTCATGTTTGCTAAGGGGCCGTGAGGTACCCTGATGAATGGTCCCAAGTTGGCGACCTAATTGTGTGCTATTGCTTGCTTAAATGACATGCAGTGTGTGGAAATGTGATGTTGATGCATGCTCTTTGATGTATTAACATGGGTTGTATGGAGGTAGATTATATGTATAAATTATAATTGTCCATGGTATGTAAATGTTTCATGTAGTGCTCATTCATGCATGTAACATGAGGGAAAATGCATTGGCATCATGCATTTCATATGCACCTGGGCCACATCAAGGTCAAGCTCGTGTGGGTGCAGGAAAGGTTTATTCACCGGGTGTTGGTGAATGGGTCATGAGCTCGGAAAATGGGACAAAGTCCAAGGTAGAGATTCACAAGGGTGTAAAATGATCAAAAATGATAAATTACATGTTTTGGGCGGAGCAAGTTGGTGGGTGATCCCTGTGGTGAAAGTCCCACATATTATTCACTCGCTAGACATGAACCTGGGCCGATGTGTTCGTGAAAATGTTGAAAAGGCGTAAGGCGTCCTACGGTGTAAACCCGAAACTGCATTCCAAAAGAAAAGAAAAAGGGAAATCGCTTGATAAATAAAATTGGAGGGTCAGTCTAAATGGTTAGTCATGGTATAGTACACAAGATGACTTGTTTTAGTCACACTCTAGCCCAAGTGCGAGGAGTCAGGGACTCAGGTAGAGCATGAGGGGTCGATCTCAGTGCATGATATAGACATTTCATATAATAAGCGAATAATTGTACGGAATGTGATTGCTTGTTTATATATGTCATTGCATATGCATTTTAGGTGGGGAGTAACCCTAGAAAATTTTCACCGGGCTTTGCTTCACCTCGTCATGGGACCCCCTTTCGTGTACAAGGACTATCTGGTGGAGATGGTACTGCAAAGTAGAGGTAGCTTTTGAGAAGAAAGCCGAAATGTGGCTTTGAGTATATATTTTGTAAATATGTATAAATCTTTTTGTAAAACAAGCATGGAAACTATAAGAATATAGTTGATTATTCTCTGATGAGTATGGATGTATGGGCCCCACGTGGCCATTTTACTTCGATGTAGCGTCTCAGAAAAACGAGACGTGTAGATTTTCACTCTAAGCCGACGGGTAGTCAACGGACCCTGGGCTTTGGGGCGTCACTTATAGTTTATTGTCTCGCATAACGATATCGGGCCGCCCTTATAGTCGTTGTCTCACACAATGATAACAATACCTTTCTGTCCCAGGCTTCCCGTATCCACTTTGGCCAGATATGTGCATGAAACATAAAAACAAATGACAAGAATATGAAAATGATTTGAATATGATAAATGACATGATATGAAATGATATGAGAAGCATAGCACTGCTATGTGATGACAAGTACACTATGACAAGAACAATAAGCAAAGTGTAAAATGACACAAAATTTATATGAACAATGATAAGAAATGAAACATGATATGATAAGTAAGTATGAGATATGTATGAGCATGTGTAAATGATAGGTATGAAATATGTATAAGCATGTGTATAAGTATATGATATGTTAGATGTATATGCATGTGTTTAAAGTGTGATGATCCTTATTAGGGGTCATCCACGAGTATTATTCCCACTAAGCTATAAGCTTAGCATGGGTGTTTCATCAGTGTAGGTACAAAAGAAGGAAATAGAAGTCAGGACAATCTGCATCAACAATCAAGGTCAACGCAACACTAGGTGCCCATTGAGGACCTTTTTAGTCTATTTTATATGTCTTTGTTTTTGTAAACAATGTAAAGTTTGCATATGTTGAACACTCTCATTTATGGAGTTTGAATATATTTCAGAATCCTACAACATATATGTCAAGTTAAATGTTTAATGTAAGATATGAATGAACAAGTTTATAGTAAACATAAAAAAATAAATAAATAAAAAAGAAGACACCCTCGTCTAACTCCGGGTGTTGAGTTGGGGGCGTCTCAGAATGAGCATAAAGTGATTGGTCTAGACATAGTGAAAGATACAAAGGATAAAGTTCGGGTTATTCAGCAAAGGTTAAAAGCTACAAGTGACCGACATAAGTCTTATGCTGATTTGAAAAGAAAAGATATTGTATATGAAGTCGGTGACAAAGTATTCTTGAAAGTATCTCCGTGGAGGAAGATACTCCTGTTCGGAAAGAAAGGAAAATTGAGTCCAAGGTTTATCGGACCTTATGAGATATTAGAAAGAATTGGATCAGTAGCTTATCGTTTGGCTCTCCCTCCAAAGTTAGCCAAGTTGCATGATGTGTTCCATGTGTTTATGAAGCTCAGAATAATCGTCGATGAATTGCATATCCCGTCAAGATAAGAAGTACAAGTGCAACAGATTTCGTATGATGAAGAGCCAAAGGCTATTCGCTCGTAAATAAGCAAATAAGTAACAAACAAGTATCAAGCAGAAAGTGCTCTGACAACATCATGGCAAAGAGGAAGCTACTTGGGAGCCAAAAGTGACTATGAGGGCACAGTACCCACAACTTTTTTATTCAGGTATGAATTTAGAGGATGAAATTCTTTTAAAGGGGAGAAAATTGTAACACCCCAAATTATACCCTAGTAGTTTATTAAAGTAAATTTTGTATTTTTTCCGAAATTAAGTGCAAAGAGTAAAAAATGATAAAACTGAACTTAAGCCAAGAGTCAAGGGTAAAATGGTAATTTGTAAAACCAGGATGCAAAATACGTAAGTTAAGAAGATTATATGCTAAGATAGAATATTGATAAGTTTGAAATGCAAATATAAAGAAAATGAAGGACTTAAAAGCAAAGGGGGAAAATTAGGGCCAAATTGGCCTAAGACCACACACGGCTTCTAGAGAAACATTCTCTCATAAGAAGACAGAGCTAGGGCACGGTTTGTGGGGAGAAGAAGAAGCCATTCCTTGGGGCTTTTCCATCCTCAAGTGAAGAAGAAATTAAAAACTTGGTTTCAAAGTGCAAGAAAGTTAAGGTATGGAATATCTCTTTTGGTACGGAGAGTATGGAAAATGGTTTGGAAAAGTATCCAAACTCATCTCTCATTTGTGTTGTTTTTGGTTGATTTAAGTTGGTTTTGAGGTTGTTTTGATCTTGTTTTGGTTTGGTTTGGAATTGTCCATGGATAAGGACCAAAAATGTGTAAAGAAACATGTAGGTATATTAATGGATTTGTTGCCTGAGACCGGATAGTGGATGAATAGGCACGTCTGTTTAGTGCTTTGACACTCTTGTCTAATGTTATGACACTTTTGTTTCGTGTAACAGGCACGTCTATTTAGTGCTTTGGCACTCCTGCATAGTGCTACGACACTCCTTTTTTCGTGTTGCAGGTTCGTCTATTCAGTACTGTACAATCCCTTCAGGTACCTATTGTGCTGCGTTCCACTCATTCATTGTTACTGGTCTATACAGGCAAACATTTATATAATAAGAATCTGAATAACGAACCATAAGAAAGTAAAGTAATCAACTTTGATGTTACAAAAGATAATTCAAGGCTTCGTCTATAATGTACCTATAGGTACCCTCTGTACAAGATTTCTATTCTACACTTCTACGGGAGATATGATAATTCTGATATATGAACTGATGTATATGTATATTGTAATTGTAGACCACTATATGTGGTCATATATGATTATCTGTTTCCTGCTAAGTTATTAGCTTAACACGGGTGTTTCATCCGTGTAGGTACTGAAGAGGACATCCAAGGCATTTCGCATTCGTCAAGGCCAACACAGCATTAGGAGTACACCACATGTAGGTTTTTTACTCTATTTGTAATGTACATGTAATATTTTGGAAATAGTGGAACTTGTGTAAGTATAAGTAAATGAGACTCAGGAATGTATGTACATGAATAGTTAAACACCACTATGATGGTCGTATTACAAGTTTTATTTCATTATGAAATTATATATGAAATCGTCCACCAATGTTGGGTGCTGGTGTTAAAAGTCCCACTCGCAGTGGCGGTCCCTTCAACCGCCAGGCTGGCGAGCGCATAATCCACTATCCACAAACCACACACCATCACAAGATTTATCAATAGGAGACTGATCCATGAATAACTTACTTTCCTCTTCAACTTTCTCAATAAAATTGGCATGCTTATGTTCATCCCTTGCTTGGTCCAACAATCAGCTTCTTTGTGGCCAAATTTTTTGCAATATCTACATTGAATATCGCCAGGCCGGCGCTGATCTCCATATTGACCTCTTCCTCTCTTCCACCACCGCGCCTCGACCACTAAATCCTCCGCCATCTCGACCGCTGTATTTTTTTGTTTTTCTCATATTGGACATCCCTTCACCTGAAAGGCTTTCTCCTCAACCTTTTCATGAAATCTGCTAAGTCTGGTTTCATGGGCTAAGAGAGAACTCATCAATTCATCAAAAGAATAAGTGGAAATGTCCTTAGACTCATCAATAGCAGCAACAACATGATCAAATTTCGATGTTAGACTCCTTATAACCTTATAAACAATAGTTTCATTACCGATATTTTCCCCATATGACCTCATGAGATTAACAATCCCGAACACCCTAGATAAGAATGCTTGCACAAATTCCTTATCTTTCATGGCCAATGTTTCAAAATCACGACGAAGAGTCTGTAATTTAAAAGTAATTACCTTCTTGTCGCCTAAAAACTCCTGCTTTAGAATCTCCCATGCTTGATGGGAAGTGCTTGTTGTTGCAATTCGAGAAAAAATGTCATCATCAAGGGCTTATTGGATGAGAAACAAGGCCTTGCATCCCTCTTTCAATTCTCTCTGAGTCTTTGATCCGTTGTTGACTTGGCATCTTCAAATCCTTCCACTAAGTCCCACATCTCTTGAGACTGACATCGTCTTCATTTTGAGACTCCAAAATGGTAGTTTTCCCTTTAAAATTTGGAATCGTGGGTCGAGAAGACGTAATTTCACACCATTGTTCACCATTGCTAAGTTTTTTTTATCTACACTCTCAGCTTGAAGACCGAACGCCATACTCCCTTGTTGAAGAATGAAAAATAATGTAGGAAGATAAAGGAATAGGAGTGCAGAACTGAAACTTTTATTTTGCTCCAATAATCATCTTAATTACATCAACTAAATCAAAGCAGATTAAATAGGTTGATAACTAGTCATGGGTTCACACGTTATTGACTTTGCGACATGGGTACATAACGTGGGTTAGTGGATTGTGGATGAGGAAATGAGAATGGTGTGTAGAAAGTGGAGAAGTGGTAAAACTAAGATATCAAAATAACCTTCACTTGAAATAGAAAGTGGAAATAGTGGTTGTACGTGACCATTGATTTATTTATTTGACTCAGTAAATTACGATCAAATCGACCACGTGTCGGGGCACTACCAAAGATAGCGCCTTCTTCGCTATGCTCCACTCAAGCCCGGCATTTGCTCCTTTGTATATACTTCCCGCTGTCACCATTTGAAGAAGGCGCTCGCTTAAGAGGTAGGTAAATTTTCGCTTTTCTATTCAAACTTTTCAAAAACATTTAAACGCTATTAGCTACTTAGAATAAGACGAAACAAAATTGCGAGAAACGTTAAAACGTAATCTACTATTTTCAACATTTTGTATATAAATCGGGAACAGCTTATGTATCGCTTTCCTTTGCTTCACTGCGCACTAAAAAGTGTAAAGCAAAACCAAATTATAAGTAAAAAAAGTGTAAAGCAATAGCAAAATCAATAAAATCAAATGGCAAAATGAATAGTAACCTATTTTAAACACATTTTCATTGTTTTCATTAACTTCATTTTCAGGTTAAAAATGGTTTTATAAACGATTTAGACTTATTCTTATTTTCAATCAAATTCAAGTACGAAACGCATTTTCCGAAAAATGAAAACTAAATATCGGAATACATTCTGAAAATTCTTCATATTTTCAATTTTTGATGGGGAAATAGTAATTTTCGCGAACTAAACTGCATTTCAACATATCCTATTTGGCCCGATAACTCTATCTTACATGCAAACCATCTCAAGGTTATGCAAATAAATTAAGTATCATAGAGCCTTTCTTATCTGCTTTACAATTCAAAGCCCAATTCACAGGTCCAACTCTTCTTTTAGCCTGGGGATGCTTTGACGAATTGAAAAAAGTGTGGGATATGGACTTCACATCAAGAAATATTAATTAGATTTCTTCGGATTTAGAATTGACTAGGGAATTTTCGAAAATTGCCACAACATCAAATTTGTTGAATTAAAGTTTTTGAACATATTATAAATGATGAAGCTGGGAGGCATCACTAGGCTCCTATGCCTTGAGAGTGCATCTAGCTTCTTCCTAATCAAAGATCATTATCCACAAAAATATGTGGAGAGATAGATTTGGAGGTTAAGAGGTGTTAACATAGCTTTCCTAATCCACTTCGGATTGGGCATATCTTTCATTTGTTCTAGGATGATAGAAATTCTTTTCCAGGAATTGATCTGCTTCATTATTGACGGCCAATGCAGTTATAACCTTGGGTGGTATGCCATGACACTTGGCAATTGTTTTTATCAACTATGAAAAAGAAAATGCTAGAATATCATGAGTTGATAGATCCCCTCTTTCTCTATATTACAGATATGTAGCAATCTGTCGAAGATCTCTCTTATATATATGTTAATGTTGCTGACTAAAAAGAAGGAAGCTATTACTAGACTAATGGGAAAATAGAATATAGAAGTCGGCTGATTTGGGAAAAAAACCACGGTCTTCTAACAAACTACTATAAAACAGAGTGAATGTGTGAAGCAGACTAAGATAAGATTCTAGATTTACAAGCAAAGCCAAAATTTTGATTAGATTCCTAATTATTTTTCTATTGTTTATCTGATCTTATAAAATAGTAAGAAAGTAGTTGTGGTTGGACTGGTCATTTATCTCTTGTATGTATGTCAGAGGAGCCTGATAATGCAATCCCAACAAGCCTATCTTGGTGACACCTTGCTTATTTTGCTCCCTCAAACAGGGTCATCTGGCTCACATGGGAATGAAGAATGGAACTGTGAAAGATAACAAAATTGCTAAGAAAACTCACAATTATGCGCTCCACCCTCTAAGTGGGGACCAATTTCCTCAAGTGGCATGCATATAAAAATCCTTTTAAATTGTCACCTCCATAGAAAAATACCTGGGGACCCAATTAACTATGATGTATCTAAACATTATTATTATGAATGGATACAGAGTATATGAAAAAGGGCAAAGTCTCGAGTGTCCCAAATAATGCATTGAATGGGTGACTTTTGAGTAGCAAAGGTTTAGTAATAGTTTTTTGTTGTTATTTTATTCCAAGGTATGGGTAGTTCGCAGCAGGGGAGGTGGGGATTCAACTGAAAACATATCTAAATTTCCTCGGAAACAGACTTTATAGAAGATTTAATAGATTTACTTTTGGATGTAAAGTCATGAATGGGGTTTGAGTGAAAGCTGTTGTTGTGATTTAGTGAGTGAGGCTTAATTGCCTGTATTGGGGGAAGTGCCCCTTCTCCACCAATAATTGGGGTTTCAATGGGTTAATTTATTTAGGTTAAGGCACCAATAATGGGGTTGAATCTAGTGGAGCCCTTCTTTACACATATGAGAGAGCAGAGATTTTCATGGCTTGGAAGCATGTTGGTGTCCTAATTTTAAAAATCCATGTCTTCTTCACATCAAGCACTTGAAGTGGAATCCAACTCCTCTTCAACCCATGGATTCCCTTTTCCTAATAGTGGGTTTCCCTTTCACCACCTAACCTTCTGAAAAACAAAGCATTTTAAACCAGCAATAGAATCCATTAAAAAACCATCTTTCAGATTCCTTTCATCTTTTGAGGTGGGGCTCTTTCAAAATCCAAGTGCCCAATAGTGTGTATTTTCATTCCTCTTCTTGTGGGCAACGGCCCTGTTGCCACCCAATTACAATCTAATATCTTATTAAGCTCTTGTTTATATATACACGCTCATTAACCACCCAATATGTGCTTCTTGGTTTAAAAACATCAGTCTGTCAGCTTTTACCATTGCCAAAAAATCTAGTCAACTCACTTGTTCCCTTTCCTTCTCTTTCTGTCAGCTTTTTTCTTGTCTGAGAAAAGGGTGAAGATAGAAGGTATGCATGGGAGATGGAAGAAATATTATGAAAATGGGATTCCCTTGTAACTTCTTGAGTTGGTCACCATTCCATATATTGGAAGCAAGGAGTATTAGGTGTCCATTTTACTTATATTGATCTTAATTACATTATCCTTGGATAGAAATAGAATTAGGTTGACAGACTACAATGAATGTTGCATCCTACTTTCCTCTAAAAGTAAATTACTCCATAATAGAGGAAAAAAATGAGCACAATCTCTGTCCATCCCATGTCAAATTTCTAGGTCTGATTATAGCTAGGTGGGGATAGGATGTAGTGGTATAGATGGGTTAGCTGTAAATGGAAAGCCTAATATAAGGGTAGCCATTAGCAGCCATCACAACTAAATACAAGTTCAAATGGGTCCTCTAAAGCTGGATTTACATAAGCTATAGAAGCATTGACAAGAGGGACATGTATATATCATGTGCATCTCTTTCAATCCAGTTGTGAATGAGTTTGATTGTCTTATCCCTGCATGATGTAAGACAGGTCTTCATTATGAAGACTTTGAAGACATTCTCACTGAAGACATTTTCAGTCTTCACGCTTCAGTACTATTGTAACGCATACATGATGCAATATTGCAGTAGTAGAAAGTATATCCCATTTGCACCAAGTGAGGGAAGTATGGAATGTAGCTGAAATAAGTTATAACATATTCAATCTACAACTAAACCTCAGTTGGTGTAATGCATTTGGTTAGATTTATCTAATGTTCATTAATTCGAATCTCTTTAAGGTCACTAGTAATTTATCCTATCATTAACCTTAAGGTCCCATCAAATTAATTGACGTACGCGCAGAGGACATATTCAATCTACACCTGGGTTTCAATATCATATCTGTAACTTGTAGACGATTAGATGGGTCACATTCCTGATCTCCTTCCATGTTGATCACGTGATGTTATCTGGACCCGCAAATTTTTATTAAGATAAGTGCAACCATCGAGTAGCGCATTTCTAGCAGAATATGCAACCAATCAGTGACTTCGAGACTAAATTTGAAGGTTGTCGTTCCACCACAAAAACCGGGGGGAAAATGCGAAAATATTTTCTTTTTCTTCTACTTTTCTATTTCTTTATTCTCTCTTTTCTCTTCCCCTTTCTATCTAGTAGCTGTACTTGCAAAGAAAAATGTGGTAATCAGGAATAGCAAAAGATAATGAAGTTCAGATGTTCTTGGAGTACACCGAAGTGCATGTGAGCCAGCAGAATACGGGGGATGCTTTCAAATGTAAATTAACTAAACCGTCTTTTTTTTTCTTTTTTTCTTTTTTCTTTTTTTTCTTTTTCTTTTTTCTTTTTTTTCTTTTTTTTTTTCTTTTTTTTTTCTTTTTTTTTTGAAGCTTCCAGATAGTTGTTTCTTGAATTGGTAAATTATTCACATGGCAGCATTCTCCATTCGGCCCAAGGTATGGACATGACATGTGGCAGCAGTTTACTACTGCCTTAAAAGAGGCTTGTCTTACTGCCATACAAGAAGGACATTTTGCTTAATTGACAGGATTTCCAAAGAAGGTTCCCATCAAATTTTTTTATAAGAGAACTCTCCAAATAGCTCCATAGGATTGATTTTATTTAACTACGGATCGCTATTTTAAAAAATCAATCAGGTCCTGGTGAATCTTTTGATTAAGTTCTAAAAAAAAATTAAAATTAAATTATGAAAGCTAGCTAGGATGCTGATGGAAGAAAAGTGAGTAAATCAAGGGCTACAATTTGGGAAGTGGGTTATCACTGCCTTTTAATAAACTCAGCATTTGGATCCTTTATTCTTGTAAACAAAGCAAAAACACAATATCTATATATAAAAGTGCAGAAACGACTCATTTTTCTTTTTTTTCTTTTATTTAATTTTCATATTACATTATAAAACTAACTTTGATTTGAATTTGGGACATCTCCTACTTCATCTTGCCCTTTACTACTAGAGCTAAATCTGGGCATGGAAACGACTTTTAAAAGTTATGAATATTTTGTATGATCTCAAGTTTTTAAAATTACATGGAAGTGATTGATATTCTCTATGTTTCAATTAAAGAAACAGGAAATCTACCCACTTCTTTGTTTAAAAAATGTTCTTATGAAATTAATGGTTACCATCTAGTGACAATAACATGAATTATTTATACACTAGCCAATTAATATGTTGTTGATCCACGGGTCCCCCAAGGTCTCTTTGAGTTGTCTTCTATTAATTTATCTAAAGGTGCACTTAGTCCTAAACCTTTCCCTACAGATGTTATTAGAAGCCAATTTGCAAAGAAATAATTATGTCCCATCAGTATAGAATTAAGCTTATTTGATTAAAATGGAGATTACAATCTTCAGTACTTAAAAAAATGAAATATAAGACATATATAGACCAACTTGAATAACTTTTTGACCCCTATAAACAAGTAAATTATTGAGATGTATTAATTAGTAGCTAAGTGATTATTTAAGAGTAAGAAATATAGAACAGCCATTTTTAATTGACATCTTCATTACATAAGATTGCCTTGGGTTGGTTGCAGGTAGAAGAAACACTAGACAAGCAAATGCCCTCACCACTAGCTTTTATTGCATTGGTTGCAGCATATAACGTTTTCATACAAAGAAATGATGTGCACATACTGTGCAGACACATGCACGCACAGACACAGTTGGGAAATTATTTTGTTCCCTTTTCTTTCATTTTTCACTCTACATACACAAAACCCAAAAAAAAAAGTTACATATTTCTGGACCACCCCTTGCCCATATTTTAACCATTATTTTTCCTCTACGTATCTACCATCCTTTTAAGTTTTAACCTAAAGAAGAAAAACGCACAACTCCAACCTCCCTCAGCAAAATTCGAGGATGGGGTTATTTATAACTTCTTCAATTCCTACTCCATATATTGTCTTCGTAACGACTTTCTTTCCACTCACCAAAAGTCGCAAAGTTCATTACCTGTAAACAAAAAATGTGCCTGAAGTTATTAACTCTCAACATGCAAAATAAAGAAACAGATGATTCAGGTTTATAATGTTTGTAAACACTAATAAAGTTCTTGCCTCAGTTGGTTCTTGCAAAGAATAAGAAGCACTTGTTTCCTTGGGGAACTTGGACACAAGAATCCCAAACCCTTGTCCTCGATTTCGCAGAACCTAAATATATTGCCCATGACAGATAAGCTCAGTAATTAATTAGAATATATATATATATAACCTGAATGCGAAAATAATTCTATTGGTATTGTTAGAAATAAGTATAAAATCAAAAGATACCTTGAATGCATCTTCATCTGTTCGATCATCTCCAAGGTAGATTGGAAACACATCATTAGAATTGGCATATCCTGAGGATGGATCAGTCACCACAACTAATTAGCCCATAAAGTAATTTTTCATTGACTTCATTAGTATGAAACACAAACCAAGGTGGTGATATCCATTTTAGTCTTACCTAATGACTCCAACAAGAATTCGAGGGCATTTCCTTTGTCCCATTTGATGGTAGGACGAATCTCTAATACCTGTTTCAACAAATAAATACAGTCAGAGTCAGTACATGCATATATTTCAATTAGTAGTGCCAACAGAACAATAACTATGAGTTTCCAAGAAATAAAAGCACTTCTAGAATTGTACGTTTATGAAGAAACATGGAGACCCATAATGAAATAAATGAAAATGGTACCTTTCTGCCTTGAGTCAATCTGAGCTTTGGGTATTGGTTAAGAACTATTCAACTTGCTCGGCCAATGCAGTCCATCTCTGACAAAAATATTTATAAATATGTTAGTTTAGTTCCATTAGGTACTTAAAGATGTGAGAAAAGGTAACGGGTTGGGATGGAAACAAGAGGTTTACTTCCCATTCTTATAAAAACAAAATATTATTATTATGATATACAAAATGAATAGATATTAAAATAATAATAATGATGATGATGATGACAACGACGACGGGTATCATTTGTACCTGCTCGTCAACACACCGAAAGTGTACTGATAAACAGAACTTGTTGTTTTCCACCTTAGCTCCAGGGTGGATTTGGTTTTCTCTTAGCAGGGTCTTATACACCTGAAAGGCACAGTTACACCAGTATTTCATGCAATTACCTTTTTCCGTAAATGTTTGTCCTTAATTTTTTTTCAGAACTGAAGCTGTAACAGAACAAAAAAAACTAAGAGAAAGAAGAGAACAAACAAACCAACCTCATCGATCATGGGTAAAAATTCGCTGGCGGGTTGGCAGAGGAGAGACTGATTGCCCTGAACAATCAAAAATTTTGGACAATAACACAAATCAGGAAAAGGAAAAAGGTATTGAAAGGAATAGAAAAGAAAATTTTCCAATCACAATAAAGGGTGGACACTGGTGGTCCTCACTTTATGGTATTTGCGGCCTTTGGCTGGTCCTTTGATGTCCATCCCATGGCTGCCTGCATAATAGAGCTCTGATAATTTAACAAATCCATGGACCTGCAAGATTGAACATTGAGAACAGAGTGAATATTTTTGAGCAAATAGGAAGAAATTAAAAAACAGAGAAGATCAGTCATGCATATTCCTTTCAAAAAGAATGTACCTTGTCTCTGCATCTCCCGCTCACTATGGCAGTAGGGAAATATCTGGCGGCATCCTTGACGGCGGCTCTCATCTGATTTTAGAAAATCTTGTTTTAGATAATGACTGGGAAAATCTTGTCTTAGCAAAGTACAGAGAAGAGAAGAAGATGAACCTCTTTAGACATGAAAGCTTGATCTGGGTCTTCCACAATCGGCGAGAGGGTACCGTCATAATCAAGAAACATCACGATCTTCTTTCCTTTCGAAGCATTCACTATCTGCTCGAACGCGTGCAAAGCTGACGGGTGACGAAGCTGCGGTTTTGTGAACACATGTCAGGAAAGAAAAATGCAGAATCATCGTCACCCACCAAGAATTTCTTATGCAACCTGAGATGAGAGACGATACTTACCATCCAAGAACTCTGGGCTTCGATATCGGAAAGAGAGGGAGTGGATTTGATACGGGTAGGAGATGAAGCTCTCATTGAATCCACCCAGGCACCGACTCTGCAGGTTCCTCCGGCTCCTCCGTTTCGATTTTGGAGAAATGGTGATGTACCCACCCGGTACTACAGTCGGTGGCTTCTGCACCGGCGGTGAGAAAAAAGAAGATTTGGATACAGAAACGGCAATCGCCATCCCGATAGCTGATTTTGGATCAGAAACCACTACATTCTGGTTGGTCATTTTTCTGTACCTTTGAGTCTGCATAAACAAACACGAATTACACGTTAAACCAGTCGTTATAATCGGAATCGAACCCAAAACCCATATGAGTAGTTTTGTTTAGTTTTATCATACATAGATCAATACCAGAAAGGTCTTGCAGAGGACTGAGGAGATGAGTTGCGGAGAAGAAGGGCTTACAGAAAGAGAAAAAGAAAGAAAATGAGAGAAAACAGAGGTGGAGGAGAAACAGAGGGGTGGCACGTTAATTGCCAGGGTGACAATGAGCTCTCTCTCTCTGAGTTCTCAACTCAACAATTGAAGTTAAAACTTAAAACCTTGGAACCAAAAGCCAGGAAATCACACGCGCACTCACTCTCTCTCTCTCACTCCCAAGTTAGTTCAGAAGTTGCAAATCACAACTGGAGTGCCTTGTCAATTTATAACTTGGTTCACCCACTAACAGACAAAATGCCATCCCTATTTTCGGTCCTGTACTTTTATGATCGAAGGACCACCCCCCATTGCTTCTAGCTAGCCACCCTTCCTTTTTTTTTTCTTTTTTTTTTTTAATTTCATCTCCTAGGCATGCAATTTCTTTTCCCATCTTATTCATTGTCATGCATCCTTCCACACTTTGATGGAGACATACCAGATATTTAGTGCTTTAATCCATTTTCCTCATGATTTAACTTTGAAATATTTGGTTAAAAAATTCAAAATAATCCAAAATTTGTAAGCTTAACTTTTTTCATGTTTTTTTATATTGAAAATAACCGCTTTTGGACAATAATACACTTTTCAAATACATGTATTTATATGTATCTTGTAAGAGAAGTTATTTACGTTTTTGGGCATTCGCCCAAGATAAGAAAAGGTAGCACGTATACCGAAAACTTTAAATCGATTCCAAGAACTGCATATTATAAATGCAATAAAATGATAAGAGATATAAAAAAACTATTTTTACAAAAAAACAATAAATATATTTTTGTCATAATATGGTTTAACTTCTTAAATTAGATTTTCAAAATTTCTTTTAATCAAATCACCGTTTTTAACTTTCTCTTTTGGCATAAAATCCAAACATCCTCACATACAACTTACAAATGCTAAATTCAAAGTCTAATGAAAAGAGTTATCTTCAAGCCATAATTATGTAAGGGAAGATCAATGAAAGCCTTTCATTTGAATTGATGCATGTGATATTTGGTAAGGAAGGATAAAAGGTAAAAAATGTCCCTTTCTACTACGCTACGTGATCATATAATCTCAATCAATGTTACTATTTCCAGCTTCTTTTATTCTTTTTCCTTTTAACTTTAACTTAACTTCTTAACTAAACGGTGACGGAAGGTGAGCGTGTAAATGCAAAAACAAGTGCGAAATCGTGAAATTGTGGGCGAATCCAATTAAGATTATAATGCATGCAAGATTCCAAATAGTTAATATCACCCCCACAAATGGCAGTAGCTCTATTCCATTATTTATATTAGCCAAGGAAAAAAGTAGGGGAAAAGGAGAAATGAAAAGGAGAGATGCATCAGAAGAAACAAAGAAGCTTAGTTGGAGTTTGAAAATGAAGGTAAGCCGGTACGTGAATAATAAAAAATATATATATATAAAGCATGCAAAGAGGACTTTATGGTGGAATAGGGATACTGCAGAGGCCATTAAGAACTTGAAAAGAAGTTTCCTTAACGAGTAAAAATTCAGGCAATTGCTGGCGAGACCTTCACCGCCCCCTGAAAAGTAGATTGAAACAAGCAGCTCAAACCTAACCATCAAAACCAGCAGCGTTTTGTTTCTCTTTCTCCTCCCCCCTACCACCACCCCATTATTTTTCTACACCAACCATTTGTCTTTAGTGTCAATGCATATTCTCCCACTCATAGTTGCATCACACACTCTCTTCCTTCCCGGTTTGAATCGGTCGGCTATCACAACAAATCCAATTAATGACTTTCATTCCCCAACCCCCTTTCGTTGAATCTTTGTATTTTTCCTCTTCCCCCTCGACTCTTTGGAGCTTTTAAAACATGTCTAGAGAGAATGCACAAGCATCACTTTTGGAGAATTAAAAACTAAGGAAACTTGTATTTTAACCCATTCATTGATTTGAGAATAATTATAAATAAATTAGAAAAAAAAATACAAAAGACATAGTTTAATACGCTTCAGGAAAAAACGCGCTTTCGCTGCACAAGATTAAATACTATTTTAATAAACTCAGTACTATCTTTAACACGATCATTATAATAATAATACTACGATTATTATACTATTATAATAAATGATAAGATAATACACGCTTATTAAAATAAGATTAGATATTATTATACTTGAAACAAAATTATTTTATATGAAATCATATTAAATCATGTATCTTATATTATTTATTCCTTCTTTACAATTATTCCAAAATTAATGGAGTGAACACGTGAATTACATTTCTCCCAACTCTTCACTTCTGGCTGGGAATGTTCTTAGGGAAGGTTAGGAACATTATTCAAACAAGTTACGGTTTTATATTCTTAATCAGTTTAAGTAGATGCCACGACGTGCTTTTGCATATATAGAAAGCCCACAAGATGGACAGACCAATGGAAGGTACCAGGAAAAGGGTCCCAAGAATTTGAGCACCAACTCCCACTCCCATATATATATATATATATATATATATATAATCTCTTTTTACCATTCGCTATGTATGTATATTATTTCTCTCATCTTTTGGAGAGCATAAGATTCCTTCTCTGGCATCACATTCAAAATTAATCACATGCTCGAAATTCAAAAGTCTCCAATATGTATGTCTTCAAGTCTTCGCCATTTTCTTTCTTCTGATTTCTTTGTGATGGAGTAGTCAAAACCGGAGGCCTCGGAGATGCCTCAAAAGTTTTGGGTTCGTCCTCGAAGTTCCCCTAAGCCAAAGATTGTCAAAAGGGGGGAGAGTTAGGCAAAATCAAAAGCAAATTATGGAAAAAAAACAACGGAATAACTTTCCGATTAAGAAAGTTTCGTCCTCTCTCTCTTTCTTCTCTTATATATACGCACACACACATGTATCTTGGAAAGTGTCAACAGTGTAAATGCGTGGAATCATAGCCAATTTATTTGGCACCAGCGTAGCGCTGATGGGCAACCGTCAATGAGACAAATAGCCACACCGGCAATGAGTTTAGTGGTCCCTTTTGGTTGTCAGTTTCAATTTTCGTTGGAATATTCTCGGGAATTTGTGCTAGAAAATGGAGGAATTAACATTGTATAGATACAATCAACAGTTTTGCACTTCTGGGTCGGCTGATTCTGAGGTTTTGGCATTTGGCATTTTAAACTCTCAAATCAAACTGTCCACATCTCCTTATTCAGCTGGTCGATCCACTTTTTCTCTGATATTTTTCTGTTGATGTTATTAGTTTTGAAGTTGAAGTCAATTAAAATCACGGTTTGATGATAAATCTGGTATTGATGGATCGGAGGAAAATAACAGAGCATTTGATGTTGAACTGGCACTCCTGCATCATGGACCACTCTCTATATATATTTTGGGGTGTAGCCGAAAATTTGAGCTGTTTTTGTTCAATCTCCCGACAAAATCAAATCAGTCAATTCAATTATTATATTGTACTTGACAGCATTTAAAAACGCAATTAAAGGCTTTAAGTTGGGTGGAAGGGCTTGAAATTCGTCTCTTTGATAAAGGGTATTAACTGAGAGGGAGTGAGTACACGAAATTGAAAATCAATTGTTGGGTCATTTTCAATTGTTTTCGAATTAATCGTAATGCCTCAAACCGGATTCATGCACCTGCACCGGTGCCTCACATGCAGGTCTTACAGGGTATTATATCATCAGGGACCATGCTTATAAGGTATTATATATACATATATATATATATATATATATATGGACATATATTCGTTTTACAATATAATGTTATAGTAATATATTTTTGTTCTCGAATATAAGATCTCTTAAACACTCATCTCATCTCTTTTTACCACTTGAATCATACCATCCCATATTTTTTCACCATTTGAATAAGATCTCAAGGCACTACCATCTCTACACTTATTCTCTTTTACTATTTGAATCAGGACTCAAGATATTTTCGTCGATACATTCATCATCTTTTATCATTTGAATCAAACCTTAAAACACTATCATTAGTACACTCATCCCCTTTACAATTTGAGTAAGGTCTCTAGGAACTACCAATTTAACTCCTTAAGACAATTCCAATATTTTTACCTTCACAATTTGAGTAAGACGGACTACTAATTTAACTCCTTAGGACAGCTCCAACATTTTTTAAAGACTTTTGACATGTTGAGAAAAAATTAAGATTTGCTTTGTAATTATTTTTTATAATAATTTTTCAAATTTAATAAAAAATCAAGAAAATAAGTATATTAGCTAAAAACTATTTTTTAGTTTTTTCAACATCTATTCACTTTGAATTATAAGTTATTTATCTGTCCCGTCCAACCCTTTAACAACTTAATTAGATCTCATTAGCTTCTAATTTTCCTCTTTAAAAATAGAAAATAAGGTAGTGTGAAATAACATATTTTGATTATTTTCCATTATTTTTATTTAATTTGTAATTATGTTTTTATAAAATAATTATCCAACCATGTAAAATAATAAAATAAAAACATTCAACATAGTGTTATTTAAAACATAGTTATAAATACTTTACAATTTGAAACCATATAAATTCTTAAATAATTTTTTATTAGAACATCATATTAATAGTTTGAAAAAAATTGTCCTAAAATTTTGTTTTAGAACTATTTTGAAATAAATTATCAAACAAATTGTTTAATTTTGAATATGGTGATGAAATGTTTGAAGGACTTCTTAGTTAAACGTTAAAAGGTTTTTTTGAAATTGAACGAAAAGCAGAATTATGCATATTTCAAAAATAATACAAATACAAAATAAAATTCAAAACCTTTTCCAACCTTAACGGAGCCTTCAATCTTTTGAAAGAATATATTCCTTATCTCAGTTGTGTTCACAATCTTATTTATGTTCTGGTATATTTTTTCCCCTTCTTTTCTTTTTTCTTTTGTAAAACACACCTTGTAAAACACAAGCTGATATATATTTCTTCCCTTCTTTTCTTTTTTTCTTTTGTAAGACACGATCTTGTAAAACATGTTGATATATATTTTTCCTTCTTTTTCTTACATCACAGATTTCTTTCCTCACTTTCGGTTTTATCCCGTGATGAACAAGTATAGAATAAAAATATATTGGATGATAAAATCCCAAGATTCTAGGTCAAATGTGACCTCGGACATTTAAAAATCAAGAGAAAATTTAAATTTAATAGAATCCTTTTTTAAATATGAAATATTTGAATCACTGAAATTGAAATATTAATTGGATAAAAGAAGGACATATGATGTTTTAAAACAGGCATTACACACAATTTTTTTAGCTCATTTTAATATAATAAAAGTAGTACCTTTTCTCTCATCAGATTAAATTTTTTCTCTGTATTTTGATGATAATTAAAAATTAAATATCAATTTTATACAATTGAATAAGTACAAAATTAGTCTATAATTCATATTGTTTTTATTTAATTTCTTCACTACACATTAATTGCCCTTCATAATAAAAAAACACACACTCATTCATATACATAAGTCATTGATTTTGTTGTTTTTCTCATTTTGCTTTAAATTTTTTGACGATCAAAAGTTTGGCATCAAAGAAAACAAGTTCGACCGGATCTTCTACTTTCCCCGTTCAACGGTCATACATTCTGATGAAACTTTCAAAGATCTCAAAATGCAGGGAGATTGTGGCATGTTGTAACACTTTCTCCCTACCTGGCTAGGAGACTGCTGACTGCTGACTGCTGACTGCCGAATCCTGTTGACTTGAAAAGCTAGTTAAATTTTCACACCGATCATCAAGACTCTTGGACACGTCATCAATAGGAACCATAGTGAATACACAAACATCACTGCTTTAATTACTCTGATCACACAGTTGGTATGGAAAACCGGAAGAGAGAAATGAATACTTGAGAACTCATTTATATTTTTTTCATAGTTTTGATTCATTTTGTTTGTAACATTACAGTCTTATATTCTTATAAATATTCGAGTACAAATATTGAGCCAGGCCTCAAAAAAAGAAAAGGAATCTAATTTCAAATTTCCATTAATATCCTTCTCTCATTGTCATGCATAGAATTTTCAAAGGGCAGGGGGGCGGGGTTGTCATTCATCCATAATCTTAGCTTAGAGGATTACAGGCCAAGTCGAAGTTGATAGCCCACTCATGCAACCTACACTAGTAGCTGATGAAGCCCTGCAACATAAATGGTGGTCGTTCAAAGACGAGAAATTGCAATCTCAATATGACAAAGTATTATCTATTATGAGTAAAATGTGACCAAATACTTCACTTTTGTAGAGGATGATCGTCAGACATGAAATGAATGAGATTGCAATATGGATAGAATTTAATAATACATTCCTAAGTTCCGTATGGAATAACACCACTAAATTAATGGAGTGGATCGAAGACTGTATTGATGTTTAACTGTAGAATGGTAATCAGTCTATTCCCCTTTATTTTTGGATTCTTTTTTAAATTATCAATTACCAGAGAGTATTAATTCAACTGGGCTAATGCATGTTTTAGAGAAAAAAAAAAAACTTGGGTGGAGTATGCCCAAGCCTGCCATATGGGTAGGATAGGATTTTCCTACCTACCTTTATGGCCGACCTGAATCTGATCTATGTTCAAAAATTATGCTCGGATGCAATATTTAAAGAATATATATATATATATATATATATATATATATATATATATATATATATATATATATATATATATGTGTGTGTGATTGAATCGAAACAAATTATTAGTTCGTGATTTAAAGGTTAAATTAATCGTTGGAATTATGATGGAAAGCGGATTAGAAAGGTAAGGATTCGGATCGGATTTTAAAAACATTGATGGAAGGTGAGAAATGGGTAAAAAGTGAAACTAAAATAAATCGAACAGTGGAGGTTGAGAATGCCTGTAAAAATAACAGAAAAAACTGTCACAGCAACGAGATAGAAGTAGAAGTCGCTATCGGTAAAGAGTGGGGGGGTGGGGGGCAGAAAAAAGGGAAGAAGGTAGAGAGACGCAGCGCAGGGCCTCGCATCGCAGAAGATGGGGACCACAATTTGATGTGACATGTCATGTTGCGTGGCGATGATTGATTAGGGTCCCTAAAATCATGCCCTAAGTGCTCAATCCACTCACTCCCCCAATCCCCCATTCCCACCACGCCCCACTCAACTCAGCCCCTTCTCCCACCCACCTTACCCTATGATTTTTAGCCATTTTAATATTTCATTATGTACTTACTGAGGTACAATTCTAGGTTAAAAGTAGAACTCTTTTCCTCCCTTTATATCTTTATCCAGAGCACGCACGATGAAGCCAATGGTTCCTTTTCATCTCCCCCATTCAGTCTCTTCACACTTGAACATAAAAATTCATATTCATATTTTTATTATTTGAAGCGATTGTATACCATGTGTATATGAATTATTAGATAGCAATTGCGAATTGTTTCAACCGATACCCCTGTTGCTTGAGACTATATTGAGTCATAGTCCGACATCAAAATATTGCATGTTTTTAAAAACTTGTATGAAAATGACTACCTTGATAGGAAGGTTGAGATATCACTATGAGGTTACACGTTTTGGAAATATTAATTGCATTATAAGATGGGAGTTAGGGATATTGGTTGTTGACTATCATATAATTATTTTCTCTCAGAATGAAAAATAACAATAATACATTAATTCCACTTATCCACTGCTTATATTTTTGTTGACGATCACATTTTTGTCAATTACCCTTTGGAACCTGGAAGTTCCACAGCTCTTCCGTACAACAAAGAGCCTGCCTTCTGGGCCCTTTTTTAAATAATGCGACCCTCGAATCCAGCAATATCTTTATGCCTTTAAAAGGTTATGTTTTGTTTTATCAGCCACCCACCCGCCCACATATTTCTAGTTTCGACAACTGGTACATTCATGCAGTTTTTTTTTTTTAACAGCCACCATTTTAATTCTGAATTAATATATTATAAAAACGAAATTTGAAAGGGGGCCCCTAAAACTTAACCCTCACGGCTTTACTCTTATCATTCAAGTTACTTTTGCAATGGTTACCTCATGAATTTCGTATTAGCAATTCATTTTTAGAAAAATAATGATATATATATCTTTTCTTAAATATTTATAAAATAATCATTTTATGTTTTAAAAACGTATTCATTAACAACGATTTTAAAATTAACCTTCAAATCTCTGCATTGAGCAAATACGGTTTTGAATTTATCTTGTAATCAGAATACTTAACACGATTTTGGGATGCTAATTTTAAAATCAGATTGATGCATGTAGTTTTAAAAAATAAAATAAAATTAGTTTTATGAATATTTTTAAAAGGAATTTACATAACTATTTTTTTTAATAAAATAAATTATTTTTACTTTAAACTTCAATTTCATAGATTAGAGTAAGAAGAGTGACGACTAAGCTAACAATTATTGCTGAATTGAATAGAGTGAATATTCCTCCAACTAGAATAACAGAAGCCCATTTGTTTTCGATGAAAAAGTAAACCCCATGATTTGATTTCGAAGTTGTGCATGATTCGATTAGATCTCATACCATCCATGCCCACTAGACACTCCCCCAAAAGCTCTCATTTTTATTCTTATTCCAAATTTTAGATGACCCAAAAGATCCAATTTTCACGTGCATAGTCTTGAGACGAGAAACGAGGAACCATCCTTCTTTAGAGCACGGGATCTTTCTTTACCCCATCCTATCATGAATAAAGCCAAGAATATTAGGTGAGAATAATTCCATCCGAAAGAGCCTTCATCAAAAAAAGAAAAAAATAAATCTCATGGAAATTGCTTTGTTCCCTTCTCAACCATAATTTGATTATTGCATAACATCCCAAATGGGGCAGCGCCTCCCCTGGGGAATGAATCCCTTTTTTCGGCTGCAAGTAGCTGCTTGTTATGATATTGATTTTTTTTTTTTTGGGGGGGCCAACAAATTCTGAGGATCCAAATCTTGAATTGAGTGGAACTGTCTTCTACCACACATGATTACAGTGATAATAAAAAAAAATTATATATAGGAAAAAGGTGCAACTCCCATACATTAAATTAATAATCGTGCCACTGCAAGATTGACTGATGGGGTCATGATTGATAATGTTGGTCTATAATTCCTATGAAGCCTTTGTAAGGGGTATTCAGACATTTGCCCATAATTTAAAAATAAAAATTTACATAAATATAAAAGGTAGAGAAATATTCGTATTTATTGAAAAATCACCTTTAGTTTTAATTTTTCACTTTTAGTTTAATTTTAAAATTTTTAAAAATATTTTTTCAAAAGACATTTTACAAAAGAATGTTGGTGACGCATGAATGCTTGTTGGGATTTCCTTAATTTGGCCGACAAGTGTTAAATTTTGATGATTGCGATTGCCTATTCAAGAACCCAATAAAGCTAATGATCTATTCCCTTAGCTGAATTATAGGCTCACGTAAATAATTATATAATTATTTCATTAATTATAAAATACTTAATTAATGCGCTTGCTGCTTTCGCTTAATGTTGTTTTGATGGCCAACGACATTGCAATTAAGCACTGAATGTGGTCCCGGCTTAAAAACTTACAAAGACGTTATCTCAGCCCACTGGTAACGATCATCAAGAAAAGCATAATCCAGAAGACAACCCTAAATTCTCCATACTCAGAGTAGAGCTTTCCATCGTATTATCTAATCGCAAATTGGACCCGTACGCCTACAATATCGCCATTTGATCTTCGATTAGTACGCATGATTCTGCGTAAGCATGGCTTTATTCTGTATTCACAGATAAAGAATAAAAATCACATCTACGTATTATTCGTATTTAACTTAACATGTTTCTCTAACTTCTGTATTAGTGCAATTTTTTGTTAAACTAGGGGCAAATGTTGGAAAAGTGCGTCTTTGTTAATGGTTGAAATCTGGGATATCCTTTCACCCTAAGTACAATCTGCAATGATGTGTCTTCTTCTCGTTTGTTCACTAGATCCTAGTCGATACGAAAGATCTTGACAAACTAAACTATAATTATTTTAGTGTTAATCAGAGCTATATACATCATGATTATATAGATATATTAATATTAAATTCTTAAAAAAGTTTTACTAACTAAACAACTTTTGTTAAGATATGCAATATCTTAGTGCTTTTAGTTGATTTGGTTATAAAGGCTGTAACTGAATGTATGAAAGCTTTGATGAATGAAGACTAAATATACATATTTTATTTTTCCTTTTGATAAATCTTAGTTTAGTTGATAGAGGCTTTTAAAACCATTTGAAGGATTTCAAATAAAAAAAATTAATTCGTGCTACTAAATTGGACAAAATTTTACATTTATGATCAACTTTGAAGTCAAAGTTTCATATTTTAAGTAATTTGAGTGAAAACTTTATTAACTTTAGCTTATTATATTTAACTTAAATGTTAGAACGATCATAAGTAGAAGGTTTCATGTTTGAATCATAGTGAAAACAATTTACTAATTTAAAACTATAATATATTAAAAAATATATGAAAAAAACTTGAATAACATTATAATGCTTATGAGTTATGTTCGATTATATGGTATCTAATAAGTTTAGTAGTTTAATAAACTCGATATGCATCATGTAACTTAATAGTCATAACTTATTTATATGAAGCTTTAGATAGATATATTTATGTAAATTTGCTTTAGAGGTTCTAGTTATTTACCTTACGTACTCGTTTTTTCTCCATTAACCTACTATAATCCTTATATCAATTTAAGTTATTTGTAGAAGTACAATGTGATAACTAGGAATGGCAATGGGGGCACCCCTTAATTTGAATTATTTTTTATACTCGTCCTCCTTAAAAAAATTAAATGGGAAAGGCATGAATGAGAAATTCTCACTCCAATATCATTTTATTTTTTTATTTTTTTATCAGATATTTATTTGTTATTTTTAATATATTAAAATTAATATATATATATATATATATATATATATATATATATATATATATATATATATATATATATATATATATATATATATATATATATAATATTTGAAATATAAATTTTATTGATTTAAGCTACCAATAAATTTGACAAGAGCACATTTATCAAATTATTAAAACACTGGGTGCGTGACATAACATCAAGCTTATGAGACATTATAATGATTCTATACAAAACCTATATATTTGAAAATCATATAATGGTTATAATTCATATAATTTAAGTTCTATAGTATATTGATGATCCTGATTTGAATTAATATTTTCGTTTGATCAAATATATTTTGTCATCTGAATCGTCCAAAACATTAGTATCTATCGTAACAAACCGATGAAAACCAATACAAAACAACACATCTTAATAAAAAGACGACGAAAATAAGAAAAAAAAAAACAAAATAAATCATTTTTATATTTTTAAATAAATAAAATATTATAATTTTTTACATCTCTATTAAAAATATTTTTATTATATTTAAAATACGGTTATTTTCTCATTATATATTAAAATATAAAATAAAAATAAGATAAAATCATTTTTTATATACAATTCGGACGGGTGGGGGTAAATAATACTGGAACCCACCCCGTCCCTCAAAATCAATTACATTAATCTCATACCTATGAGAGGTACGAAAATCGAAAAACTTGCCTCGTTCGTATCCCTACCGATAACCTGGAGAAACCAAATAAAAGAATATACGAAAAAAATTGTTTAACCTGTGCTTTGACTAATAAGTAAAAAATCATATATGTTGAAGATTGAAATGCGTTTGGATATTTTAGAAAGTTCACATTTTATTATCTATTAAAAAAAAAGAGAATATGAAATAAAAGGTTTAAAAAAATAAAATTTTGTCCTTTTCAACAAGTTGAGCACATTTCAGGTGGAGTACGCACTTCGTGAACATGGTAAAATTTTATTAGAGCTGAAAGTATTCTATTTGAATATAATTAATATACTTATTTATCTTGTAAGCTGTGTAGACGATTAATGTATTTTTTTTAATCAAATTATGAACAAACACTGATATTTTCCCGACTAAGATATTAAAATAGTGTCAAGCATGTAAGCTTCTATTATAATTTTTTAGAACAATTAATCTGAGTATAGTTGATTCATTAAACTCAAAATCACAATTGATTGAATATGCAAATATAAATTGTCTTTCAAAATCTCGAATAGGATAGGTATTTAGCTGTGGTAATACTATTGTTATTGTACCGTCAACTATGTTGCTGTAAAAAAAAAAAAAAAAAACTATCCACAAATGTTTGTAATCTATAAATGAAAATACTAACCTCAAAAATGATACACATTTGTACTTGTGGGAATATTATTTTTTTGAAAAGATAAATAATTTTATTGATTCAAATTAGATATATGTTTTATATAAATATAAAATCAAATTCTTTAAAAACTTAAGAGAATTATACAGCATCCAGGTTAATAAAATAAATAATCGGCTCAAAACCTATATATTTAATAATTTTATAATGACTATAATATTTATGATTCCAATTTTATAATATATTGATGACTATGATTCGATGTCTATATCTAATCAAATATATTTTGGTGTCTAAATTATCTGCCATTATACCAAAATGACATAACCACACGTCGCAACAAGTAGACGATAAAATCATAAAAAATAAATTAAAAATTTAAATCTATGTGAAATAATTACTTTATTAAGAAAAGATGATAAAAAGATGCAGATAAGTGATTTAAGATCAAAATGACAAAAAAAAAAATCACCTATCTTTGCTTAATAAGAAATGACTAGCTAAGAAAATTATAAAAGAATAAGAAATGAGCAACGGTTAGGAACAAATATCCAAGTATAAGATTGAGCACTTTGGCATACGACTTGAGAAGGGAAAACTCTTCCTCCTTTATTTCTAACTACATCCAAATTTTTATCACGTTTTGATATGCAAATTCACATTCATATAAGTTATTGACTAATTTTGGAACTTAGCAAGAGTGATAACAAAATTAAAAGAAAGGTTGCAAAAATAAAATAAATTCTTTAATTTTCACAAAAGTCAATCAACCTTGATACACAAATATATTGAAAAATATTTATAAAAAATGTGATTCTCATTTGTAAATTTAAACTACTGATAATACAATAATAAATTGTTAACTTTAGGTGATACCAAAATTTGTTTTCAAAGCTCATGAATAAAAGTAGATTGAAAGTCGCAAGTTTTAACCTTTTTAAGATTATTAAATATTAAGTTTTATCATACTAAAAACATGTGATATCATGGAAAAACATGTGATACCCATGGAAAAAAATGTTAAGATTTTAGTTACAGTAATTTAAGATAAACATTCAGTGCTAGAATTGGGTGTATGGTCTTTTCTTTACAAAATTAGGATCATGATGATTGCTTAAAAGAAATTATAGAAAATAGTTTTTCATATTTTGTTTTATTATGAAAAGTTTTAGACAATATTAAAATATAATAAAAATTAAATAGATTTATGAAATAATTTATTGATAAATATAAGAAACATACAAAGATAGGTTATTGATTTTAAATCTATTTATTAATTTTCTTTATTTATACCATTTTCTAATTATTTTCCCGTTAAATAATTTAGTTTTGATCAATATACAAAATAAATAAGCAACAATATTATATAGAAAAATAATGAGACAATTGAATAATATAAATAGAAAAGTGGTAGATAAGACCATGCTTCATGGCACCAAGTTGGCCTATTATGTTTTTTGGCATGTGATGGTGTTTTTCTACTCCAGATGGGCTTCGAGCCTCGTGAAACCTTCTCGAGTCGATCCATTGGGCCTCGCACGACCGGCAACCCGCACATGTGCGGGGCGGTCCCAGCTGGCCGCCGCCTTCGACTGCCTAAGCCATTCTTTCTACAACAAGTAAATAGATCAAACTCCGATGGTGTTTTGTGATTACGCACTTTTTCTCATGGAATTACCCTGATGATCATGGGTGATCACGAGGTTTTCCCTTATCGATGCTGATACGACATCTTCCCAGTTTAGTAGGGAATCTCCTATTCCTTATCGCTAACTGAATATTATGAGATAATTAAGGAGTCGTAACCGTGGGGAATCCTTCTTCCCTTAATGAGTAAATATCAGATCATAGAGATGGAGTGCTTTCCTTTCCTACATCTCAACTGGTGGACATCGGTTTATCCCCGTTACCTGTCCGGCCCACTGGGCTTAGTTTCAGCCCTAGGCTCACGCCTTTGGAGTACTTAGGTCGTCATCGTGGGCCGAGTCCCCATGTGAGGCTCTTCTGCAAGTCCCATGGGGATGCCAACCCGCTTTAAGCTTTACTGGTGGTTCGTTCCCTGGGCCTATGCGCTGATTTTTTAGGCACTATCAATTGCCCCCCAGCCATTGGCCGTAGCGAGCTTGGGCAAGGGCTGAATCTTTTCTTAGATCGAGCAGCCAACTCCACATGGTCGAACAAGGTTTGTTGGTCTAGGCTTGTCACCGTCAATCGTATCACGGTAATGATGGCTTCTCTTCTACTTTCTCGTCCATTTCGGTTGACGTTTCTAATGTTTTTAGAAGCACCCCACGGCTACTTGAACCGTATTCCCCTGTTTTTCAAACCTCTTTCTCTGTGGTCTCGCATTTTTCTTCCTCAAAACTTCTCCGATCATCACTCAAGACTGCTCTTGGTGGTTTCTGTCGTTCTATCTCGCTTGGGGTCGTGTCTTTTGTTTTCTTCCTAGTCGGGTACGTATCTCTTCCTTCTTCCCCGTTTACCTTTCGCTTCGATTCCGCGGGTCCCTATGGTCATTGCTTCGTCTCCTCTTCCTCACTTTTTTGATTGGAATTCTGTCGAGCACCTTTTAGCCGTGGGGAGTTATTGTTATGACTTTAGGGATATAAGGGCATGTTTGACTGGAATTCCGCCTCTTTGTTCGACCTCCCTTATACTTGCCCAATCATGCGTACTTCCTCTGGGCCCAATCATTCTTTTGGTCTGCGCATAGGGGGAAGTTCTACCGAGGAATCTTATTTAGGGTAGACAGGTGAAGGGTCCGGCCGTCCAACCATTGTTATCGACCGTGTCCCTTTAGCGGGACCTCCTTCTCCGTCTGGAAAAGGCAAGAGCAAGGTCGCGAGATCAAAATTCCCGTGGTCTCCGACTACTGAGGGTTGTCAGGCAAAATGTCAAGCAAAGTGGGCCCTAGTCGGATCGAGCCCTCTTTTGGAAAGACCTTCGCCGCTCGCTACAGGCCCCCATTTGGTGGTCATGTTTGGTGTCTCGATTTTCTCACTTCTTACATCGTCCAAGTGCCGAAGATGATTTGCTTCTTTGAGGCGGCCTTCGAGAACGACCTCCGCTTTCCTCTGCATCCCTTTATCAAAAGCGTCTTACAGCACTTTAACGTTTGTCCGTCCCAACTTTCTCCCAATTTCTAGGGCATTCTGATAGGGTTGCTGGTCGTCTTTAGGGATAAAGGTCTCGGGGTTCCCAGCGTAGCTTTGCTCCTGGACTTCTTTAGTGTAAAGGAGGTTGTAGAGGGTTTTTTGTACATTTCCAAAAGCACCAATGTCAAGTTGATCATCTCGGATCTTCCGTCCTCCTACAAACGCCACCAAGGAACGCGTTATTTTTTCGCCTGGTCGCACTGAGAGTATAATCCGTCGACCGAGAAGATACGCTTGGCATTCCAACCGTTTGAAGTGCCCTTGAGAACCTACGTGAGTTCCTGTTTATGGTAATTGGGTTTAGCCTTCGAAAGTCATGAGAAGTTTCTAACTTTGCTTTGGTTGTGCGGCCTTCAGGTATTCGCCCCAAAATCAACTCCGAGGATGAAGAGGTGAAGCGGAAGTTGATTAAATGTAACCCGCCGACGTATTCTGAGCTTATTAGATTGGATATTCCCGGGCCTTCTAGTGCGAAACCTTCTCGACCTTTCGAGCCTTCGGGTGCGAAATCTTCTCGACCCTCTGCTTTGGGGCCACTCAATTCCTCTCACATGAAGCCTCTCGGGAAGAGCCTGGGCCCGAGCTGGGAATTTTGGAGAAGAAGAAAAGAAACACCAAGTGCAAGGTCCCGGCTGCCCCCGAGAGTAGCCATGCGGCTTGAGGCAAAGTCCCGAAGTTGGGGGCGTCCTCCTCGCCAACGTTTATACAAGAGCAAGGGTCACCAGGGCAATTCTGGGCGAGAGGTCGCCCGCCTTATCTTGTGGCTGAGGTGTCAAATGTGACAGGTCCATAGCTCCGTTCTCCTCGTGCCGCAGTAGCCAAGAGTCCTCCCGGGAGGATCGCCGAGCCTCCTCTAGATATCCCTATATCTCTGTTTTCGGGAGGTCCCCGGCGCAAAGCGCCGAAGCCTGTGGCGTCTGAGGGAGAGGGGAGGAAGCATCTCGACTGCAAGAGGGATGAGGACTGCCAGTCATGAGTGCAGAGCTCTCCGCCGGGTCAACATCATCCATCATACGACTCGACTCAAAAGGGCTGATGCTGCGTCCGTCGAGGAGGCTCGCCTTATCGCCTGTGTGGAGCAATGCACCGTATGTCCAAATGCCTTTATTTGTTTGTTCCACCGTCGTTTCAAACTATCTGTTAATTTTATCTCATTTCTGTAGATGGTTACCTATATGAAGAG
>JAEQBH010004027.1:0-97967 GCA_016808115.1 Tetrastigma voinierianum | reverse complement strand
TTCCAACACATAAAGATGTGTCATTTAACTCTCTTTCGCAGATCAGCTCAAATACATGAGAACTAGAAAGTGGTTTTCCAATACTTTTCGACCATCACACTCATTTCTCATCGATGGGATCCTAACTGCCATATTTGACAAGTACTTTAATATTCTACAAATTTCTCGCAATATAACATTTTACACAGTAACCTTAGCCTATTATGGACATGTATATTATCCTTTAGATCTTCTTACGAATCTTTCAAAAGATACATCCATCTTAAATAGACCGGTCCACATAATCGGACTGCTGCATAAGGTGTACTTATTAAATGAACCATTATGTCAAAAAATGAAGGAGATGTGTACCTTTCCATCAGACATAATGCTCTACAAGTTCTTCTTGTAGCAAACTCGAGATTGCAAGTATCCACAACTTTGGTCAAAAGTGTATAGAAGAATGTAAACTTAGTCTAGTTATCAGGGATCTCATGTTCTTATTCAACAAACCTCAGAATGTCAATGGAAGAATTTGTTGGATCAAAGTGCATAGTCATGAGATTTTAGGCCATGCGCTTCACCGTGACGCCAAATCCGCGTCCGCTGATCAATCCGCCAACCCAAGCAGGTAATCTACACGCTTAATGGTCGGGTAACCCGACATCACTCAATAAAATCAGAGTCCCTTTGTACTGAGTTCTACCAAGGTACAAACCGTCCTAACAATCAACTTATGACCACATCATGTCTATATACAATTAAAATGAGTAAAATGGCTCGGGGCTCCATAAATCAACACTCATCAAAATAGGTCTAACTATATTCCAATAGTTCAGAGTCATAACATTTCTCTTAGTACAAACACATATTAAAATTACAATTCTAATACATGTTATATAAAAAACATCAAAGCCACAACCCGACTTTCTTCAAAATCGGCCTCTAAGATGAGCCATCTTCTCAAACGCTCCCTGTACCTGAAATAATATTCCCTCGACAGGGTGAGCTATCGCACAGTAGTGGAATTACCCTAAATAGGTTACTCCCCACCTAAGTGCATATGCAATGATCCAATTTAAACACATACTCAAGTAAATTCATGATCCTACTTGAATGTCAAAATGCCCGTTCCTACACCCAGTCCACCACTCTTTGCACTCCCGCTCTAACCATGTATGAGAAAACACCATTTTCAAAACAAAACTTGTTGTTCTCGAAATACACTACCGAAGCCCCTGGTGAAAATATGGGAGTACCTTCCTGAGTTAATGTATTGGAGAACTTCGGAACAAGCCATGTCTCTATCCAAAATGATCTGTTGGACTGTCTCCCAACCCCATTCTTGGAAAATCATCATGTGAAATTCCTTTCGCAACCATGTTTGTTTTTATTTTAATTCATGTCATGCACTCACACCTAATTTCTAGGTTACCCGGTGCATATGATTGCATTATGCCATTTCAACACAATCCAACCAATATATCAAATATGCATATATTATCAAATTTGCAATCACACCATGTTATTCAAATTTACTCAACCAACTCCCAAATTTGCTCTACTGAGCTAATCACTATTCCATTTCCAATGGCCGGCACCCACAATTATATTCTATATAATTATGGCATCATGTTAACACGTCGCTTAACTCTATTAATTTCTTTGATCAACTAACCTCGCTTTCTCATTCATTTCAAACAATTTCATTCACACAACATATGGACATTTTTGGTCCGATTCACACAAACCCAGGACTATTTTTAACAGTCCCATAACAGAGCAAGTGGGCTGTCTGTGGCAGCCCACTCATCAAACATTTGTTCCACTTTTTGAAACCGATTTCCATGGCCATTTCCGGCCTCATACACACCGACACACAATTTATTGCATAAATTATGAAACAAACACCAAATGGGCTTCTGCATAGCCACTTCGACCGGTCCAAATGGGTTTCCAAAATTTCCACATCTCTGCTCTAAGATTCGGGACCCATCAAACGACCACCACGACCTCAAACCAACATAAGCATCACAAACACTTAAACAAAGGGTAAAACAAGTAGTGATAAAACCCCTACCACTGAGTTTGTCTAAATTCCTCAAACCTAGACCACACGGCCCCCACCGTTGTGAGAACCACTTTCCTTCGCTCCGAAGAACCGACGTCGATCACCTCGGATCTTATAGAGAAGTTGCACACTCTCTCTCTCTAAAATAAAAAACCCTCACTCACTGCATCACTCTCCAGCCCTTCACGTTTTTGGTCTCCTTTTTAAAGGAAGAAGATGACTACTATTCAAAAGTTTGTCCTTATTATCATTTAACTTTCAAAAATAACATTCATGTCCCTAAAATATTGGATTTTGACATTTGGCACTATCTCGGCCGTCCATTTCCATCATTCTACCATGCAACATCGTGTCACATGAGTACATGTTATAGGTGACTTTGTCACATCACATGTCGTTAATGCACCCGATATCATGTCTTCGAAAAACGTGCAATTCGACTATCTCAAAATTCGACGTATACTTAGATTTCGCGAGATCTATCTAATGGTGAAGTTCTCGTTTATCATCCGATATCTAGAAAATTTTCGGATTTTTACCGAAATTATGATTTTGCCATTTTTCCAGAAATTGGATTTTAGGGTTTCCATATTTCTCCCTCTTTAAAAAGAATTTCTGCCCCGAATTCCACGCATTGTACATTCAACCACGTGTATATGTAACTCCACCCAACTCAAGACCGTGTCGGTATGACAACCCGGCTAAGGTCCCAAGTATTGACAACCCAATGGCTGTCAACTCATCCATGTCAACACCCAATATGTCTACTACCCTAAGGTCCACCATGAGCAGAATCACTGAGATCCCTGACTCACGATCTCGACACATCTGACCAACTCTCACCCTACATCCTAGGGAAGAATTTCCCATCATCTCTCTAAAGGCCTCACTCTTAAGCCCAATTGCCAAGCACAAGATGCATTAACAAATGAACATGATGCATCCAATCTAAACGCCTAATCTAGTCAACAAGTGTGCAGAAACGCACTTACATCCCCGCACCAACGCTCGGGCCCACTGCACTACGCAGACCTTTGCCTAGGATAATCTCGCCATATGCCAAGGTCGTCGACGTAAATAACATATCATCTGCCCTGCCTAACTAAATGCCCCATCCTGACCCTGGTCTTGAAACTCCTCGTGTGAAGAAGCAAGTCTTCGCCTTCCGAACTAGAAGAAGGATGATCCTCCCTCTTCTCACCAGCATCCGCAACTCGGATACCCCGTGCATCCTCTATCTCTCTCTCTATGGTCAGGGCTATCCCAACCATGGAATCCATGTCCTATAGGCGAAGTCCTACGATCCTGCCCCGAATGGACAATTTCAGCCCATTCTCGAATCTCCTTACCTTGGCCATGTCTGTGGCCACGTAAATTTCATTTTTAACAACAAAAATTTTATTTTAGAAAATTCCATTTTTTTTAAAGATTTTATTTTATTTTATTTTATTTTTTCTCATTCCTTCATGCTACTTGAAAACAAACTACCCAAAAATATACATGATCACAATTCACCAAGCGTTCAACGTTTTTCCTATGCTATTCACCAAGCAAACAATTTCAATCACAATTCACACACATGATCACACTATCACATAATATACAACTCATGTTATACACACCATCACACATCAAACACCATGCATGCAGTGTTCTAATCTTGTCCCGTGACTTCTAGGTAATCACACACAACCCTAACATCGAGCCATACTGCCATGATGTTCTTATACTTTAATGACTATGGCCTAAGCTCAAGTCCTCAAGCCCTCTAGGGTTTCAACCCACCTACGCCTATACCCACCGAGCCCCAAGGCAATCGCTTACCTTCGCTCCGATACCGCCGTGGTCAGATTAGGACTACACTTATAACTACACCAACCGAGCTCCCAAGGTAATCGTTTATTTTAGCTCGATACTGCCGTGAAGCCGGTATCGATCTAAACTTATGGATACCCAAACTGAGCTCCCTAGGCATTCAGATACCTATGCTCGACATGTGTCGACGCCCCAAAATCGGGTGTCTCATGACACCCAATCCTCAAGGAAAATCTACACGTCAATGTTAGTAACCCGGTCACCACTTAAAACGGCAGAGTCTCCTTTGTACGGAGCTCTACCAAAGGTACAAACTTGTCCCAACAATCAACTTATAACCACATCGGGCTCATATACAATTAAAATGAGAAAATGGCCTCTTGGGCCCACAAATCAACACTCATCAAAATGTACCCAACTATATTCTAATAGTTCAAGAGTCATAACATTTCTCTTAGTACAAACACATATTAAAATTACAATTCTAATACATGTTATACCAAAAACATTAAAAGCCACAACGCGGCTTTCTTCAAAATCGGCCTCTAAGATGAGCCGTCTTCTCGAACGCCTCGTAATTCGAAATGAATATTCGACAAAGCGAATATCGCCAAGAGTGGAATTACCCTAAAATGGGTTACTCCCACCTAAGTGCATATGCAATGATCCAATTTAAACACACACTCAAGTAAATTCGTGATCCTACTTGAATGTCTAAATGCCCGTTCCCATGTCTCGAGTCCTCACCGACTCCCTCACACTTGCCTAAGTCATGTATGAGAAAACACCATTTTCAAAACAAAACTTGTTGTTCTCGAAAATACACTACCGAGTTTCTAGTATTACTGGGATCATTCGAGGCGAATGTATCGAGAACTTCCTTAAACAGTCATATCTCATCCGAAATGATCTGTCGACCGCTCTAACCCCATTCTCCGAAAATCATCCCCGTGAAATTCCTTTCGCAACCATGCCGCTTATTTTAATTCATGTCAGCGCACTCACACCCAATTTCTAGGTTACCCGCGCATATGAATGCATTATGCCATTTCAACACAATCCAAATCAATATATCAAATATGATATATTATCAAATTTGTAATCACACCACATGTTATTCAAATTTGATTAACCAACTCCCAAATTTGCTCACTGAAGCCAATCATCATTCCATTTCCACGCCTCTACACCCACAATTATATTCTATAATTATCGCATCATGTTAACACATCACATTAACCCGCACTTCGATCAACAACCTTAAGGCATTCATTTCAAACAATTTCATACACACAACATATGGACGTTTTTGGTCCGATTCATTAAACCCAGGATCGTTTTAATACCCCATATCGCAGCGGGTCGTCCGCGGCACCACTCCATCAAACATTTGTTCCACTTTTTGAAACTGATTTCATGGCCATTTTCGCCATACACACCGACATACTTATTGTATAAATGAAACAAACACCCAAAATGGGCCTTTACACGTCACGATCGGTCCAAATGGGTTCCAAAAATTTCCACACTTCGGTTCCAAGATTTGGGATCGATCAAACGGCCACTCACGGCCTCAAACCAACACAAGCATCACAAAACACTTAAACAAAGGGTAAAACAAGTAGGATAAAACCCCTACCTCATGGAGTTTTGGCCAAACTCCCCAAACCGAGCACACCACGCTAAGCCCTCGCCGCAGAACCACTTTTTCTGGGTCTGAAGAAATCCGACGGTCCGATCGCCGGATCTTAGAGAGAAGCGCACACTCTCTCTAAAAATCAAAACCCTCACCACTGCATCACACCTCGCTCTTCACGTTTAGTCTCCTTTTTGAAGGAAGAAGATGACTACTATTCAAAAGTTTGTCCTTATTATCATTTAATTTTCAAAAATGTCATCCATAGTCCCTAAAATCTTGGATTTTGCCATTTTGCACTATCTCTACCGTCCATTTCCATCATCTCTACTCATGCAACACGTCACATGAGTACATACGTTATAGGTGACTTTTGTCACATCACATGTCATTTTAAGGCACCCGATACTCGGCGTCTCGAAAAACGTGCAAATTCCGATTGTCTCGAAATTCTAAGAAATTCGACGTGTTAGCTAGATTTCGTGAGACGATTCCAACGGTGAAGTTTTTGTCATCCGAGATCTAGAAAAAATTTGTATTTTTACCGAAATTACGATTTTGCCCTTTTTCCAAAAAATTGGATTTTCTGGTTCTTCACATCATCTCTTCCATAGACACACAATTTCTGCTAGAGTAGTATCCATCGAAATTTATGCAGATAACATCTTGCAAAATTTGATTTTCTCAAATTTTTAGAAATGTGTGTAGCTGGTATTATGCAAATATGTCCTTTTCTCACCCACTATTGGCTGTAGCTCACTTCGAATTCCCAGATTTACTAGATCTAAACGACTGCTTAGTCCGTCCTTTGACTTTCCAGGTATATCAAGAAGGGTTCCCACGATGCTCTCACATACGTTTTTCTCAATATGCATCACATCCAAGACATGACTGATTTGTGCCACTGTAGGGTGATCCGGAATCAACAATATTTATATCCTACTTTCCCCACCGTAGCCAAGCTACCGCAAGATAGCTGCTCTAGGGTCAAACTCGTGTGGACGGGTTTTCTTTGTACAAATGATTTGCAAGTGGAGTTCAAAATGGTGAATTTCAATTTGATTTTCAGGTTCGGGTAAAAACAGTTGGTCAAGCTTGCAAACCGAAATTAAAATAAGAAAAAATGTAAAATAGAACTCCTCGCTGCCTAAATACTAGTTTAGGTTTTAAGGCAACCAACACGCCCTTCGTCTTTTCCCTCAAGGGGGAGGATGACATAGTCATTGAACTGCATCTCATATTTAGCTTTAAAACCTAAAACCCTAAAATTTTCCTTCTTGGAAAATAGCATTTAATCAAGATAAATGTCCCTAACGGTGATAACATATTCAAAACCCTACCCCACAATAACTAATAAGATTAACTGACCGGGCATCAAATGATCTAATGAAAGTATCCACTGAACCCAAAAAGCTTGCCAAATACACATTAAGGAGGGCATGCTTAAGAGATTTTAACCTAAGGCGAGAAGCAAGAACGCAAATACCCATAACTGCATACATGAAAAATAGTGTAACTCGTGATTTAACGAACATTCACGGTTCCATACAATAAAACCTACCTCCCCGGACCCCATCTCCATAAGAATAAATAGAAGGCAACTAATGAATATCACCGAATCTAACAATCATCCAATGAACTCCTAAAAGATTGCCAACACCGTCAATCGAAGATGTATCTAGGAGATTTAAACTCAGATTTAAGGATAGGAACACAAATGAAAATAAATGCCTACGTTAAAAATGTGAGGACCGGTCACACTCTCCAAACCGTTGCTCCAAGAGTCTCTCCTCTTCAAAGAGGAAGAGGTCTAGCCAACCATTCTTTGAGTTGTCATCCTCAGAGGAGTGTTTGGCAGCCGAGAAAGGGAGAGAAAATGAGAGAAAATAAGAAAAACGGGAGAACTGGAGCCCTAATTTTATTCATAGCCAAAAAAACTGTCTCCCCCAACAGTGTATACAAATGGCTTATATAGCCTTACAAACCAAGTGAAATATCATACAATCCAAACAAAAGTGATTACAACAAGGGTAAAAAAGAGAAAAACCAAAAACAAATGCAAACAGGGCACATCGTCAAAGCGTGAACTGGCAATAGGAGGAACAAAGAAGAGCGTGGACAGTGCCGCAGAACCAAATTCCGTTGGTGCTCCATTCTTCCGCTTTCTCTCGCTATTCTTCTTCTCGCTTTTGATCTACAATGCCGAGTTTGACTTAATTCTTCGTGCTTTGACTGACTCCACAATTTGGCATAATTAGTCGCAAAAACCGCAAAATTTTCCACAAATGCGATCGCAGAATAACAGGACCTTTAATGCAATTGGTTATCACGATGATTAGTACAATAAAAGCACTAAAACCTATAATAAATAGTGGTTCAAAATAGCACTGGGGCACTTAAATCAATGACGCATATGAAGAAAAACTCCCAATACTCAAGATAAAAATATTGACCTTTTTCCATGCAACTTTAGACTTTGCCTCTCGAACCTTGTCCTTCTTTTTTGAATTCTCAACATGCAATGTATTTGCTTGTTTTTTCCCACACACATAATTAATATTTCTGGTCTTTTGTAAAATTTATGTTCTAGTTAAAGGTTTAGGTTCAACATCAAACTCTTGACAACCATTAAATGCCTTTTTTTGCTCTTCTATATGGATGATTTCTACGCAAAAATCTCTTATGACCTTGGTACACATTTTTTCGACTATGTTTCAAGTATACACTATGGCTTTTCAAGACAAATTGCAAGCCAAATAACCCTTAACACTGCAAATTACTCAAATTTCCATATCGCTGGAAAATCATTTAGAGATCATTCAAAGTAATACGACTCATGGGTGAATACTTCAAAATATGTATCGTAGAATTCAAATCGACATCCCATAGCATTTTTTTAAATCATCAATAAGGGTTGCAAGAAGATGTCAATATACTTCCCTACTACTTAGGACCTATATCAATAAGGTTAACATCATGAATTTTCGCTTCATACACAACCATATGTGGAGATTGTAGGTAATAAGTACGACAGGGCCATGCATTGTAGACGACTACTTGCTGAGCTATGTGGATTTATCCCATCTCGCTACAAGTGCCAAAAACAAGAGATTCAGGCCTACAAGCTAAATTAGACCATTAATTTCATGATGTCGTGATCTTCCTGATGTCAAAATGTAATTGTCAACTTTTCTTTCACTAGAATGCCATATCAAATCTTTCGATATTTGACGAGTACCATACATTCTTCTAAACCTGGGTATTGGGGGAAAGTACTACACAACTTTTGCCGACATGCCTACTTTTGGATTATTGGATCCTTTAGGAATTTTCCATCTTGATTCGTAATTTGACATATCAATCCTGTTTGCATTTCTATACAAAATGCAATCATTTGGACATGCGTGTATCTTTTCATATTGCATTCCTAAGGCGCACAATGTCTTTTTTGCTTCATATATTGATGTTGGCATCAAATTTCCTTTTGGAAGCACATCACCCCAAAAGCTTAATAGCTCATTGAAACTTGCATCGCTCCACCCATATTTTGTTTTAAAGTTGTATAATCACCAAAACCTAAAGCTTAGTGAACCCACTACAACCAAGTTAGGTAAAGGGCTCTCTCAAAGATCATCTAACAAGTCAACGATTCTCTCGATTACATTCAACAGATCTGCCACGCCAACCATTTCCACAAAGATTGATATCATCATTGAATTGAAGACAACATTCTTCAGCATCTAAGGTACACTTATCTTCCTCAACATTGCATATGTTTTCACCATGCCATGTCCATACGTCATAACTTAAGTCAATACCATTACAAAAAAGATGATATTTAACCACTATGATATCATGAACTTTCATATTCCCACATTTTATGCATGGACATTGTATGGAACTAAGGTCACCTAAATTTTTTTTAACATAATTTAAAAAAGCTTTGACACCATCTCAGATTCTTTCAGACGCCTATCAAGAGAGTACCATGACTTATCTAGTCTGCTTAAATTCAAAAATACTAGTAACTAAATAATTAAATCAATAAATATAAATGATTTTATCTAACAAACTAATTAAATTTATCAAACCATATACAAGTAAAAAAACTGAAAGATGACAGTAAATTAAAAGACAAATAATAACTTACATTGGTTTCAAATTTTCTTTGATTTCATTCATCAATTTTCACTTACTTTCCATGCTCAGAATCCACCATCTATGTCCCTAAAATGGAAATAGAAGTTAAAGGAGAAATACAAATTCCTTACTAGAACAACCTAGATCTACCAAGAATGATCTAGAAGATTGACAGTTTCAAAAGTAATTTTTAAAGCAGAGCAAGAAAATGAACAAAGTGGAGTGAAAGGTGCAGTTTATATATTTATATGTAAGAACATGTACAAAGTGGAGTGAAAGGTGCAGAGTAAGAACATGTAAAAAGCAGCTTACCATATTTTTTATTTAACAATATTTATTTAGAGAATTAAAAACCAATCCTAATTCTTTTGTATTTAAACTATATTTTTATTAATCACAAAAATACTTATTAAATTAAATAATACATTTATTTGAGTCTCGAGCTACTATATTGTTTTTATTATATATTATATGAGTCATGACTATATATATTCTTTTCCAAACATAAATAACTATAATATATTTAAAAATAAAAATAAATTTATTAAATGCCAAAACAAATATGAGCTATGGATAAAGGATAATTATTGTATCAAAATGTGATCTCTGTGGTGGCAATTTAAATTTGCATGGCATTTTGTAATATAAAGCTTGTAATATATCATTATTTTTATTTGACTTTAAATTATGCATTTGAATTTAAATTATTGATGATCTTGTATGAATCGTATAGTCGTAGATGAGATCCTTGACGGCGTTTGTAGGGTCTTCGTGACGTCTGGGGCCGTTCTCAGCCTCGGGTCCACCACCACAATGCTCGGCTTCACCGGTCGTCTAAACTATGGCCACGTAAGGTAAGGAGGGAGCCTCCAAAAGTTTAGGAGTGAGAGGGAGGAGAAAGAAAGGCAAAAGAGAGAGAGAAAGAGAGAGATAGAGAGAGAGAGAGAGATAGATAGAGAGAGAGAGAGATGAAACGAAAGAGATCGAGAAGAGAGGGAGAGATAAAGCGGCATCTTCAATTCTTCTCGGTGTCTCCTTCCCGTGACTTCCAAGCTCTCACACGAGTGCTCTTCACGTCCCGGCCGAAAGGCTTTCCCTGGCTTCACGTCTTCACGTTCCTGGGAATCCCACGTGGAATTAGAGAGAGAGAGAGAGCAAGAGAGAGAGAGAGAGAGATCGGATGAAACAAAGAGATCAATAGCTATAGGGAGATAAAGCGATCTTCACCTTCTCTTCCTATGGCGGTTCCCACGTGACTCTAAGCGCCCGTCATTCCGGTCGTAGCATTTTTATGGCTTCACGTTTTCACCTGGAATCCAATGTAGAATTAAAAAGACAGAGAGAGGGCGAGAGAGAGAGAGAGAGCGGGATGAAACGAAAGAGATTGAGAAGAGAGGGAGAGATAAAGCAGCATCTTCACCTTCTTCCCATGGAGTCTATCCGCTTCACGTCGTCCTCTTCACGTCTTGCCGAGCGTTTTCCCTGGATTCAAGTCCTCTTCACGTCTTCACGTTCCTGGGAATCCCACATGGACGAAGACCAACGAAGCCCCTCACGCGGCGTTGTCCTTGACCGAGCGAAAGCACCACCGGATCCATCTGAGTCTTGCACCCGAACACCCGTGGATCCTCTTCAAATGCGGCTGAGAGTGGAAGATGAAGGAAGAGGGAGAAGAGAGAACGTTAAGAGAGAATAGGGTTTTTTTTTATGGAAAACGAACCGTCTCTCTCACACCCGATCGGACAGTCGTGATCCTCTTCAAATGTGGCTAGATAAGGTGATGAGAGAGGGTTTCTTAAAAGAGAGGGTTTTTTTAAGAAAAAGGATAATTTTTTTTAGGAAAAGGATTAAAGACTACATTCTTAATTAGGAGAGAAAAAATAAATAATTTTTTTCTCTTCAAACGTGGCTAGATAAGGTGATAAGAGAGGGTTTCTTAAAAGAGAGGATTTTTTTAAGAAAAAGGATAATTTTTTTTAGGAAAAGGATAAAAGATCAGACATTCTTATTAGAAAGAAAATAAATAATTTTTTCTATTCAAACAAGTGGCTAGATAAGGTGATAAGAGAGGGTTTCAAAAGAGAGAGTTTTTTAAGAAAAATGATAAATTTTTTAAGGAAAAGGATAAAAGACTACATTCTTAATTAGGAGAGAAATTTTTTTTTTTAGTTTTATATTAGACTACGTCTTAAATAACACTGTAGCTTCTTTATATTATAAGATAATATAAGACTACGACTCATTAAAAAACGTAGTCTTTTATATTATAAGATAATATAAGACTACTACTTAATTAACAACTAGTCTTTTATATTATAAGATAATATAAGATTCATTTAATTTAATTAAAAATTTAGTCTTTTATATTATAAGATAATATAAGACAACTTTTTTAATTATAGATGTAGTCATTTAATTTATGAAAAATTGTGAAAACGTAGTCTAAAATATTAGACTACATTTATTACTAAAAACGTAGTCTTTTTCCTAAAACCAACCATAGTCTATTTAACTTTTTTTAGTAGTGAATTGGTATTGAAGTTTGAAAGAGATTTGAGGTAAGACTCAAACCCTAAACCCCTTTTATTTGTGTTTGAGTTGGGGAAACCCCAAATGTGGATAAAAAGAGTTTTGTTTTGGTAGTAAATGAGGCTCAATGCAAATGAGTCTGATATTTGTTGGCTGGATTGGTTTTGCATTGTAAGGGAAATGGGTTTTCAAAGGAAATTTTGTCAAAACCCTGCTTTGTTTTTGGCTATAGATTGCTATAATAATCCAAATTAAGTGATTCCACTCTGATAACGAACTACAAGATATAGGGATACAAATATATAGAATGGACCAGAGAAAATTATAGCTCTATTCCCGAATATGGTTTAAAGGTGAGTCGGCAGTCAATGTGTTTTGGTGTTGTTATGGTGTTTTTGGCTATAAAACAGTTTCGCTCATCGAAATATGAGGATTCAAAATTATGGGTAAAATAGAATTCTAGGGAAATAATTTACTTTAAGTAAGTGTATGAAAATTGTTACCCCAAAGTGCTCATAAATCTTTCAAAGTGGAGCTATGTGTAAGAACAGTCTGATTTTGCCTTGCAAATTGGAGTAGTCTGGATGTAAAATCCAATAACTTGAGTTTTGGTGATCCAAATTGGATGATTCCAAATGGAGAAGAAACCTTAGAACCATAGCTTCAAATTCGTAGAAGGAACCATTACCAATTTATGGAGTTAAGACATTGAAATATAGAATAAGAGTAGGTGATCCAATGAAGCAACCTAATCGGCATTAAAATGTCGTAACTTGAGTTTGGGACTGTTTTGGCTAAGTGTGTTTTTGAATTTATGAAAATAGATTGTTGGGATGATTAAAGGTCTTGGGAAGGAATATAAGCTCTTGGAAATATTAACTTTTCTACTGGACAAATTTATTTGGGAATTTATTTGATTTTAAAAATTGTTTTGTTACAAGTCACAAAGTGGGATGTAGGCTTGGGATGTTAAAGCAAAATTGGACCAATTGGTTTATATTCTAATTTTGGGTGCTTGGGGATGGTTAGACCTTGTCTAAGCTAATAAAATCAATGTTTGAAGTTAATTTGGACAACATTAGGATTGGTTTTGTGAGACGCTTTAAAGGTACCGTTGTCCAAAAAAAGTTAAAGATGTTTTATTTTGTTCGTATATATGGTTGAGGAGAATGAATTGAAATTGAATATTTTCAGAGATGTCATTGATATATAAAGAACTAAAATAGAGAGTTTCATAATTTTTGAAGACCGTTTGAATAATTTTGCACATGGGCCAAGAGAGTACAAAACCGAAAAATAATGGTCCTCAGATGGTGTGTTAGTGTCTCGTTTGAGGCTTTGACTTAAACTCCTTTCGGGGATGGTTTAGTTGATCAAGAGTACTGTTGGAAAAGGATTATAAGGCTGGGCAAAAAATTTAGTATTTTGGTTATGTGATGGATTAATGTTTGGGAAACTAACAACCATACCGGGCTTGTATCTTGCCCTTATTTGCTAATGAGATTAAGAATACGATATCAAGCTCCGAAAATCAACCCTAACCAAAATCACTAGCACGAATGAATAATATTGTTCTTTAATTATATTGGAATAGGGGCTAACTGATTTTCACATAAACTTGTAGCTAGGCAGCTCCGAACCAACAAAATTTATAAACCTATACCTTCACTGTAGCCTAGCCATCAGTAAAGATAGCCGGTAATTTGTGGCTAACCTCAAGGATGGGTTTTTTTTCGCACAAAATGATTTACAGTGATTCAAAATGGTGAATTTCAACTTGGATTTTGTGGTTTTGGTAAAAACGTTGGGAGGTGATTGGTTTGCAAGATTAAATAACTCAAATAAAATGATGAAAAAGAACTCTTGAAGCATTGTGCTACTTCAGTTTAAGATCCTGTAAATCTGTTCTCGGTCCTTTCTCTGCTAGGGGAGGATGACCTATAGTCATTTCCCAATCCGGATCTTCATTTGGCTTTTAAAATCTGAACCCTAACAATTTTCCTTTTGAAACAAAGCATTTATTGAGCATAAATGCTCACGGACAGTGAAAACATGTCCCCTAATCTACCCAATAGTGACTCATAGAAGACAACTAATCAAGTGGATCTAGAAATAAGCATCCACTGAACCCAAAAAGATTGCCAAATACTTGTCAATCAAGGCATCTCAAGAGGGTTTAAACCTAGATTGAAAGATAGAAACATAAATGCTAATAACCGCTGCAGAAAAATAGGATGTCCAAATTTTTTACCTCAAACCGTTGTCTAAGAAATTCTCTTCAACGACGGATTAGCCAACCATCCCTTTAGTTGTCATCCTAAGGGTGTTTGCAGCCGAAATGCAAGAAAAGGAAAAATGAAGAAATCGAGAAAGAGCCGGGAAGAGCCGGGAAGCTCCCGCCCAAAAGTTTTACACTGAGAAAAAAGTTCGGTCCTTATTACAGCCAAGCAAAGAGAGTTTATATACGCCCCATCCAAGAAAAAATTACAAAAAAACCAAACCAAAAGCTATTACAGGATAAATGGGAAGAAACAAAAAATGTAACAAAAAAACACAAGCAAAAAGGCGTAGAAAGTGAATAGTGGTATGAAATGGTAGAACAAAGGGCACAAAGTGAATATGAGATAAGAGGTATTTCTTAACCCGAAAATTGGGCAGGTGTTACGCAACTTCAGTCGGCCAAATTTCATGCAGGCTCCAATTTCCTTGCATTTTCTTCTCTTCTTTACTTCTGGTTTCTGATTTGCAATGCTGAGTTCAACCTCAATTCTTCTCGTGCTTGACCACCAACAATTTTTTGGGCATAAATAGCTTACAAAAAACTACTAAATTAGCCACAAATGCGATCGCAGCATACAGGACCTTAATGTGCCAATTGGATTAATTACACTGATTAATACACAAAAAGTGCTCAAAACCTACAATAAACAGGGTTCAAAATAGCACTATTTGATAATAATCACACCCCCCAACCGAGACATTGCTAGTCCCTTAACAATGAAAGAAAGAAAGAGAAAGCATACAAAACAATAACAAAATGATGTTCAAAAAAATGGTATTTCAAAAAGGTTGTGAATGAGTAATGCCTAACCCTCAGTAAGAATCACAAAAACCCTTGCCCAATAACTATCTCAAGAGAATGAATGCCATACAAAATTGAGTATCAAAAGAGACTCCTTCTCCATAGAATCAACTAGAGACTTCCACCAAAACCTAAGTGTTTGTTTGATCAATTCTCAACAATAAAATGCCAAATTGCACTCTCCCCCCAACCAAGCTACTGCCTCCACCTAGGACACTAATCAACCTAAATAGATCAGGACCCACTCTTATTCCATAACTCTTTTTGTGCTGTAGGGGTGCAATGCTGAGGAATCGACCTCACCAAAGTCCATGTAACGGGGACCTACCGATGACTCCGAACCAATTAAGGCTTAGGGCACCAAGTCATAAAGATCTTTCGACCACTAACTCTTCAGGTTTCACCCCGGACTTCAAATGATTTCGAGACTCCATGATTCGTGCCACGGTAGGGTGATCCGAAATCAACAATATTTGTTTCCTATACTCCTCCACGCGTAGTCAAGCTACCGCAAATATGTAGGTTTAGAGTCGAATCACGTGACGGGTTTTCTTCTGCACAAATGATTTGAGTGAAGTCAAAAAATGGTAAATTAAATTTGATTTTAAGGTGGTGATAAAAACAAAGTGGGTTGGTAGGGTTGCAACCGAAAATAAAATGAAGAAAATAAGAATAGAACTCCTTAAGTCTCATTACCGGGTTTGGGTTTTTAAGGCAACTAACATGTCCCCTGTCTTTTTTCTCGTTATTGGGAGCATGACATAGTCATTTCCCCGAACCGGATCTTCATTTAGCTTAAAAACTAAACCTATGATTTTCCCTTTGAAAAATAGCATTTAAATGGGAACAAATGTTCCTGCTAAAACATCTCAAAAACCCTAATCCACGATAATCCAGTGTGAGACAACTAACCGAGCCTCACGATCTAGTGAAAGTATCCATTGAACCCAAAAAGCTTGTCAAATACACATTAAAGAGAGCATGCTTAAGAGATTTTAACCTAAGTGAGAAGCAGGAACTTAAACAACCAAAAATGCGTGCGTTAAAAACAGAGGACCGTGCGTTACCTCCAAACCCTAGCCAGCAACCCTCCTCTTCAAGGGGGAAGAGGCCTAGCCAACCATCCTCTGAGTTGTCATCCTCAGAGGAGTGTTTGCAGTCGAGAGCAAGAGAAAAATATATAGGAAAACTAGAGAACCGAGCCCCACTCTTATTTACGCAAAAACTGGCCTTCTCCCAACAGCAGATACAAATGGCTTACGTAGCCTTACAAACCAAGTGAAATACCATACAATCCAAACATAAGTGATTAAACAAGGGTAGAAAGGGAGAAAACCAAAAATTGTAGCAAACAATGCGTGAAATGCAGAGAACAGGGGGTCAGAGAATACTGTCAGCAGGATGTGGGCTGGGAACAGCAGCCGTAGAACCAAATCTCGCAATGCTCCATTTTTCTTCACTTTTGCTATTTCTTCCTCTGGTCATTGATCCGCAATGCTGAGCCTGACTTCACCGCGGCTTGATTGACTCAATTTCGCATAATTTAGCTAGCAAAAACTACAAAATTTGCCACAAAATGCGATCAGTAGTACAATAGGGACCCGAACATGTTAATTGGGTTAATTATAACAATTAGTACACAAAATGTGCTCAAAACCTATTAAAAATAGGGTTCAAAATAGCACATTTTGGGCACTAATCACTCCAGCACCTACAACTTGCTAAACCTCACCCATCCACCCATGTAGCGAGCACAAAGTCGGTGACTCCCAACCAGTTGGCTTAGGGCACCGAGCTTTAAAGACTTTCTCCATATACCCCTCGGACCGTGCTCGGGTTTCAAGGCAAAGCGTTGCAATTTTTTTCTTTTTGTTTTTCTTTTCTTTTTCTTTTTGTTTTTGTTTTTCTTTTCTTTTTATTTTGGAAGACACATTGGCCTTTTTTTTTTTTTTCATGGGGGTCCTTAACCTATTAAAGGTAGTCAACCAACTAGGATAGGTTTCGCAAAGTTTAGGAGAAAGAAGCTGTATTATTGAAACCCGCTGCACCGTGGTTAGCTAGAGGTGGAATATAAGGTCAAAAGCAAATAAGAATTCAACTAATCATCCACTCACCAAAGAATGGAACCAATCTAACATCAATAGAATTGGACAAAGTTTCAATTTTTCAACTGCAGGCTAGGTAAAACACAAAAAAATGGGTGTAATTTTTTTTTAAAATCGAAAAAGTGAGCTGTATAGTATGTATTATATAAAAAAAATGACTATATTTTCAGCTTTTCAAAAACAAACTAACAACTTCACAAACAAAACAAACAACTATGCAAGAAACTAAATACAAAGTCATTAAACTTAACAAAATAGACTTGCTCAAAAACATAAAACAACACTTCCTTCCTTAACTCTCCCCCCAACCAAATTCAACATTGTCCTCAATGTGGCTATGGGATGGAAATTTAAGGGAGGAAGTGATACTTCCTTGATGAAATGTGCTCACTATTAGATAGGAGACTTCGCAAGCTTTCCACCGACACCTTATTCACTCCGTTTGGGCTTCAAATGAACAAGTTAGGAGAAGAAAAGAGAGGAAAAGTGACTAGTTGGGAGCACGAAATTTTCGCCTTTATAAAAATCAAACTTCAAATTGTTCTTTCTCGTTAGATTTAGATTCTAAACTCTAAGATTTTAACGGTACCAAGAACTAAAACGGAGTTCTGATGAGAAAGTTATGGGCTAAAACAAAATGGGGTGTCATGTGTTGCAAATTTTCGCGAACCCTACGATCAAGGACTTTTGCAACCCCGAGACATGCGAAATTTTTTTAATGAATATTTTAAATAATAATATATATTTTAATAAAAACATATTGATTTTTGAAATTTTTAAAAATAAATAAATAAATAAATAAATATATATATATATATATATATCATAAAAGACAAAAAATGGAATAGTGCAGGCTGCGAATTTGACAAAAACAAACAAACAAACAAACAAACGAACAATGCAGGCTGTGAATTTTTGCATCTTGTAAAATTTCAAAACCTGCGAAATTTCTGGATTTTGCCTTCTACAGCAGAAACTAAGCAAGAACCTGCAAAAATAAACACAGAAAAAAAAAATGTAGAAAAATGAAAAAATAATCCAGAAACAAAGATTAACTTAAGATTAGAGAAAATCTAAAAAGAAAAATCAAATAAACCAAAATAAAATAAAATAAAGCAAGAAAATTAAAACAAAAAGTGGGGGAGATTGAGCCCCCCTCAAAACAAGTTTCTCAAGCCTTTGGAGGCTGCTGAAACTGGTGGAGCTTGTAGAAATGTTCAGGTCCATGTGCTCCAAACCAGAACCAGCACCCAAACCATCCGCTATGACATGCCGTATGAGTAGCTGCCAATGTCTTTGAAGTGGTGGCGAAGGTCTGAACAGAGGCCACTAACTTCCTAAAATATTGCATAGGCATGGAAGATGGGATGGCCTTAGCTTCAGTAGTAGGAGCAGGTTCTTCAGATATAGGTTGTGCTGCAGGCAGGATATACACTGGATACATTGGGTCAGTAGAGGGCAGGTGTAAATTGTGCTCTTGGGGCTCTTCCACTACATCCTTTCCACTGCCCTCCTCAGTCAGCATTGGGGAGTTCTTTTCCCATGGACATACAACAACACCAATAGCTGAGGATTCATATAACCCTTTAGAATATTCAGCAAAATTTTTTCTATCAGCCCTTCTTGTAGCTGCTGTTGACATTGATCCTCTACCATGGTGTCACTCAGGCACACTTTCTCTGGATGAACATGCTGATTGGTGAGCCTTGAAATGGAGTAATACAAATTGTCAAATTTCTGATCAATTTCGCTTTGAAGTCCATTTAATTTTTGGTTCAGAGAGTTCTCCACAGTATGAATTCTTTCACTTAATTGGGCATTGAATGTCTTCTGGCCTTCCACAACGTCACCCACCAACTTGGTAAGGTTCAGAATGTCTTGTTCAACTGGAGAGGTTGATTGTGGTGGTTGAGGCTGAGGAGTTAAAGCATAATATGGAGAAGCAGGAGGTGCATACTGTCCCCATGAGTGACTAGGGTTGTAAGCATTTCCATATGGTGCATTTCTTAGGGAACTATGTAGAGGGCACTCACCCATGGAGGTTTTATATAGTCATTCATGGACCTATATGCATTAGGTGTTCTCTCCATTGGGTACTGATAGTGTTGCTCTCCCTCTAGGTGTTCCATTTGATCAAAATTCAAGCCAAAATGCACTCCTACAGCAAGAACAGGGCAAGCACAAGACAATAGAGAAACAATCCTACTTCCTTTTTTTTTTTTTAAACAGTGAAATGAACTAAAAAAAAACTGACATTGAAATGATAAAGAAAATTCGATCGTAACTTCACATGAGTATCAACGTTCAACACCAACAAATGCACTAAGGCACCATCCTCGGCAGTGGCGCCATTCGATTCACACGTAAACGTGTAGCTAGGCAGATCCGAACCAACAAAATTTATAAACCTATACCTTCTACTGCTGTAGCCTAGCTATTGCAGTATAGCGGCTCTACGGTCGAACTCAGGGATGCCTTTTCTTCGTAGAAAATGATTTACAGTGATTCAAAATGGTGAATTTCAATTTGGATTTTTAGGTTTTATAAAAACAGTGGAGGTGATTGGTTTGCAGATTGAAAATAACTTGAAATAAAATATGAAAAAGGACTCCTTGAAGCATTGGGCTACTGGGTTTAAGATCCTAAGGTAAATTCGAGGTTCGGGTCCTTTTCTCAAGGCTGGGAGGACTCGTAGTCATTTCCCAATCCTGATCTTCATTTGGCTTTAAAATTTGAACCCTAACAATTTTCCTTTGAAACAAAGCATTTATTGAGCATAAATTTCCTGACAAGGAAAAATGTCTCGATATACCCTTACAAAGGACTCCATAGAAGACAACTAACTTAATCTCAAAGGATCTATCAATAAGCATCCATTGAACCCAAAGATTGTTAATACTGGTCAATCAAGGAATCTCAAGAGGGTTTTTTAAACCAGATTGAAAGATAGAAACATAATGCTACTAATCACTTGCGTTAAAAAACAGGGGAACTAAAATTTTACCTCAAAACCGTTGTTCCGCAGCCTCCTTCAAGGATGGAGGGGGTTTAGCCAACCATCCACAAGTCATTACTCCTGCGGTGTTTCATACGAGAAAATGCAAGAAAAGGAAAGAAAATGAAGAAACTGGAGAAAGAGCGGGAAGAGCTGAAAGCTTCCCAACCAAAAGTTTTATTAATGAGCAAAAAGTTCGGGTCCCTATTACAGTGCAGTAGGAGCTTATATACCGCCCCAACCAAGCAAAATTACAAAAAAAAACCAAAACCAAAAGCCACATGTGGGATAAAATGGGGAGAAACAAAAAATGTAACAAAAAAAAAACAAAAAGTAAAAAGGCGCAGGAAAGTAAACAGTGGCAAGAGGTGAATAATGGCACAAGAGGCATTTCGCAACCTACGAAATTTCGTACCGCCAAATTTCCCTCTCGCACCTCCAATTTTTGTATTTATGCTCTTTCTTTCCTTCTCGTTTCGATATGCAATGTCGAGTTCAACTCGAATTTTCGTGCTTGATCGACTCAACAATTTTGGCATAACATCTTGCAAAACTACAAAATTAGCAAACAAAATGTGACTGCAGCATAAAGGTGGACCTTAATGTGCCGATTGGGTTAATTACGCCGATTAGTACACAAAAGTGCCTCAAACCTACAATAAACATGGTTCAAAATAGCACTATTTGAGCACCAATCACTACTTCCAGAGGAAAACCCGACCAGATCGAGATTCCGAGGATTGGAAATCAAAGTGCAAAGCTTTTTGGTTTGTTCACACCTTATCCCTATTATTTCGAATCTCTATCTTCAAAATGTTTGAATTGCATATTGAATTGTTTTAAATTGATTTGGTGCAAATAAATTGTGAAATGAATTGCAGTTGATTTAAGTTAAGAAATTTGAGAATTGATTGATTAAGTAAATGAATGACATGAAAATTGTATGAGTATTGAAATGATTTGTTTGTATAAAATACATACTATATCAGATTTTATCATAAATGATTTGAATGCCCTTAATAGAATGTTAACTAAGCAAATTGAAAGTTAAGGATATATTGGTATACCAATAAGAGTCGAACAAACGTGATTATTGTGGCATACCAACTGTGAGCCTACCGACACATCGGTAGTGTACACCAATCGGAGTGCTACATATTTTATAAAATCGTGTTTACACCGCTCATGCCCCAATGGACCGTGTTTGATTCGTTATCCTATGCACCGAAAGCATAGGTTAAATTCGATAAGGATTAAAATGCAAAATGATAATGAGAATGAAAAAGTGCATGATTTATGATCTGAATGATTTGTTGCACATGAAAATGTATAGTTTGAGATGACCAATGAATTGTAATTGATTAAATGGAAATATATCTTTATGTATGTATTGTACTGCATTGGTCATTTAAGAAAGTACGAAAGCATTGTCTTATGAAATTGCATGATTTGATTTAAACTAAAATAAAGAGAGAATCGTATAGAACCACTAAGCATGAAAATGCTTATCGCATAGTTTTTATATACGTGTAGGTACCGAGTGAACAAGAACAAAGGGCAAGATTGAGGAGCACAGAGTCATCAAGAAAGCGTCGGAGTAAAAGTATATACTCCATCATATGCATCCATCCTACTTTTAAACAATTTATGTTTTGTGATCAAAAGAGTTAAACTCTAAAACGATTTTGTATATTATTTTGAGTGGGCATGAAGTGCCTTCATTGTAAATGCATTTTGTTAAATGTAAATATTTATGGGCCTACCGAATTGAAATCGGTTCCGCACATATTTGAAAGTGTTTATACGAATTGGAATGTCGACCTAAACGGTTATTTTATTTTTGTATATGTTTTGGTAAATGAACTCGGCTAGCAATCCGGACTCGGTTCGGATCCGCCAATCGGGTCGAGCCGAGAATGGGGTGCTACATTTATCAAGACGAGCCATGGCTTAAAGCGCTCGCGTTTAAAATGATTTTTGAAAATGGTTTAAAAAAAACTGATTTTGAAATTGTTTGTAAATGATTTTGAAAATTGTTTATGACATGCATTGCATTTGCATATAAAGGATGACGTGACTCTAATGTGGATCTTATCGGTCTTAATAGGTAAGCATGGAAAGTTCAGGCCCCAATAGTGTCGTTGTGAATAGAGTCTATAGAGATTGTCCCATTAGAATACGAGAGTATGAGTTTCCGGGAGATTTGATAGAGTTGTCATTTAGAGAGTTTGATGTGATATTGGGGATGGATTGGTTGTCCCAACACCAAGTGGTAGTTAATTGTAGAATGAAGAGAGTGACCTTAAGGACACCGAATGACGATGAGGTTATTTTCATCGGCGAGAGATCAAATCACCTCTCTAATGTGATATCCGCAGCCACTGCGAGAAAAATGGTGCGGAAAGGATGTGAAGCCTACTTGGCTTATGTGATTGATACGGTAAAGGCAAGGCCTAGTTTATCGAGCATTCCATCAAGTAGTGGTTCTCCGAACATGTTTTCGAAGAGTTGCTAGGATTGCTTCCACACAGGAGATTGAGCCTACATATTGATGTTGCTCCGTGTGCCACGCCACATCCATTACATCGCACCAAATGTCCACGGTATGAATATGTGATTTTTGAAGATGCTTCACTAAATGGACTTGATGTGTCCTCATGCAAAGAGGGTGTTGTAGTTATGCTTCAAGGTGGAAGCAGCGCACGAAAATAAATTCACCCTACACATGATATGGAATTGGCCACTATTGTATTTACATTGAAAATATGGAGACATTATTTGTACGGGGAAAAGTGTTTCATCTACACCGATCACAAGAGTCTTAAGTATTTTCCCTCAATCCAGAGCTTTGCTCCGAGACAACTAGATGGATGGAATTGATTGAAGATTATGATCAAGGCTATTTATCATCACTAGAGGCCACGTAGTGGGCTTCGACGCTGAGAAAGACAGTGCAAAAGCTTCGAGCGTTGAATGCTCACTTGTCATTGACAGACGACGATGAAATAGTGGCAGAGTTAATAGCTAGACCGGATTTGTTGAATCGAGTGCTAGAGGCACAAAAGAATAATGAGAAAATTTCTGCAATAGTGAGTCGGAATGGAAATTGTAAAGAAACTGAGTTTATAGAGAATGAAGCTGGGGTTATATATTGAAAAGATCGGGTTTGTGTACCCAACGATAGTGAATTGAAGAAAGCCATTCTAGAAGAGGCACACAGTGGATCTTTTTCTATGCAATCTGTATTCGTGATATCAAGATTTGTTTCAGACTGTGGTCTAGAATGAAAAGAGATGTTTCGTAATTCGTGGACCAAGTGTTTAGTGTGTGTCAAAAGTGAAGGCAAGAGCATTGTCTTTGGGATTATTGTAGCCTATCAGAATACCGGGAGTGAAATGGGACCCTAATCACCATGGATTTTTGTGGTCGGGTTACCATTAACAGTGGAGGAAGATGACCCGGGCTTTGGGTCATAGTAGACCGATTGACTAAGTCAGCTCACTTCCTACCAGTGAGAACCGACTATTCACTTGACAAGCTGGCAGAGCTGTACATAAGTAAAATAGTTCAGTTGCATGGGATTCCAATATCCATTATTTTAGACCGAGATCCGAGGTTTACCTCGAGATTTTGGGGAAAATTGCAAGAGGCTTTAGGCACTCGACTGAATTTCAGCACAACGTTCCACCCATAGACGGATGGACAATCAAAATAGTGATTCAGATTCTGGAAGACATGCTAAGGAGTTGTGTGATTGACTATGAGGGTAGTTGGGATCGATACATTCCTTTAGTTGAATTTGTGTACAACAATAGTTTCCAATCAAGTATTGGAATGACGCCTTATGAGACTTTATATGGAAGAAAATGTAGAACACCGTTGTGTTGGATAGAATTAAGCGAAAAGAAAGTGATTGGCCCCGACTTGATACAGGAGACTGAAGAAAATGTGAAAATGATTAGAGAAAGATTGAAAGTGGCCACCGATAGACATAAATCATATGCCGACATGAAAAGAAAAGATATTCTATGAGGTCCACTAAAAGTGTTTTTGAAAGTATCGCCTTGGAAGAAGTTGATGATTTGGGAAAAAGGGCAGTCAGCCCTAGATTTGGTTTAGTCCATAAGGAAGTAATAGAGAAAGTGGGATCCAAGAGCATACCGCAGCCTTACTCTCTGACTGAAAGATCCACACAGCTTCTTCTTATGAAACATGTTGAGAAGGTACTGATCAGACCCATCACACGTAGTCTCTTAGGAGACAATTGAGCTGAGACAAGATTTGACCTATGAAGAAGAGCCAGTGGAGATTTTGGCTCGTGAAGTGAAAGAATTGCAAACAAGAAGATTCTGCTAGTCAAAGTGATGTGGAGAAACCACAAGACGAAGGAAGCTACTTAGGAAAGCGAAGAAATTGATGTATTAAATAATATTCAGAATCGTTCAATGAAGGTAATTTCGAGGACGAAATTTTCTTAAGTGGGGGAGAGTTGTAACGCCCTAAAAACACCTTAGAATTTTTATAATAATTTTATTATATGTTTAGGGTATAGATCGAGCCAAATGGGGATTTTTCGGTAATTGATAAATGATTAAATGAAAATGTTATATGATCGAAAATGAGTATATGTGATTGAGTGATAAATGCTAAATGTCAAATGATAGAACTCAAGAATTAACCCAAGTGAGAAAGGGCAAAAATGGAAATTTATGAAAAAGAGGACCTAAGGGTCATAAGTTATAAAGAATACATGTCTAGGTGTAAATATGGGGATTGAAGGCAAAGGAGAAAAGTATTGCCATATAGTAAATTAGGAAGAACTTAAGTCCAAAAATGGATTTTGTAGGCCAAACAAAGCCTTATGAGATTTTATGACTTAAGACCACATTTGGTATTAGAATGCCCATTTAGGCAAAACCGTATTTGAGAAAAAGGGAGAGAGCTAGGGCTTTTTATTGGGGAGATTTGTGAATTGCTCCATGAAAATCAAAGGCTAAAGTGATCAAAAACAAGGAGGAACCTTGGTATTGAAGTTGAAAGAGATTTGAGGTAAGACTCAAACCCTAAACCCCTTCATTTGTGTTTCGAGTTGGGGAAACCCCAAATGCGGATAAAAGAGTTTTGTTTTGCTGTAAATGAGTTTCGGGGTTGTAAGGCTGAGTTTTAATATATTGTTGGTTGGATTGGTTTTGTGTAATGTTTGTAAAAGGGAAATGTTGGGTTTTCAAAGGAAATGTTGTCAAAATTTTATCAAAGCCTCTGTTCTTGTTTTGGCTATAGATTAAGTTATAATCATCCAAATGAAGTGATTATATTTGGTAACAAACCATAAGAGATAGGGCTACAAATTTATAGAAGGGACCAGGAGAGAATTGTAGCTCTAAGGCTCCCAAATATATTTAAAGGTGAGCCTGTGCAGCTCACCTAGTATGCTCGCTTTGGGTGTTGTTATGGTGTTTCACATAAGTTGAGTTTCACTCATCCAAATTGAGTGATTAAAAATTTGCAAAATATACTCTTAGGGGAATAATTACTGAAGGAAAGTGATGCAAATTGCGCCACCCCCAGTGACCAAAAATCTATCAAAGTGGAGTTATGTGTAAGAATAGTCTGATTTTGCCTTGAAAATTGGATTAGTCTGGATGTAAAATGCAATAACTTGAGTTTTGGTGATCCAAATTGGATGATTCCAATTAGAAAAGAAACCTTAGAACCATAGAACCATAGATTCAAATAATTAGAAGGAACCATTACCAATTTATGAAGTTAAGACCCCTGAAATTGAGAATAATAGTAGGTTATCCATCGAAAGCAACTGACTTGGCATTAAAATTCAGAATTTGGCAAGGGACTGCTTGGCTAAGTGTGTTTTGGAATTTATGAAATAGATTGTTGGGATGATTAAAGGTCTTGGGAAGGAATATATGGTCTTGGAAATATTAACTTTTCTACTGAACAAATTTATTTGGGAATTTATTTGATTTTAGAAAGTGTTTTGTTACAAGTTGTCAAAGTGGGATAGGTTAGGTTTTGGGATATTAAAGTTAAAAACCGGACCACCTGGTTTATAATTCGATTTTGGGCACGTGGGGGTTGGTTAGACCTTGGTTCTGCTTAATAAAATCAATGTTTGAAGTTAATTTTGGACAACATTAGGGATTGGTTTTTGGTGAGACGTTTAAAGGTACTGCTTTCAAAAAAAAAAAAAAAAACAACAACATATTTTGCTTTTGTTTGTGTGTTATGTGGTTGAGGGCCTTAGAGAAGTAATTTTAAATTGAAAATTTTAGAGATGTGCTATTGGATATATAAAGATCTAAAATAGAGAGTTTCATAATTTTTGAAGACCGTTTGAATACTTTTTGAGTAATAAAGTCCAGCAGTACAAAACTGAAAATAAATCTACTCATGCATGTGGTGTTAGTGGTTGTCTGAGGTTTTGACTTAATCTTCCTTTGGGATGGTTTAGTTGATCAAGATTAACAAGTGAAAAGGATTATAAGGTTGGGCAAAAATTTTAGTATTTTGCTATGTGATGGATTAAAGTTTGGGAAATCCACAACCATACCGGGCTTGTATCTTGCCCTTATTTGCTAATGAGATTAAGAATACGATATTAAGCTCCGAAAATCAACCCTAACCAAAATTACTAGCACGCACGAATAATATTGTTCTTTAATTGTAATGGAATAGGGGCTGACGAGGAGGAAAACCCGAACTGAGATTGAGATTCCGAGGGTTGGAATCAAAGTGCAAAGCTTTTTTTTTGTTCTACACCTTTCTCTCATTATTTCGAATCTCTATCTCCAAAATGTTTGAATTGCATATTGAATTGTTTTAAATTGATTTGATGCAAATAAATTGTGAAATGAATTGCAAGTTGATTTAAGTTAAGAAATTTGAGAAATTGATTGATTGCAAAATGAATGACATGAAAATTGCATGAGTATTGAAATGATTTGTTTGTATAAAAATACTTACTATATTGTATTTTACTATAAATGATTTGAATTCCCTTAATAGAATGTTAACCGTTAAATTCGAGTTAATGATAGATTGATATATCATCAATAGTCGAACAACGTTACTATTGTGGCATACTGATCCTGTAGCTCAGAGGACAGATCGATAGTGCATGTACCAATCCGAGTAATTTATTTTTATAAAATCGTGTTTACACCGCCTCTTTCACAACCCAAGAGACTGCAGCCGATGATCTGCTATCCCGTGCACCAAAAGCATAGGTTAAATCTATAAGGGCTAAATGCAAAAATGATAATGAGAGAATGAAAAAGTTCATGATTTATGATCTAAATGGTTTGTTGCACATGAAAATGGTTAAAGTTTGAGATGACCAATGAATTGTAATTGATTAAATGGAAATCTATATCTTTATATGTATCGTACTACATTGGTCATTTAAGAAATATGAAAGTGTTGTCTTATGAAATTGCATATTGATTTGATTTAAACCGAAATAAAGAGAGAATTTTAGGAACCACTAAGAATGCTTAGCGTAGTTTTTATCTATGCTGGTACGGTGAACAGGAACGTATGACAAGATCGAGGATGAGTCAATAAGAGTTAAGTGAGTAAAAGTATATACTCACATATGCATCCATCTCATTTTGAACAAATGATGTTTTGTGATCAAAACTGCAAACTCAAACGATTTTGTAGCTGGTTGTTTTGAATGGGCATGGAACGGCCATTGTAAATGCATTTGTTAAATGTAAATGTTTTTGGCCTACCAATTGAAATCGCTCCGCATATTTGAAAGTGTTTATATGAAATGGAATGTCGGCCTAAAACGTTATTTGTTTGTATATGTTTTGGTAAATGAACTCAACTAGCTACCTGACTCCGCCTCGGATCCACTAATCTAACAAAGCCCGTGAATGGGGTGCTACATCCTACCCGGTTCCATATTAGATATTACTACTCTTTCCTACTCCTAAAACTTTTTCCGAATTATAAATCTACTACTAGGACACCTCGAGTAGCCCTCAAAACCATCATGTGTTTGCTTAGAAACTGGGCCTTGGGATACTTAATAAAATCTGAATTCACAACCAAGGAAACTAACTTTTCTCTAAAAACCCAACCTTTACAATTGAAAAAGAGAGATTTCACAAGCAATTGACCTAAAATTACCAAACCAAGTAGAAGACCTATCCCAAAGGATGACCCTAAAGCCACTATACATACAAGTACGCTTAGATACAAGTTAAGGTGGAATTAGATAATTATAATATTTTGTGCATTCCGAATTGATAACGGCTCGAAAGTCTACATTTTTCCTAGTTAAAAGAAATGTTTTTCAAAGCACTTTTAGCTAATTATTTATAATTGCTCGATTTTTCAAGTTGTGATGTCCCAATCCTCAAATTAATGTTTTTCTTGAGTTCTAGTGTACTTACAAACCTTTTTAGGTACTTTTACGGCTCTTGAATTGCATGAGGACCAACAATGAGACATCTTGGGGTCTCTAGTTCAAGCTTTGAAGCTCCTGAACAAGATTTAATGAAGATCAAAACCTTTGGAAGCATGACTAGACGAGAGATGGAGGCCAAAATCACAAAATATGGAGAATTCACATCCTTAGATTAACATATCTCAATTTTAGCACCATTAGACGGAAAAGGCGAACATGTCCTGGAGATTTTGCACCATTAAGCTAAGGGATCTCAATTTCTCACCTGCAGATGGAAGGAATGAACATGTATTTGAAGTTTTTGTACCCTTAGCTTAATAGGTCTCATTTTCACACCCTCCACATGATAGAACGAACATGTATTTAGAGTTATTTTCACCCTTATCTTGAGGGTGCGAAGACTCGCAAACTCAATTTTTTCTCTACGATCTTGTTTCCTTATTCTATCCCACATGACCATATATGTAATATTTTTTAGGATACTTCTCGTACCTACTATGTTGCTTCCTAAGAGCTGCAAACCCCTATATAAGAGGGATGATAGACTAAGAACAAAACATCTAGACAACTTTGCAAGACATTCTTAGTTTTTTTTTTTTTTTTTTTTTAATAAAGTCTGGCTTTTATTTCTTCTCTTTTCAAGTATGATTTTGGTTTATTTTCCCACCATTGTTGAGCTTTCATCAACTATGAGTGAGTAGTACGTCCGATCTGGGGTCGAGTGCACTTGAGCCTACTGCAATGGAGAAGATGAGGGCACGCATCTAAACTCCTGGCTGAGAAGATTCACGCATGCATCATTAAAGAAGTTGAGGTAAACTCTCGAGAGATCTATAGGGGTTGTAATCATGCACAACTCATTAGATGACCCTTGGATGTATTCAAGAAGGAGTTTTTCACCGTTGTGGAGCACCAACTTTCTTAATATTTGGTGTCTAATCATATATGGATTGCGCAACTATAGAGTCTTTCAACAGTATTCTCAATGAGATTGTCTCTTATCCAAATCAGATTAATAACTGTGGTGAAAGCCTCAACGACGCCATTCAGGTATATATATATCTCTCTCCTACTCATAAAATCTGAACTTCATTAAAATTTTATAAGAGGACTATCCCTGAGTACCCCTTAGAACCATCATGTGTGTTGACCCGGTGAAACCAAGCGTCGAGATTATTTAGTATAATTAATTCAATCAAAGTATCTACTTTTTCTCTTCAAACAATCAAAGCTAATTAATTCTTCCAATAAACCAAAAAGGAAAACCACAAGAAGTCATTTACCGTATTAATTCTAGTAGAAGATTTGGTCCAGAGGATGACCTTAAGCCACTATACCTACAAGTAGCCCCACCATCATAAGATGTAATAAGGTCTATTATAAATTTTTATGCATTTCAACTGCTACACAAGTGATGAATCACATGGCAATCACACGGGGATGGTTCCAAATAGTTTGGTAATTGTGTTTTGATTTAGTTTTCTAATTGCTTCTTAAATTTTTGCTATTCGTTTTCCTTTTATTTTATTTTCAGGGACTAACCTTATTAATAGTTTTCCTAGTTTTTGTTTAGCTTTTTTTTCTTTGCTTTAGAATTAGGTACATGATCCTCGGGACGATAATCACAGGATTAGTCTCATGGAGCAAGTACTCTAAGCAAAATCCAACTATTGGAAACACGGAAAACTCAAACAGGAACATGAGAATAAAGGTGTTAATGGGCACACTCAACAAGCTTTAACGAAAAATGCACTCCAAACTGAAAATCAACAAAGGCTCCGATCTCTCAAGAATTCACTCAATGAGAGTCACCGCTATATATCTTCAGAGACACTTTGCAATGAAACCAAGTTATTTATCTCAACTACCTTCATTCCATGGTATGGAGAGGAAAATCCCTATTTGCATTTAAATGATTTTAATAGTTTATGTCAAGTTATAAAAGAAAGTAGGACACCCTTGGATGAATTTCATGAAGTTTACCCTTACTTTTACTTTATAAGATAAGGCTAAGTATTGGTTGAATAATTTAAGATCTGGAAGTATTGATGCATGGGCTGATTTGCAAACACAATTTCTAAAAAAATTCTTTCCACAACAAAGAACTATATCTTTGGGAAGGCAAATCCGCACCTCCAGTGTTAAAGAAGGGGAAGGCTTTTCCTCTTGTTGGGATAGATTTGATGAGCTTTATAAATGCTTGCCTACTCCATGGTTATGTTTAGCAACTTGCTGATTTTTTATGAGGGACTAACCATGCAAAACAAAACAATAATTAGAGTCCTTAGCAATGGGCAATTCGACCAACATGGGAATGAAGCCTGGACTTCACAAGCTTATATTCCGATTCCGTTAAATGACGTGGAAGAATACCAAATGAGAGATATGGGAAGAATTATGAACCACCTAATGCTAGAGGTAAAGTATATCATCTTAAGGACAATTTTGAACTTGAGGCAAAAATAGCCACTCTCAATAGAAAACTTGAGGAGATGGAAGGAAAGAGTCACCAAGAGGTAATGCTATACAAAAATATGAGGTAAGTCGTACTCCTTGTGCTCATTGTTGTTCTTGGGAGATCAACAAATGCATGTCCAGTTTGTTCATTCCAATGGAGGCTAAGCACTATTATGTTGATTAATAAAAGCTTCCTCCATTTAAGAATAATAACTCTTACAATTCCAATTGGAGTGAACCATCTTAATTTATCTTCGAGACAAAACCAAGGGCAATCATAAGGAAAAAATGTACTTACTCAATCTACATCTTCAGGTAACCTAATAGAGAATGATATTGTTGATTTGAAAAAACAAGTGGGTGATTTTTTAGGTGAGCAAAGGATGATTAAGAAAAAGGATGCCCAAATATTATAGGGGTTGGAAAAATCACATGGAGATAAGAGTCAAATTCTGGAAAATATTCAGCACACTCTCTCAAAGCTTACTAATGCTCTTACAATTCAAGAGAGGTAAATTCCCTTCTCAACCCCAAAAAAATCCAAGAGGAGTTCATGAACTCCAAGCCAATGAGGAAAGCTCATCACATGTAAGGGAAGTACAAGTTGTCATGACATAGAGGAGTGGTAAGGAACTTGACAAACCTAATCCTCCTCTACCCAATCTTGATAAGGAAAGAGATATTCCTACCACAACCATAGAGGAAGTAGTTAATAGTGAGGAGAGTAATTATGAGTTCTCTAAGAACAACAAAAAAAGTTCGAGTAGTTTATTCTATGAGAAGGAGACTCATCTCACACCTCCTCCATACCTAAGTGCTTTCTATGGCAAGGAAAGGAAGAGTGACACAAATGAAATCCTTGAAGTGCTCAAGCAAGTTAAGGTAAATATTCCTCATCTTAATATGATTAACCAAGTTCCTAATTATGCTAAATTTTTAAAAGATTTGTGCATTGTCAAGAGAAGCATAAATGTGGGAAAAAAGGCATTCCTTACTGAGCAGGTTAATGCTAAAATTGAAAATAAATGCCTAGTCAAATATAAAGACCCTGCTTGTCCTACAATTTTTGTGACTATAGGAGATACCATTATTGAAAAAGCACTACTTGATTTGGGTGCTAGTGTCAATCCCCTACCTTATTTTGTTTCAAAACAATTTGAGTTGAGAGCTTAAAAAGACTAATATTACCCTCTTTGTGGTTGATATAGCCAGATGTTATTTCAAAGGCAATCACCTTTTAACACTCATCAGATGTCTTGAGATCATTTATAATAAACACGGGTTTTCATTTATTTTATGTTCATTCAATATATAATTATTAGCGATCTTAAATCAAATTAATGAAGTCCTTGATACATTACATAGCATAAAGGAAATCATGATGGTGATCATGATAATGAGATTCCTATTATGTGTAATTATGTAGTACCTAAAATATCCCTAGTCATAAGATCAGCAAGATTGGACATTATTGATCAAAACAGACTAGCACATGTTGTACTCCTTGATTTGATCAAGCAGTTGGTCTCATAAACTGTGACCATCATGATGATTAGAGTAGACATGTGGATGCTTGCTAAGAGTAGCCAAGTACATCAGACCGCATGACACCATATCGAGTGTCTATTCAAATATCGTTGATAGTCTCATCATAGCAATGGTGCAAGCTGCCCTATACTTGAGATGCTCAATGGTATATGATATTAATTATAGTCCATAAGTCATCAGGCTCGAATACAGCCAAATCCCATAAAGGAGTGAAGCCCTAATGGGCCCAAAGTCACACGACCGACCACCCTCTTAATAAGGTTTATCTTGTCTTTAGATGGTGCGAATCATATATATAAGCTTCTCATAACAGATCCTTATTATCACACATATAGCTTTAATATAGAGAGAAAGGTTCTTCAAGGTGCTTTCTCTCTCTCAAACGCCTCCTTATCCGATTCTAGTTTTGCCAGCACAAAACCTTGAATCAAGCCATCCCTTAGAGGCCCTCTTTGATCCTCTTCATACGTGATCACCATTGAGGTGTTGCACTTGGAACACTGGTTCGCTATCGCCCTACACTATTGGATCACTACCACACCAGCTGGAGTACGAAACTACAAAGGTAATTCGGCTTTACCTTCTATGGAATGGGCTTCAATTTTGATGAACTGCTGGATCCCTGCTTCTCGGATATCTCGATCAAAGTTTAAAATTTTCCACAAGCAGTAACTGATATGATGGTCGGACCGAGACCCAACATGATAGGTCCATAAAAATTCCAAAGGGAATGGTAAAGGATGTTCTTGTAAAAGTCGACAATTTCTGCTATCCTGTCGACTTTGTAGTTCTAGACATAGAACCATCAAATAAAGGAGCAAATCATGTACTCATCATCCAAGGAAGACCATTTTTAGCTACCTCTAATACCTTAATTAATTGTAGAAATTGTCTTATGCAATTAACTTTTGGGAACATGACCATAGAGGTCAATGTGTTCAACATGTCTGCCTATGCTAAATGAAGAAGATTTCAATATTAAATGAGTATGCATTGTTGACACTTTATTTTAGTAGCACATGGAAAGCCTTATTTGTCCAAATGTGGATGACTACTATGAGGGCTAAGATGAGATGGATGCATGTGGCTGAATTTACCCATGTGGAACACAGAATTTCATCTTGAACTATGAATCCTTTAGACTTATCTCCCAAGGGCTTAGTCTTTTCTTGAGAACAACTGTCTAAAATTATCTTAGCTTAGTTTATTTTGATTTTTCTTTCGTTTATTTAAATTATGTTTTGTTTGAGTCATTTAATTTTTTAGAAAAGTTTTTTTTTTTTTTGCACTAAGGTTTGTAGGTTTGTTCATACATATACATGCTTATGGTGTTTGGCACCCTTTTTGTGTTTCTTTCCTTTTCTAATCATCCCAAGAATCTCCCTATTCATTTTCATGGTCTAACTTTCTAATTTGAGTCAAAATCACAATTTTCGCACCCAATAATCTCCTTATCGATTGCCATGGTCTAACTTTCTAATTTGAGTCAAAATCGCAATTTTCGCACCCCAAAACTCCATGGTGCCTTACTTTCTATTCTGTGCTTTGAGGTAAACCTGAGCAAGAGCACTATTTTCTTGATCAAGGTTCTACATACTAATCTCTTACATTGTGCTTCAATGAAGTATGTCTTATCTTTCTTTGAAAGGATTTTTATTTTCTAAAGGAAACATCTTAACCCAAAATTTAAATTTTCATTTTATTTGCATGCTTGTGTGTTTATTGAGTAGAGAAGAATTGCTGGAAATTGTTGTTGAGGTGCATTAGGATTGTCTTGAAAATTAATTGGTTGAAATTGGGACATCTTTGCTTTTTTATTTGACCTTTCGCTTGAGAAAATCTAGTGTTCAGGGAGTATCTGGTTGATAGCCCCTTTTTCTTTGAACCTTTATTTCTTCTTGGAACTTGTTTTGCACACACAAACTAGATCTCTTATATTTATATTGGAACCAACCCTTCTTACTTAAATAATTCTTGCTTTGAGATATTTTTTTACTTCTATAATGCTAGGACACCTTCAAAAGAGAGGCCAATGAGCCCCAAGTAGGCAAAAAGAACAAAAAAATGAATAAAATAAAAATCCAAAACAAAAAATCATAAAATAAATAAAAAGTTTGTTGATCCAAGAATCCCGAGCATAGTATGAGGGGAATTAAATGCCTAGTGTCCTAAGCCAACTGGTTGTGAGTAATTGACTTCACTACTCGTTACATGGGACAAAGATGGATTAATTGCACAAACATGGTTGCCTTGTGTTTTGATAGTTAGTACTCGATCAAGTCCCGCAGGGAATTTAATGCATGATGGCCTTAACCAATTGGTGGGGAGTCATCGATGAATCTTTGCTACATGGGCTGCTGCTTTTACTACTTGGTTATCCAACAATATATATATATATATATATATATATATATATATATATATATATATATATATATATATATATATATATATATATATATATATGGTATAGTATAATAAAAAGGTGTGTTTCAACCTGCCGAATTCTCTTTATATCAAAAGGGTGAGTTGAATTTTGTTAGGGGGGGGGGGGGTTGTTCTTGGAACTAGTATTTATATTTGATATCTAAACACATCATTCCACCATGTTCCTTGAAGAAAGATTGCTTGAGAACATAAAGGGTGTGGATCGCTTCTGATCACCATAGCTCTAGATACCTCGCCTTAAAGATTATAAATGCCTAGGAATCCTAACTAAATTGATTTAATGGTAGGGACCTTTCCAATGTTTTCTCCATGTCAGTACCTTCTCAAACTCTCTACTACACTTATTTAATGCTTTGTGTGTTTATTTATTGCTTTCAATATTTTATTTTTAATTGTTTTGATCAGTCCATCTTAATTTTCTGCTTATCCATTACTAAAGGACTAGTAATAAGCTAGTCAATAGGATAACCGCTCAAAAGCTCCACATTTTTCCCACTTAAAAAAAACAAAAACACCCTTTTGAGCCACTATCTATAATTACATCATTTTGCAAGTTGTGATGTCCTAATCCCAAACCAATGTGTTTTCGCTTGAGTTATGGTGTATCGACATACCTTATGTACTCACCCGCTCTGACATGAAGACCAGCAATGAGACATCTTGGGATCTCAAGTTCAAGCTTTAAAGCTCCTAGATGAGATTTGATGAAGATCGAGACCTTCGGAAGCATGATTGGACAAGAGATGGAGGCCGAAATCACAAAATATGGAGAATTCACACCCTCGAATAAACAAATCTCAATTTTCGTGAGTATTGCAGGGAAGGGGATGTAACATGTCATGGAGATTTTCACACCATTAAGCTAAGGGATCTCACTACACTCGAAGGGAACGATGTAACGTGGATTTGAATTCTTTCGCACCCTTACTTCGTCGGTCTCATTTTCATAAATCTCCACACCGATAAAGAGAATATGTATTTCGAAGCCTCACCCCCTTAGCCGACCTCACAAACTCAATTTTTCTCCGATCTTCTTCCTTTATTCGATCCCACATGACCATATATGTAATATTTGATTGGGATACGTCCCGTACTCTACCATATTAAGCCCCCAAGAGTGTTAAGACCATATATAAGAGGGATGATTGATCAAGAACAAAACATCTAGACATCCTTGCTAAACATTCTAGTTTTATTATTTCAATGAAGTTCATTTTTCTTTCTCATTTTTTGTGCATGTTTTTTTATTTTATTTTCTCACTAGGGTGGAGCTCTCATCAACCATGAGTGAGTAGTAGGTTCAATCTTAGGGTCAGGTGCACCCTGAGCCTCACCATGATAGAGAAGAGGGGGTACGCTCGCAAAACCCGTAAGGAGGATATTCATTCAGCATGCGCATCATTAAGGAAGAGGGGGTAAAGTCTCGAGAGCTCTCTAGGGTTTTTGATCACACACAACTCATTAGATGACCCTTAGATGCATTCTACGAAGGAGTTTTTCATCGCTGTGGAGCACCACCTTTCTTGATACTTTGCAAGTGCAACCACCTGCCATTGAATTGTCGATTTATAGAGTCCTTTCATCCCATATTCTTTAATCGAGATTATCTATTGTCCACATCGTGTAAGAACCACGATGAAAGCCTCAATAACACAATTTAGATATATATATATATATATATATATATATATATATATAACTCACCTTAACATCACTCCCCATTAAAATCTTATAAGAGGACTATCCCCGAGTACCCCACTGAACCATCATGTGTGTTGGCTCGGTGAAACCAAGCCTCGAGATTATTTTATTAGAATTAATTCAATCAAAATCATTCACCTTTTCTCTTCAAACAATCAAAGCAGCGAAGTTTTCCAATAAAAACCAAAACTTTCCTAAGAAAACAAGCAGGAAACTGTTTAGCAACACTTAGTAAAAGACCCATCCTAGAGGACAGCCATTAAGCCACTATACCTACAAGTAGCCCTAGCTACCGTTAGTGGTGTTAGGTGGAAATAAGTTAGCATTTACTTAATTAAATTCTTGCATATATTAAGCCTTTATGCTAAATCTACACTTTATTATTCCCAACCCAGATAGTCCCCTTCTTTATTCCTTTGCATATAAGAAAAGAAATACAAGTAAAAGGAGTAAAAATGGAAAAGAAAGAAAGAAGTTTTGTTTCTATCGGGTCTATGTCGTGGACACAGTACTTGATTTCGCGACATTGAGTCCTTTCTGTTAGAATTATCATGTATGATGTCGCGACATCACACTACCATGTCGTGACATCACCTCAACTTTGATTATTAATACCAGCCATAATATGTACCATGTCATTATCATAACCTTTCATGTCTTGACATGACGACATCAGGAAGCCCTGAAAATTTCCATTTTTGGCCAATTTTTCTAGGAATATAAATTCTTCTTTTACAAACAATATTAGGGTTCAAAATTAGGGGAGAAACATTATCAATATAAGGTTCCCACCTCTTCTTCTGGAATCAAATTAGGGTTTTGATTTGAGCATTTTGTACTTTGGATTTGGGAGTTGATTTCAAGATCCAGCCTCACTAGAGGACTTATGCAATTTGGAGCATAGTTCGAGGATTTCATCTATCATTTATTTTTGTGATTCCAACTTTTATTGCTCTTCATCTCCTCTTCTTATTATTGTTGTAATGTGTATATGATATTGATGACTGTAGTTGTAATGAGTGGCTAATCATCCTCTAGGGTTGATTGCTGAAGTTGATGCTTGATTTATGTCATTTTTAGAACAGTTTTGTGAATTTATCCTTGTGTTGATATTAGTTGATGAAAATCTTGGAATATTAAGGTTTCTTCTAATTACTTAGGTTGGGGAATGCACTTAAGACCTAAATTGTGAATGAATCATTTAGGGTTTTCATAGTGACAACTGTAATTTAACCCGGGACTTGACCATTTCATTCCATTGTGATTCAATTATGGCAATCAACTTAACCTAATCAAACAAGTTTAGGAAATTAGAAATGTCTAGTACTAAATGGATTTTATTAGGGAAAAACATCAATTGACATTTTTCGGAATCAGGATAGACTTAGCGGTGACCACCCTTACGTAGTTCGGTAGTTCTATTGCATGGATTTAGTGGTGAATTAATAGGATACCTAAGGGAAAAGTCGCTTTAGAAAAGTATCATATTTAGCAAAGTGATGTGGGTCAGAGAAATTGAAGGGAATCACGTCAGATAAAGAACTCATACTCTTTTCTCGGACAAGCACAAGTGTATCTTTTTTGACAACTAGCTTTACAAATATGAATCAAAATGCATCAATGGAAATAATCAACCCTAGTATCCTTTTCCTTGAATTTTATTTGAAAATTTAATCCATTCTTGTGATGGTAGCATTGATCATCATCCCTTGTTTTTCTTTGTTTTATTTAATTTTTGTTTTGAAAACATCCATTCCAAATCATTTTTTCTCTTAATTAGTGAAAATATCCACAGCTGCTGGGTACTTAGTCCTCACTAAAAAGCCACATTTCCCAGGATTGATATTCGATTTTAAATTGAAAACCACTTATTACTTTCTATGTCTGTGCACTCAGGGTATTTTAGACAACTATTTTTAAACTAACACAAAGATTCAACAAGTTTTTGGCGTTGGTTCGGGAGATTACTAAGTAGGGGTGTTTGGATTAATATTTAGTGAAAGAGAAGTTTGCTATCTCTTGAGAAAAAATCTTTATATTTGTGCATATTTATTTTTATTTTTGATTTTAGTTTATATTTAGTTCATTTACTTTGTTTTGAGAGTTTTGTTTTTTGATTGCAGGTACTTAATTGTATGCATAGAAGGCCTGATTTTGAGCTTCTGCCTATTGATACTAAAATTAAGAGATTACAACATATTGATGCCAATAATTTTGAATTGAAGCTCTCTCTTATCTTTATGGTTCAACAACATCAGTTTAGTGGCCATTCATCAGAGGATCCGAATGGACACTTAGCCTATTTTTTAGAACTAGCTCATATAGTCAAAGTTAATGGAGTTCCATACGATGTGATTAAAATGAGCTTATTCCCATTTTCATTGAAATACAAGGCACGTACTGGTAACACGCTCCTAGGATCCATTATTACGGAAACAATCTTAACAAAAAATTTTCCCTCCTCCACTCACATCTCAACTTAGATATGAAATTTAGTAATTTTGGACAAGGAGCATCCAAGACATTACTTGATGCTTGGGATAGATTCAAGGAATTATTGAGAAGATGCCTATAGCATGGTTTTGATTTTTCATCTCAAGTCCAGATCTTCTATAATGGAGTGACATATGCTAGGACTACTATTGATGCAACTCCTGGAGGATCAATCACAAGGAAAACAACGCAAGAGGCCTATGAGTTGTTGGAAGAATTAGGTAAGAAAAACTATTAGGCCCCATCAGAGATATCAGTGGTAAGAAAATATGCAGGAGTACTAGAACTTGATCAGTTTTCAGCTTTTCAGGAACAATTGAAAATCATATCAAAGCAATTGAGTCAACAAAGGCTTAAAAGACTTTTCATGGGAAATTCATCTTATATTAAGACTCAGAGACTAGTAGTGGAAAATCAAGTGTATCAGGTAGAAGATGCCTTGTTTGTTAGGGTAATAGAAGATATGTGTTCAACAACAATCTACTCGTGACTATAAATTCGAGACTATGAAATCATGATAAACTTATCATATGGAAATCATGGAATTTTAAACAAGTCTAAAAACTCTAATGCACAATATGCAACGCACTGGATTTCAAGGACATGAGTTTCTAACCCACATTTCAAGGACAAACGATCATCTTGAAGACACTGCTATAACTTTGTCGACTAATTCTAAAAAGAGCGAGGCTCAAGATCATCGAGATATTCAGCCTTAAATTTGAAATGGCCAATTTCAAAACTAAACTGCCACGTATGAATGCATCGATTTAAGAACTGGAAATCAAATCAAGGCAATATCATTCATCAGAAGGAAAGTTCATCAAAGTCTCTTCCCATGTGATACTAAAAAGACCTTAAATAATGCATTATCATCACTCTTAGCAGTGGAAAAGAGCTTGGAGATTCCAAAGAAGTTGAGAATTAAAAGCTAGAAAACGAGAAAGTAGAAGTTAAGGTAGATAAGAAAGAGGAGAAGAAGGAGAAGGAAACGTTCATATCGGGAAGAGTTATGCCTTCCACAACTCTCCTTTAATTGTCCATCTTTTCCATACCATAAAGAATCAGTTGTTGGATAGGTAATTCAATACATTCTAAATATGTTCAAGAAGCTTGAAGTGAATATACCCTTTGCATTCCTTAGCACAAATCTCAATTAAGTTCATGAAGGATTATGAGGTAAGACCAATTTATCTTTTGAAGATTCAATTATTGACACAACTACCAAAGACTATGGCTCCATCTCATCAATAATGCCATAAAATTTGTTTTACACTGATTGTACTATTTTTAATAGTTGTTTGCTTATGATAATATATTTAAAAATCAATTTTGTCTAAATCACTACAAGTGCACGGATCAGACAAGTAATAAAGTGGATTATAAGTCTGTATATCATTCTCACAAGATTGATGAGAAAATTTTAAAGATCAACTAATTCTACTACCCAAGATCATCACTATTTGAACTCCCAGTTCCATGGATGAATTAACTAACATAATTTGAATGAAATAATCTTTTATCTAATGTCTCGAATGAAAATAACAAAGAAATGAAAATAAAATAAAAATAAAACTAAATGGATTATAGAGGTCAATGATTTGCAATAAATTAGAATGAAAATCTTGTTATGACTATTACTATGCATCAAGTTCTAAACAAGTTCAGCCTAATGCTTTGAATCATGGACTTATCTAAGAGCATGATAGGGGCATAGCCTCTCGAATAATTTCACATGACACTATACATTTCACTATTTAGAACACCATATTCTTAAACCAGGTTAATAGGTATAAATAGCTACTTTTAGGATTTGATCCTCCTTCTAAGATCTGGCTGTTTTTCCTAAACCAGTACTTCACAACCATTTCTCAGGATTGAAGTTTTCTTATCCCCAGTATATAGGATAACACAACCCTCCTTCAATTTAATTGACATCTAAATTTGTAGTTTGGTATGAATAATCACTCCCATCTCATAAAAGCACGAACATTATTTCAAACTGAGATGAAACCTCTAATTATTAAACTGATAAATCATCAAATGGTTCTTATTCCTCAGGAACACACTTATTTTGTCACCTATAATGGAACCTTGAAGTCAGAGGTTAGAACATCACTAGTAATCTATCAAAGTGATATTTAGAGTATATTAGTTCTATTAAATATCAATTTAGTAAGCCACCTCAAGGATACTACTCATGCTCTTATAGTCCATCTCCGTGTCACTTAAAGGATCCCGGAAATCGTAATACAGATACAACTCATTTATGGGGTATAGCTCCATCGATACTTAGTCAGCCACTGGAACAACATCAATTAAATAAATCGAATATTCAAACCCTTAACATTCATTTAAAATACTACAAAATGATAACCAAACACCCATTCCTTCCCAGAGGGAGCTTAGCCTTCCATAACTGGATCACAAATTACAAAGACTAGTTGATTAAACAAATTCATTGAAACTGTAATCAAAACTGAATAAAATGGTTTGTAGAAAAATTTCCAGATTCCACTCAAGTTCAGGGATAGATATGGTGGTTTTTGATTTATAATGATACTAACTCAATATTGCAGCTCAGATTAACCTTTCTCATCTAAAAGATGCCGTTCTGAAAATAAGAAAAGAAAATAAAAATGTTGTACAAAAGCTCGTCACCCTTTTATGAGTTCTCTCCCGTAATGCCGCCTAGATGACTCCTTCTTCTCGCACCATATCTCTTCTATTATAGGTCCTGATAAATGCCGGTCGAAATTCTAGGCGCATTTGATCGGTTTTCGCGGGTGTGCTCAACTGGTTCATTGTCGTGGGAAAGAAACAATGTTCGACATTGTAGCATTTTGTCTGCCCTCGTGCCTGCCTATCCTTGTGGAGAAAAATGGCTTTCGCCGTGGTGTCTTTTAGTTTTTTAGCTTTGATAACTATTTTGTCGCGACAAAAGTTCATGAACGCCTCGACATATATGCGCTTCATGTCTACATCTTTGCTGTAGATTTGTGGCAAATATTTCTTAACCTGCATTTATTTTGAGTGATTGTCGTGACAAACTTTTTATTGTCATGATAAAGTTCTTTGCATTTTCTTAAATTGTGTTATGATTAAACTTTTTATTGTCGTAACATCTATTCCTGTACATATACTACTAATCTCGAGATTTGTCACGCATATCAAAAATAATTATTGCGACAAACTTTTGTGAACTCTCGCCTGCTTTTGTCGCGACAAACTTTGCTATGTCGCGACATTCCTTCTCAAGTCCGCCCTCTGATTTTGTTGCGACAATCATTTCTATATTGAAACATAAGTCTAGTGTTTCTTCAAGAACTCTGCTCATATTTTGTCACGAAATAGTTTCATTGTTGCGACAATGTTCTACTGTGCCATTTGCTTTGTGCTTTGTCACGACAAACTTTCTAGATGTCGCGACATACTTCTTCTACTCTCTTCACATAATGTGTCACAATAAACATTAGAATATTGCGACATTCTTTAAGTTGTCTTCTACCTTGACTATGTCATGACAAAGCTATTAAATATCACCACAAAATTTCTGTTGCTTCCTTACGAATTTCTTTTAATGTTTGTCGCGACAGAGCTTCAATTGTTGCGATATTTCTTCTGCTGCGTAGTTTGATTTTATCGCTACAAAGATGAGATTTGTCGCGACATTCAGCAATTTCCTGGCTTGCTTCATTTTTATGCTTTCTTCTTGATGAGTTTTGCTTCTTTCTAGGATTCCCGCAAAACACAAACTGGGTTTAAGCTTCAACTATACATGAAAATTGGGTTTAAAAATAGATGAGTTTTATACATCAAACTCCCCCAAACTTAAAGTTTTTCTTATCCCCAAGCAAAGAAAAGACTATTTGTTTGTCCTCAAACAAGTACAATTTATTTTTAAGGACATTTTTCTTTTTGATCATCTTTTCAGTCATATCAGCAATTTAGCCTTAGTCAAATGTCAATTGTGATATCAATACCAATTAAGGTTTTATTTAAGAATCCTAAAGATTTTCAATTTAGATCATTCAAATTAAGAGATGATTCATAGAAATGTAAACAGCTACAGTTCATGATCTCTGATGTGAGTATGTGTTGGTCTTCCCTTTATAATAAATTTGCAGGTTAGGTGGCCTTATGAGATCTGGCTGTTCAGGAATGGAAGTCTTATCAAAGTGACTAGGTCCCATAAGGTTGTTGATCATATTACTCTCCACTAATTTAGGAAATTCACCACCCTCACGATCAAATAGGTCTTTTAGGCTTGTAATGTATGGCTTAGGCATTGGGTAGTTGATTGGACATTTTTGGCTCAAGTTCACCCAAAGTGCTCATACAATTAAGTATTTTGCTTTTAAACTTCTCATCCTCTTTTCTACTTAGAATAACCTTTAAGAGCACCCCAAACTTGGTTTGGGGCATCTTTTTACACAATGGCTTTTTCTTCTCCACTTTATGTTTTCAATTCAATTCCTTCAGTACATAAGCTCTTTTCTTTTCATGTTGTTTAAGGTTTTAGGAATGGTGCAATGTTTTGCCTTCTTAAGCTTTCTACCTTCCTTTAGCAAGCTTTGGGTTAGTAACTCCCATACCAGTTAGCATGAGGGTACTAGGTGAAGAACACCCCTAAGAACTTAATGGCTTAAGGAAGGAAGGATACAAGGCAAAACTCATTCCCCCTTGAAACTATATGTTTTTCATCTTTTCCCTTTTCTGTTGTCCACCTCCTTTAATACACCTTTCCTTAATTGATTCTTCTTTCACACCCTCCTTTCTCATCCTTCTTCCCATTTAAAAATTACACTCCCAAATCCTGTCATTCCACTACTTTTCTACACTCATATCTAGCGGGGCCATAAACAAGGGCCTCTTAACAAGGATTAGACTTTAAGGAAGGGCAAGGTCTTTATGTGGCTTTGATGATAAAATTGACATTAGGCTCAAACAAGGTACTAAGGTGTATGCATATATGCATATCAAAGGGTAGGCTGTAAAAGGCACAAACTTTCCAAGGATGGCTTAAATCATTTCTCATTGGTTGTGATGCCTAGGATTTCGACTTGAATAATAATATAACAAGTTTCAGGACCTTTTTGAGACTAAAATTTTGGTAAATCCAGTAAGGTGTTCCTAACCCAAGCACAATTAACTTTTCAAGGTACTGATGACCAATATGCATGTTTTTAGTTATCAATTGAATCAACAACAAGAAAACTAGAATTATCAGTCTAATCAACATTGTCATTCAATTCAGTCTTCAAGATTCTAAAATTTTAGCCCATTTGTCTTTGACATCATAACTTTTCAATTTTGTTCAACTTATTCTGCCTAAGTTCATCTACACTTTGTCTTGTTTGGTTTCTAAACATGTTGCTGTGCTATTGTACAACTCATAAGCTCATTTTTGATTCAACAATCCAACATAGCACAAGCAACTCAATAATCATCATCCCAATTCAACCAAACAAGAAAACTTACAACCTTCATTCATTCAAAAATTGTACAAAAATGCAACAATATTCAACACAAAAAACAATTTTCACAATTCAATCAAGGAGATTTTATTAAACTTGAGAGAAAATCATAGAAATTTCAGATAAGACACTAGCATACAAAGGATATTCAGTTTTTCGTGGGATCTTCTAGAGACTTTGAAGGTTCCTTTGGACGTTTAGTTCTAGGTATCATTCTTATTCTTTTTGTTTGGACTTGGATATCAATGAATTATCTAGGAGGGCAAAAGGGTATTGGTTCAGGTTCAGATGGTTGACTAAAGGGTATGTTAACATTTACAGAGATCCGAGGCATTCATTTCGATGTAAGTACATAATCAGAAATGTTGATCTATGACAATGATATCTTTTTCTTTCCTGATGTTATCTTCATAACCCAATCCTGGATTTCTGCATTGCCCTTTGTTAGCCCATGCTGCCTTTTGCCTATTGATTCCAAAGTTACCCTATTATTAATTTGTTCTAGGGTCATTAGCCTTGGTCTTTCCTTGAAGTGATGCAAACCATTTAACCATCCTTTATCCCTAGAAACCAAGCAATTTTGGATTGCTTGATCTCTTCTTTCTAGCATTCTTGACAAACTGTCATCCCTTTATTTTTGCCCTTTCCAATACTCTTCATCCCTTTCTTTCAACTCAACTCTCCACATTTCATCTCTCTCCTCCAACTCTTTCTTCTACTCCAGGTCTTTCTCTTATTGACTCCTCTATGAATTGGTCATTTTTTTATTAGCTTAACATGAAAATACTCATCCCTCAATTACAATTTCTTTCTCAGCTGGTTGTCTTTTTCTTTCATACTCTGATCCATTCTTCTCAGCATTTCTATCAACTCTGTATTGCTGCCCTGTTGTCTTGAGCATTTGCTTGTTAATTTTGGTAACTTTCAGTTGGCTACTCATGCATCTAGTCAAAACTGGGACTGCTCTGCCTCTCTTCTCTTCTTCTTACATTGCTTACTACTAGAGCTAGCTCAATATTCTCTGCTTCTCTTCTTTCTTCTTCAATTACTTGCACTTTTTCCTTGCCCTTGTTGGATGTAGGCTTGGTTAGTCCAATGAGGGGGAGTGGGCTAGTCTTAAGGCATCTCTCTTCTTCTTCCTAGTTACTTTCCACCCTTCCCAGTATGCATAACCTAGTTATGGTTGCAGGGTGTGGGATGAGACCTCTGTATTTGCTGTTATAGAAGTTGATGATAGATCTCTCCATGATCTTGCCCACATTCATCTTGTACCCTTTTATAATGTCGTATAATAACACTACTTCTTCCTTCCGTACTGTACTCAAGTGTTTTGAAGGCATTAGGACTGAACTGAGGAAGTAAAACCAAACTTTGGCTTCCTCAATCAGTGGACCTTTGGAGATAGAGTCAAATGGGTACTTCTTGGTGGAATTCCACTCCCCTTTCCCAACAATGAGCAGTTCCACTATCTTTTGGTGGTTTGGATCTTTTTGCAGCTTTTTTAATTTAGACTCGTCCTTCAGCTTTCTCAGGTTGAATACTCTATTTATTTCTTTCCTATTGAAGGAAATCCATTTCCCCTTGACATAGCAGGTATTTTCTCTTCTCCCCACCAAATTTTCAAAGAACTCTCTCACTAATGCTGCAAACCCAACTGGTTTGTGCTCATATAGTAGACTCTATCCTTCTACTCAATCATGTCCTTGAATGGTGATATGAGTTGATTGAAGCCTCTTTCGCCAATGAAATCCTTATTCATCAACGTCTTTTCCATGATAAAAAATGCTTCGTTAGATATAAATGTGTCACTCTATCAATTTTCATGGCTTCTTGTTTTGCAATTTTTCTTTTCTCTCCTTCTTCACCTTCCCTATTTAAGCCTTCTTGGCCATTTACTCTTCGCTACACTATCGGAAGCTCCGCAGTAGCCTCTTTCTCACTCTCCAACACACTTCTCCATGATTTCGCTCAAATTAGAACTTACCGCCGTGACATCATCGATAGCTAAATTCGCTTTTTTTTTAACCTAGGAATATGTTGCGACATTTGAATTGTTGTGCAACAAATTTCTAAGTCACGACAAAATATAACTTTGAAGACAAAAAATTATGTCGCAACATAAGCATTTGTGTCGCGGACAAAAATCGTGAGTCGAAACTCAATCAGAAGCGACAAATGGTGTCGCGACAAATAAATGACTCTAATGGCTAAAACAATGTCGCGATAATGGATTTTCAAACGAAAAATGTCGTGATAGTGAATTAAAATGTCTCGACAAACTTTTAGACCTCATGCAGTGAACTTATGTTGTGACAAAGGTTTTAATTGTCGTGATATATAAATGTCGCACCTTCAATAAACAATGTCATGACAAACTTGCCTAAAACTGAGAAAGGCTATACTAGTAATTGTCGCGACAAATAGAGATTATGTTGCAACAAAATTTACCATTTCATCCTAATCTTAAAAATTTTAGCAATTTTAATCATGATAATATACTGCATAAATATGTTATACATTCCATTCACTAATTTATGTCAGGAATACAAATTTAACATTCTAATCAACTTTAATTCATGTACGAACAATTAAATTCATTTTCTTCACCCAACAACATTTGCAATTATATAAAAACCGACTAAGAAAGCTAATTGGAAACTTCTTACAATTGTAGAGCATTCTTTTTCTCTTCTAATCAGGAGTTCATTCATTGCATATGAGCTGCTCATTGACAATAACCTCAATTTAAGACTCAGCTTTCTTGTCCTGAAAAACAACATAAATCAACTGACATAAAAAAATCAAAACTTAAAACAAACTAAATTAATTAAAATCTAAACTATCTAAGGAATTAAAAATTGCTTGGGTTGCCTCTCAAGAAGCTGCTCAATTTAATGTCTTTAGCTAGACATTGTTGTCAATCATGCTTTCATTTCTGCAATTTCTTCATAAATTCAACTCTAAGACTGTTCCTCATTCACATTTCCTTCTATATAATGCTTTAGTCTCTAACCATTTACTTTAAACTCATTCCCTGAACCTGTTATCAGTGTCATTACTCCAAAGAGTGTGACTGCAATAACTATGTAAGGACCACTCCATCTAGACTTAAGCTTTCTTGGAAAGAGTCTGAGCTTGGAGTTGTACAACAAGACTAGCTCTCCCACGTTGAACCCTTTCCTCATAATTCTCTGATCATGCCACCTCTTGGTCTTACCCTTGTAGATCCTGACATTGTCATATGCTTCATTTCTTAGCTCTTCTAGTTCATTTAACTGAAGTAATCTATTTTCCTTAGAAGCTTGGAAATCATAGTTAAGCTTCTTGTTTGCCCACATAGCCTTATATTCAAGCTCAAGAGGGAGATGACAAGGCTTTCCAAATACAATCCTATATGGGTACATTCCAATAAGAGTCTTATAAGCAGTCTTGTAAGCCCATAATGCATCATCTACCTTACCGACTAGTCTTTTCACAGATTCATCGCTTTCTCCTAAGATGTTCTGATCTCCCTATTGGATATCTTAGCTTGCCCATTTGATTGAGGGTGATAAGCCAATCCCACAGCATGTCTTACTCCATATTTGCTCAAGAGTTTTGCAAACGATTTGTTTACAAAATGGCTTCCCTCATCACTAATGATTGTCCTTAGGGCTCTATATCTGCTCAATATGTTTCTTTGAACAAATCCCACAACCGTGTTAGCATCATTTCTAGGAGAAGTGTTTAGACCATAAAATGAGTATACCAAATTCGAGGCATCATACTAAAGACTATGTTCACCTCTGTAACGACGCCAAAAACATGATTGACTTGATTTATAACTAACCAAAAACTGACAAAATGATTGACTCAGATACAAGAAACTGCTTCCAATCCCCAACATCTATGCCAAAAACTAGTTTGACAAAGTATATAAAGGTTGTTTTATGCTATGTATGCAATAATTTTCAATTTAAATTGGTTGCCCAAATCACCTGAAGTGCACTATCATACAAGTAATAAAGTGGATTATAAGTCCAGATATCATTCCCATAGGGATTGATTAGAAAATCTGAAGATCAACTACCCCTACTACTCAAGATCCTCACTATTTGAACCTTTATTTTCCATAATAGATTTAACTTTCTAAAATAAATTGGATGAAAGAAGTAAAGAAATTCTAAAATACATGGGTTAGAGAGTTCACTGGTTTGAAAGAACATAGAGAACGAAATGAGTGTTGTTATTATCAATTTGCAAAATTCCTAAAGAAAAATATAGTTATGGACATGAACTCTAGAATTTCCCAACAGTAGGGTAGTGTAGCCTTGGAATGCCTCTTGACACTACACATTTCACTCTCTAGCTAACCATATTCCTAAACCAGGTCAATAGGTCTAAAAATCTACTTGTAGGAATTGATCCTCTTTAAGATCGGACTGTTTTTCCTTCTAAGTACTTCTTAGCCATCCCTTAGGACTAGAAACTGCTTGCTCCCATAAATAGGATAATGCAAGCCCTCTCCAACACAATTTATACCTCAGCCATCAATTCGACTAAAATGCACTCTCTCCTTGATTAGAATCTTAGCTAACACGGGATTGAGATTATTTTACCCAACTTAGATGAAACCTCTAAAGACAACTATAGATCAATGCAGATCTTATGCCTCGGGAACACACTCCTACTGTCACCTAGGAGGGAACCTTGAAGTCAGAGGTTAGAACTTCACCAGTGATCTTTAGAATTCATTAGTTCAATGAATATCAGTACAATATACCTCTAAGTGACTACTCTTTTCTCTCAGGCCGTCCATCATTGTGTCACTCAGGGGGGATCCTGAAAATCAGAGCACAAATAGAACTCTTTTTGGGTATAGAACACTGATATTCTGAACAACTCATTGTAAGAGCAATACCAATTAAATCATTCTTAAAATAGCATTAAAATACTACAAACAATAATCAAAACAACAAACTCTTCCTAGAGGGAGCTTAGCCTTCCATATCTAGATCATCAATGACAATGACTAGTTGATCAAACAAATTCATTGAAATTTTAATCAAAACTAAAATAAAACGAATTCTAGAAAATTTTCCAGATTTCATTAAAGTTTAGACATAAATGAAGCTCGATTTACAATCAATCCAACTCTACCGTATCTACTACTTAACTTAAAAGAAAGAAAATAAATCTAGGAACAAAACTAAATGTAAATAAAATAAAAGAAAAAGAAAAAAGAAAAGAAAATTATATACAACGAGACTTCAAATTTTTCCAAAAGCACACAAAATCGATGAAAGTACCGAAAGTTGTGCACTCCTCCCAACTAAGTGTACCGGTGATGACATTATGGGTGTCACCGGCACACTGCTCGCCTGCTCTAACCAATTTTCGTATTTTGTCCATAACTTGCTCATTTCTTATCCGATTTGAGTGATTCAAGTGGCCAATTAAAATAGACTTCAAGGAGAACCAAACATAATATAATAGGTACCTCCAAATTCTGATTGTAGATAGCCCAATAATTCACTCAAAGTGGGCCAGGTGTTTATTTCTGCATCGCTTGACAGAGTAGCCTAGTTGTTGACGCACTTGAGTTTTCGGTGAAACTAATTAGGTGATTATTAGACTCCCTTAGCACCTTAGTTTTGAATGAGTACAAAGAGATATTTCCAAATATGAAGTTAAGACCCCGGAAAAGGGGATTATTTCCAAACCGTCTCTAAAACTGGTAATGACTCTGGCATGAAAATGCCATGTTCTTTGTTTGGATGATCCAAGGGTGATTCCACTCCCCGGTAAAGTAGATACATAGAAGAATAAGAATACATATGAATAAGGTGTGAGTATCATACTTTACTGCATATGAAATACGATCTCGTCATGAACACATAATAAGCAGAATGCCTTATTATAAAATAGTAAGTTACTCGAACTCATATAATTATAAAATGCCTAAGACCGCTTATTAAATGACACGGAACTCCCGTTTCGATTAGTACTTCTAAGATTCTCGTTAAGGTTTCGTGCACCCCGATTAGTACTTCTCAAGATTCTCGATTAGTGCTATCGCACCTTGTTCCGATTAGTACTCGTACTCCCGATTAGTGCTATTGCACTCTTGTTCCCATTAGTACTGCACTTCAAGTATGCTACGGCACTCCTGTCCGTTAAGTGCTACGACTTCGTCTCCGACAGGTCGTGGCACCCCGTTTCTATACAATCGGAAATCATGCTTTGTGCTACAAGACTGCATCAGATAGTATCTTCTGATACTTATTGTGTCATGGTCTTACAATTTTATTAGTAATCGGGTCTAAGTATTCCCCATAATTATATGATAATAACCTGAATAATGAATAAGAGGACATGAAGGTGTATCGCGTTTCGATCTGTAATACCTACTAGTATTTCTGAATATGAGTAAGCTCAGAATCTAATGGAGACCGAATAAATATAAGTCCCAGAATACAAGATAACCAAGAGTAATTAATGGTACTTCCTTCGCATAATGAACTTGTGTAGTACTCCACGGTACTTTTATATAAGAATAAGCATATGAATCAGATAAACCCATGAGATGAATGCATGTACTTCGATATCTCGTTATTGTTATATGCTTATTATAATCGTGTACATGCATATTATATATGTTTCCCCACTAAGCGTGAAGCTTAGCATGTGGGCTTTAATCCGTAGGTACGTGAGAAGACGTCCGGCAAACCTCGCATTCTTCGTGGCCAACACACGAGTAAAGCCCATCAATGTAGGTTCGCACTCGATCAAGAATTGTAAATGTATAGTTTTTGAATATGTAATGGGACTCAGTACTATATATGTATGACACTGTAAACACCACTACGGTGGTAGTTTTATTTTGGACTTTTGCATATGATGTTGATATATTATAAGAGTTAGATATACCAATGTCTAATTTAGCAGGTAAAGAGTCCCAGTATATGTTCTCGCGTCACGGAAACCGGTTCGGATCCGCCAATCGGGTCGGGTCGAGAATCGGGGCGTGACACATTAAACTCCCCCCAAACTTAAAGTTTTGCTTGTCCTCGAGGAAAGAAAAGACTATTTATTTGTCCTAAAAAAAAGATTTTCAATCAAATCAGCAATTTGGCCTCAGTAGCATTTCAATTGTGATATCAATTCTAATTAAGCTTCCTTTTCAGGATCCTAAAAATTTTCAATCTAGATCATTCAATATAGAATATAATTCATAGTAAGTAAATAGTTACAGTTCTTGACCCAGTGAGTGTGTGTTGGTCTTCCCTTTATTGGAAATTAGGTAGCCTTATGCAGAATGGTATTCTCTTTAGAATTTCTTAGGTCCCATAGGCTTGTTGATCATATCATTCTACACTAATTTGGACATAACACAACCCTTAGGATAATATAGGTCTTTTAAGCTTGTAATATATGGTTGAGGTACTTGGGTAGATAATTGGAGATTTTAGGTTCAATTTCACCTAGACTTCATATATTTACTTAGTATTCTGCATTCTAATTGCTTATCCTTTCATTTCTAATCAAAACTTTTTCAAAAGCACCCCCAAACTTGATTTGGTGCATCTTCCTTCATGTTTCCCACTATGGCTTTTTCTTTCTCCACTTTTTGTTTCAATTTCAGTTTCTCAATTCAGAAGCTATTTTCCTTTCATTTTGTTCAAGGTTTCGAATGGTGCAATGTGTTTCCTTCTTAAGCTTTCTACTACCCCTTAACAAGCTTTGGGTCAGCAACTCCCATGCCAGTTGGCATTAAGGTACTAGGTGTAGAACACCCCTAAGGACTTAATTGCTTAAGTACAAGCTGCAAACCTACCTCCTCAAACTACATATTTTTCAGCTTCCGCTTTTGTCAGACACCTATTTTTTACATATTTTTCTCAATTATTTTCTTCCCATCATTAGTTCTCATTCTTTCTATTTTTCAAAATTTTACTCCCCCAAATTTGTCCTTTGTTCATTTTTTACGTACTCATTTCAATAGGTAAACCTCAGGTTATTTACATACAAGTTTAGATTTTAAGGAAGGGTTAATGTTTTTCATTGTGGCTTTGATGATAAAAATGGCATTTAGGCTCAAATAATGTACTAAGGTATATGCATATAAGTATATCAAAGGGTAGGCTTTGAAAGGCACAGACTATCTAAGGATAGCCTAAATCATTTCCTACTGGTTGTAATGCCTAGGATTTCGCCTTGAATAATAATACAAGTTCTAGACCTTTGATATTTAATGGTTATCATCAATAAGGTGTTTCTAACCCAAGAACAATCGGGCCAAGGTACTTATGATTCAATGTGTCGGCTTCACTATTTCGAATCGCACTGCTCAATCAACTAAAATTAAAAGCCTTATTAACATTGATTTCAATTTCAGTTTTTTAGAATCTAAAAATCTAGTTTATTTGTCTTTGACATCACAACTTAAAATCTATTACACTCATTCAGCCCAATTTCATTTATAGATTTTTTTCCTTGTTTGGTTTAAAACAGATTGTTGTACCATTGTTCAACTTAACAGTTCATTTTGATCCAACATTTTAGTTCATTTCATCATCAACAATAACACAAACAACTCAACAAATTTCCCAAATTCAACCAAACAAGCAATCACAGCTCTCATAAGAAAATATGCAAAAATACCAAAAATCTTCAATCATAGCATAATCTGCACATTGTCGAGGAACTCCGTTTTCCTGTCATTTTCAGGTTCCAGATTTTTTTTTCTATTTTAAAAGCTTTAAAATTGATATTTTAACCCTTTAATCTTTTCATCTCAGCAATTATGCATTCTACAAAATTGCCTACCACCCTTCTCAAATTCAATATAGCTTGTTCAACAGGAGAAGTGGATGATTATGGCTGTGGTTGAGATGAGAACCAACCTGTTTTGCACCGTAAGCAAAGGTGGGGATTAGGTTTCCCTGAGAGACTGGGTGATTCTTCCAATTGGAATTGTACGTATTACGTTATTTAGGCATTAGGTTATGGCTTGTATTGGCCTACCTGCATTAGCATGCTCTAACATCAACCTTCACCGAGGGGCATTCGAATAGTGTTCTCCGATGAACAAGGTCGACAATTGATGCATGGGTTGGCCTCGTGCGCATTTTCGGGCCAACGCTTGCACTTCACGGGAGCCTTTTCCTTCCGCTTCCATCCTTCCTAGCTAGTTGATATTCTTGCTTTCATTTCCATATCTTCTCGAAAGAGCATAAATGCCTCCCTGGTGGATAAAGGCTTCATTCTTTCAAATTTTCCTTGATTCGGGTTCATCCCAAGCCTTGGAAGTTTCCAACTACATAATTCAAGAAATCCATGGCTTCATCCTCGATTTTTGCTCAAAATCTCACCTCCACACATGGTTTCTGTAGTGCGCTTGTTTCACATGTGACATACCATTATAGAAATGATTCAATAGCATCCATGTATCAAAACCATGGTGGGACATGTACTGATGGTATCCATGAACCTCTCCCAACACTGATAGAATTTCTCATTGTCATAGTCCGAGTAAGTGTAGATCTCGTTTCTTCAAACCGTTGGTCTTGGTTGTACTCAAAGAATTTCTTCAAAACTCACCAGTTCTGGGCCTACTTAATCGCTTCGGCTCTCAAAGTGAATTGGAGCCATATTTTACTTTGGCTGAGGGTCAAAGGGAATGCCTTCAACTTCAACAGTTCCATATCGGTTATACCCTCCTTAAAAGTTATGCATACTTCCTCGAAATCCCGTCCATACCATGAAATGTGGGAAGCAGGGGCACTAGGTAGGGTCTCACTGCCACATCCTCAGCAGGAGGTATGATGCAGGAAGGAGCACTCACTCTAGGAGGGTATGATCCTCATCGACTGCATGTTGTCGATTCATAGGGTGCTTGTCGACTTTGTCGCTCCTCAGTGTAGAGGATCCATTCGTCACCAGGCACACCGATTTCACAAATTTGATCAACTGGGTGCACTCACTCTTGCAATCTACCTCGATCTTCCTCTCTATCCCAAGGTCGATAAACACTCAGAGCACAAAATGACACAAAGCAAAGAGCACTAACAAAACTTCTGCTGAAAGAAAGCGTCGCTGTTAGCTAAAAACAAACCGACTGTAAAAATAAAAACAAGCAGCAAGAATCGCTATGAAGAAAACTTGCAGCCTCACACCAAATTCAAAAAGGACCGGAAGGTCACCAACACTTATAATGGATTATAGCAATATATCAACTCATCACTGTAGTTTGACACCATCCCCGATTAACGGCGCCATTTGGATTCGTACACTATAGGTGATCCTAATCAATAATATTTGCTTCATACTCTCCTACCGTCGTAGTCAAGGTACTCGCAAAGATAATGGTCTAGGCCTAACACGGGATAGGTTTCATCCCACCACTAGATTCGTATCAATGTTTGAAAATGGTGAGACTTTTTGTTTGGATTTTTGATTCGTTAAAATGTGTGAGGTCATTTGTTCATCGTTAACCTGTAATAGCTTAAATGAAAGTGAATGTAACCTTGGCTGGCTTGGGTCACTAGATTGATAACATACATAGTGTCTCGGTTATTTCGCATTAGGCAATAACAGTAGGCCAAAGCCCAAACCGGATCTTTGTTTATCTATAAAACTTAACCCTAGAACAACTCCTATTTGGAGTCAAACCAAGTATTAAGCATTCAAAGTCCTATTCAATTTGAAACCCTAGCATTTAACCTCATTTCAATGGCTCAAATGACATCTGTAAAGAATATATGCATCTACCATACAAATGCACTGAACCCTAAAGCATGGCAAGTGGCTGACAAAAAGAAAGACATTAAATAGCATTAAACCCTGGGCTTGGAAAAGGAACAATAAAATGCAGACTGTATCATTTAAAGCAAGAAGACAACTGTGAGTCTCCAAACTAAACTAGCAACCTCCTTCATATTATGAGGCTTGAAGCTACATCCCTTGAGTTGTCATCCTCAAGGGTTTAAGGTACTCAGAAAATGAAAGGAGGAGATAAGAGAGCAAATAAACTTAAAATGAAAGTCTCAAGGGGAAAAAACTTACATAAAAATGGAATAGTTAGGTTACAAAGTTGTAGGAGCTATATAGTCAACCCAATGTGTGAAATTACAAAAATGCTTTAAAATATGAAATTACATTAGGGACAAAATGATAATTAATCAAAACAAGTTGTTTGGAACCAAAATATAAAAACATGGGTCGGATTTCGATGATGCCAGTGGAATTTCTAGCATAGCTTAAATTTCGCTAGCTTACCGAAATTCATAAGAGATATTAAACAGAAAAATTCTCGCTATGAACAAGAATTTCGGGGCTAGGTTAGCTTAGCCTCAAGAAGCTAGCTTAAAATTTCGCTAGGTTGCGAAATTTCGCAAGATTGCGAAATTTTGCTAGGATTGCGAAATTTTTTCTATGATTGCGAAATTTTCGCAATCCCAATAAATTTTCAAGTAATGTGTATAATAAATTTTCGTTTCCTCCTCGCTTATTACCGCATCATCCTCTCTCATCAATTTGCCTTCAATCTTCAATTCATTTTGACATTTCATCGCCTCGCCAGGAAATTATCGAGGATTCTCACATTCACACTAACAAAGAGCTGGAGACAAGCTGATCAAGTTCCCAAGACCCGCAAAACTATCCAAAAACAATCTCGAAACAAATAAGAAGCACTAAGTGACATGTACATGACAATTGGTTTATCTATATGATTAGGTGCAAAAGTACCAAAAACCATTATCTTGAATAGGGCTCAAAATACCGCTTTTTGGGCACTAATCAGGCTTTAAAGACTTTCGCCATATACCCCTCGGACTGTGCTCGAGTTTCAAGACAAGGCATCATAAATCTTTTTTTTTTTTTTTGAAAGACTCATTGGTCTTTAGGGTGGGTCTATAACTATTAAAGGAGGTTAAGTATACTAAATGGATTTCAGTAGTATTTAGGAGGCCACATTTTCAGCTTTATCAATGAAACCTAATGTGCACGGTGTGTGGTTAGCTCAAAGTGGAAGAAAAAGGTTGAAAGCAATAGAAATTCGACTGGTCATCAACTCAATTAGGCATAGTATCATTCTAACGTCAACAGATTTGGGACAAAGTTTCAATTTCTCCTACTATAAGCTGGGCATTACAAAAAAAAATGGATGCAAATGGGAAATTGTAACTGTAAGCTTTATAGTATATATTTTGAAATTAAAGGTATGACTATATTATTAATATCACTAAAAGAAACTATCAGCAAGTCATTGAACTACACAAAATGGACTTGCTCGAAATAACAAGTAGTTAATGAGCGAAACGCCACTCCGCTTGCCACCCTCCTTCCCTCCCCCAACTCCCACCAACCAAATATCGCATTGTCCTCAATGGGACCCGTATGTGGAAAGTTAACGGCTAGTGCACCTCCTAAAGTGTGCAACGGTGAATGTCACCTTCATCCCGTGCGCCAGAAGTGTCTATCGGTTGCTGGTGCAAGAATGTCCAAGTGAAGCCGTAGGATGGGTCGGATGGGCCGCGCTACTAGTGCTGCGAAAGACGGAGCTGAAAAGGCCTGGGCAAGTATTGATGGAGGAGCCTGAGGCGTGCCTGTGGCTCAACTGCATGATGATGGTATTTGTCGGCAAGCATGGCCCTGGCGCAAGCATCCTTCTCGCCGCACGGGCAATGACGAAAGATGCCGGGCGTGGTCGCGAAGCGCGGATCAGATCCATGATGGCAAAAATCACGGGTGATATAGAGATCGACTGCATGGGTGGTGCTAAAGTACTATGTCCAAATAAATCATGGACTCAGCCATTAGAGGAGCAGAGGGAAGTAGTGGCGGTGCAAGGGGACAAAGGGAAACCTGAACTGGGGCTCCTTAGCTGTGCACATAGTGGGTCAATTGATCCTCTATTGGATGATCCTTTGCCGGATATATGAGTGGGAGGTGAGGAGCACCAGGCATAAACTGCCACTTCTCCACAATAAATACTACCTCACAAACACGACGGCGCTTAAGCTGGGACTCGGTAGGAAAACCAAGGTGCTCTAGCACCTGAGAAAGCAGCCTCGGAAATAGAAGGGGAATTGCCTCAACTCGGCTAAGGTTATTGCGGTGAATCTTGTCCTCAAAATGGAAAAGAGCAGTCATGAGAAGCTCTGCAGTGCTGAACCAAAACTCTCCGAAAATGCGATAAATAACCTCTAGTATGGCTCCCCGTCTTTGCACCAAGTGCTGAAGTGGAAACAAGTTGGACCGTAGTACATGGTCAATCAAGAAAGATACCTCTTAAATAGGATGGGTCCAGCTGATGTGTCCCTGGCAAGGATGCAGACCATCTCCCGAGATGAGGGATGGAGCCACTGTCTATACTTAGCTGAATTTGCTAAAACTACCGGCAGATTGAATGTATCGCTGCGCCAAGGGGTCTGAGTATTCTCTCGCCATCTATAGAGAAATGCATAGGATTGTGTATCCCCGACTATGGTCCGATAGAACTCGATGACTACTGACAAGAACCAACACGAGTCACATGAAGGGTCAGTGGAGTATCGGTGCACAAGCCGCATGGAGTCTCGAAGCTCGAGAAGAGCAGCGAAAGCTGGAATGTCATAGAAGTACTCATTGTGCAAGTCCTTGCCATTGCAATCTGAATTACCTGGAATTAGGCCATAGTGGAAGAGAGGCCTTCTGATGATAGAGCCAAGGGTCTGGTTCTGAGGACTGCCAGAAGCTGGGCCCTAAGTAGGTAAGGAATGAGGCTTCGGGGCCGGGAAGTGGAAGATTCGCCCGAGCCCGAAGTCCGAGCACTCTTTGGAGGCGGGGGCCTATGAGTGGGTCGTGGGTGAGGAGGGGGAGAAGGGGTAGGCCCTACCCTCATCTCATAATTGCGTGGAACAGGGGCATCAGGAGTAGTAGTAGCCACGGCAAGGGCGGCGGCAGCAGGGGCAGGGGCGGCAACAACAGCAGGGGAGGAGGCCTCACGCGAGGTCTGTAGGAGGAGCTGTGCCCATCGTGGGTCTTCGCCATAGTTGGACTGGGAGAGGGATGGAGAATATGGAAATGGGTTTTTTCTTCAAGGAGATGTTCTTCTCGTAGGAGGATTTAAAAGAAATGAAATGAAATGAACAGGATGGGGATATATATATATATATATATATATATATATATATATATATATATATATATATATATATATATATATATATATATATATATATATATATATATATATATATATAGGGTTAGGGAATGTGAAGAACCTAGGGTTACTTAGTGTCCATAAATGGGCACAAAATTTAAGGTTTAGTGAATTGGGAAGGAATAAATCGGGTTTTGCAGGAATCGAAAGGCCTAGAAATGAAGAGTTGCAGAATCGAACTGTAAGGGAAAATTTGCAAATATCATGGGTTGTGAAAATTACAACCTCGTGAAATTCAATTTCAACCTGTTGAAAATTGCTTCCCTTTGGTTAACGACTCGCAAAACAAAACATCATAATAAAGAGTAAGAGCACAGAAGTGTGAAAACTACGATTAGAATAAGGCTAAAACTAAAGAAAGCATGAAGGAACAAATATAAAAATTAAGGTGAAACAAACAAAATCCAACAAAGAGAAGTGGCCTTTTTGAGTCTCTGGAGAGACCGAGCTCACTCAGAGTAGCTTTTCAAACTTCTGGGGGTTCAAGGAGGGGGAGTTCCTCCTTATCTGGTGTGAAAGGGGCTACATATGGTTTAAGCCTCTGACCATTCACTTTGAAAATTTTGTTGTCCTTTGAGCTAAGTAATTCCACTGCTCCATTGGTGTAGACTTCATGGATAGTGAAAGGACCAGTCCACCTTGATTTGAGTTTTCCTGGAAAGAGATGTAGCTTGGAATCATAAAGCAACACTTGGTCTCCTTTTTCGAAAATTTTTCGAGCCACCATCTAATCATGCCACTTTTTCAATCAGTCTTTTGCAATTTTTAAATTCAAGTAGGCATCATTCCAATACCTCCAACTCATTGATGTCGAGGAACCTTTTGAGGACGATTCTTCCCAAATCAAGGTTCGGTTTCTTAATCGCCCACCATGCCTTGTACTCTATTTCCACAGGGAGGTGGCATGCTTTTCCATAAACCAGGCGATAAAGGGACATTTCGAGAATTGTCTTGAAGCTATCCTGTAGGCCCACAAGGAGTCTAGCAGTTTGAGGGACTAGTCCTTCCTGTTGGAGTTCACTACTTTCATCATAATGGTTTTGATTTCTCTATTGGCAAGCTCCACCTGTCCACTGGTTTGAGGGTGGTAAGGGGTGGCTACTTTATGTCTCACTCCATGCTTAGATAGGAGGGTTTCAAAGGGTTTGTTAAAAAAGTGTGAACCCCCATCACTAATTATGGCCTTAGGTACCCCAAATCTGGAAAATATGTTTTCTTTCAAAAACTTCAGTACCACCCTATGATCAGCTACTTTGCAGGAATCGCCTCAACCCATTTGGATACGTAGTCCCCATCAAGATGTACGAGAATCCAAAAGACATAGGGAATGGTCCCATGAACTCAATGCCCCACACATCAAAAAAGTCCACTATTAGGATCGGGTTCAAGGGCATCATGTGAAGGCGAGAAAGCTTCCCAAGTCTTTTGGCATCCGTCATAACTCTAAGACACACAGAGCATCCTTAAAGAGGGAAGGCCAATAGAACCCGGATTGGAGCACCTTCATGGTGGTCTTCTATGAAGCGAAATGGCCACCACAGGCACTTTCATGGTAGTGGCTTAGAATCCCCTATTGTTCCTCTTCAGGCACACATCTCCTAATGATTTGGTCTGCACAATATTTGAACAGAAATGGCTCTTCCCAATAATAAGAATGGATCTTCGCAAAGAAGTATTTCTTGTCTTATGCCTTCCATTCAGATCTCCTCATATAAGAAATTGGCAATGGGAATACCATGAGTAATTTATAACCCGCAACAAAGTGATTCCTCAGGAAACTCATCATGGATCGGAGGGTTGTGTGTATTATGAGCTATGGTCAATCTGGAGAGGTGATCTGCCACAACATTCTCTACCCCCTTCTTGTCCTTGATCTGTAGATTGAATTTCTGGAGTAGGAGAACCCATCTGATGAGCCTTGCCTTTGCATCTTGCTTGGTTAGGAGGTACTTCAATGCAGAGTGGTCTGTGAAGATGACAATGTTTGACCCCACCAAGTACGCTCGAAATTTGTCTAAGGCATAGACCATTGCTAGTAGTTCATTCTCTGTGATGGTGTAGTTTCTCTGAGCTTCATTTAGAGTTTTTCTTGCATAATACACCACCTAAGGCTTTCCATCCTCTCTCTGCCCAAGGACTGCCCCAATAGCAAGATCATTGGCACCACACATGATCTCAAAAGGGAGCTACCAATTAGGAGACCTCACTATAGATGCGGTGGTCAAATGAGATTTGAGCTCCTCAAAGGTCATCTGGCAGGATTCATTCCACACAAATTTAGCATATTTCTCCAGTAGCTCATATAGGGGTTTGGCAATTTTTGAAAAATCCTTAATGAACCCTCCCGTAGTCAAGATGGCCAAGGAATTGTCTCACGCCCCTTACACTCGAGGTGGCAACTCAGCACCTAATTTACTTGGCTTTGTCCACTTCAATCCCTTCATTAGAGATAACATGTGTCAAGACAATCCCTCGATTTACCATAAAATGGCATTTCTCCCAATTTAGAACCAAGTTCTTTTCAATGCATCGATGGAGCACAGTTTCAAGGTTAGTCAAGCATTCCTCAATAGTATCACCATATATGGTGATATCATCCATATATACCTCCATAATGTGCTCCACCAAATCGCTGAAAATGCTGAGCATACACCTTTGGAAGGTGGCAGGTGCATTGCAAAGGCTAAAGGGCATCCTCCTATAAGCATACGTGCCAAATGGGCAGGTGAAGGTGGTCTTCTCTTGGTCTTCTACAAAAATCTCAATTTGAAAGTATCTAGAATAACCATCTAAGAAGCAATAGAATGGGTGCCTAAAAATTCTCCCAAGAAGTTGAATAATGAAGGGTAGAGGGAAATGGTCTTTCCTTGTCACTTCATTCAACCTCCTGTAATCTATGCATACCCTCCAACTTGTGGTAAGGCAGGTGGGCACCTCCTCTCCTTTTTCATTATGCATAATGGTCACCCTGGATTTCTTTGGCACAACCTGAGTTGGACTTACCCAGGTACTATCAGAAATGGGATAAATGATGCCAGCTTGCAATAGCTTGAGAACTTCCGCGCACACCACTTCCCACATATGTGGATTTAGTCACCTTTGTGGTTGTCTTACTGGCTTGGCTTCCTCCTCCATGTATATATGATGAGTGCAAACCAAAGGAATAATTCCTTTTAGATCAGAAATTTTCCATCCAATGGCTTGCTTGCACCTCTTGAGGGTGTCTAGAAGATTTTCCTCATGCAAGGTATTTAGCGAAGAAATCACCACTGGGCAGTGGTTATCCTCATCCAAGAATGCATGTTTAAGCTCTGTAGGAAGTGGTTTGAGGTCAAGCTGCTGAGGTTTTATGTTGTCTCCACTGTTACTGTCCTCTTCAATCAACAAAGGAAGGAGTTCTTCCTTTTTTCTCTAAGGTCCATGCACTGCACATGACTCGCACCTCTCGTAACTCATCGAAGAATCCTCCGGTTCCTCCTCACAACTTCTCCCGAGTCAAGGCAGAATGATATTGTTCACCTAGAATGGCATCGATTTGACAAACTTGCTCCTAATCTTCTTCCACTAGGGGCATGTGCTTCTTGTTCAAATGGAAATATTAAGTTCCAGCGTCATATTCCTAAACGTTAACTGCATTACTCCATTCCGGAAATTGATGATCGCATTTGAAGTAGCCAAGAATGGCCTCCCAAGGATGATGGGCACATAATTGGGTCCTACTGCAACCGGTTCAGTGTCAAGGACAACAAAGTCCACTGGGTAATAGAAGGGATCTAACCTGCACCAAAACATCTTCAACAGTGCCCTTTGGAATTTTTAATGATCCGTTCGCTTAAAGATAGTGCACTGTGGTAGCTTCACCCTCTCGTGTACCCCCAATTAATTGTATAATCGAGCAGGTGGAACCAGGTTGACACTAGCCCCTAAATCCAATAAAGCTTTCTCCACACAAGTCCCTCCAATATTCACGGAGATGGTAGGACACCCTGGATCTTTATATTTTACTGGAGTTTTGCATTGGATAATGGCACTAACTTGCTCTGTAAGGAAAGCTTTTTTGTCAATGCTCAACCCTCTTTTTACAGTGCATAAATCCTTTAAGAACTTAGCATATGTAGGGACTTGTTTGATCATGTCCAAAAGAGGGATGTTAACCTTTACTTGCCTCAGCTCTTCTAGAATTTCAGCTTGGTTGATAGCCTTCTTCTTGCCTTTTAGTTCTTGAGGAAAATGTGGGGGTGTGCTCTTCTTCACTGCATCTTCTTTAATTATAATTCTTTTCCGGTTCAGTTTTCTTTCGTTCTTTGGCTTCTTCTGTGGGTGTGGGCATTGGTTGCTCAATTTGTTTGCCACTCCTCAAAGTGATAACTGCCTTCACTTCATCTATCCTAGGAGTTGGTTCACTGGAAGAGCTTACTTCATAGACTCTGCTAGTGTTAGGCTGTGTCTAGGAAAGGAATTTTCCTTTTTCCTGCACTTGCTGCTGGTTAGTCAACCTAGAAATTGAGTATAGTAGGTTGTCAAATTTTTGAGCAATTTCAAATTGTAGGCTTTCAATCTTTTTGTTTAAAGTTCTCTCCACTGTGTCAATTTTCTGATTAGCTTGGACATTCACTGCTTTTGGCTCCTCTACAAAACTACCCACCACTTTGCTCAATTTCAATATAGCCTGCTCAACTGGAGATGATGATGGTGGTGGTTGTGCTTGAGATGAAGATCCATACTGTTGTTGTGCAGCAGGGGATACATATGGTGGAGGCTTTGGTTTCCAAGAGAAGTTAAGATGGTTCCTCGAATTAAGGTTGTAAGTGTTGCCATATGGTACATTTGTTGGTGGCTTAAACTAACCCACAACATTAGCTTGTTCAGCTAGCATTTCCCTAATTGTTGGAACAGTTAGGCATTGCTCTCCTGGATGCTCAGTAGATTGACAGATGAAACAAGGCTTGTGGGGCATAGGAGTCTTAGTCACGGCTTGAACCTCATGGTGATTTCTCATTTCCAGCTCCCCCAACCTTCTAGCTAAGGTTGAAAGTTTGGCCTTCACTTCCATGTCTTCCAGAAGGGCAAACATACCGCCTCTTGAGCTAGATGGAGGTCTCATTCTTTCCATTTCTCTTGGACTTCGCTCATCCTAACCCTTAGATGCCTCTGCCACATAATTTAGGAAATCCATGGCATCTTCTGGATTTTTGCTCAAAAAGTCTCCTTCACACATATTTTCCAATAATTGTTTCATGGAAGGAGACATACCATCGTAAAAATAACTAACTACCAGCCATGTGTCAAAACCATGGGGAGGATAAGCATTCAGTGCTTTCATATACCTTTCCCATAATGCATAAAATTTTTCATTTTCATTGGCTGAGAAGGTAGAGATTTTCCTCTTCAGACTGTTTTTTCTATGGGTGGAGAAGAATTTCTTTAAAAACTCTGCCTGCATCTCGGTTCAATTATGAATAGTCCTTGGTCTCAAGGAGTTGAGCCAAATCTTAGCTTTGTCCTTCAATGTGAAGGGAAAGAGCTTGAGCCTCATTAGATCTAGAGTGGTGGCATCCTCCTTTAAAGTGTTGTAAACCTCCTCAAATTCCCTAATATGTGTATAAGGATTTTCACTCTCTAAACCATGGAGGGTGGGGAGTAGTGGCACTAGGTAAGGCCTAAAAACCATGTCGTCAGTTGGGGGTACAATGCAAGAGGGTGCACTCATTCGTGGAGGGTGTATGTGGTCCCTCATAGACTTATAAGCATTGAGGTTCCTCTCCACACCCTGTTGACTTTGCTGCTCTTCATGTGGGGGTTCCATTTGATCAGAATTCAAGCCCACTTCACAAATTGGTTCCTGTGGAATATTGGTTCTCACTAACCTGCCTGTTGTATTCCTATCCCACTGGAACATAAATTTCTAACTGAAAAACAGGACAACACCAACAAGAAACAAAACACTCTACTAAAAAGGTTAATGCAGAAAAATATGGACAAGAATTGAATTAATCAACCTAGCAAAAGAAACTGCAGAAGGAATGAAAAGGGAATAATTCAATCGGGGCTTGTGATGAGGATCACAAAGTGTTCAACACCATCATTTGCATTAAGGCACCATCCCCGGGCACGACGCCACCTCGATCTCACGCCGCATGGGTATCATGAATCAACAAAATTTATACCTAATACCTCTTACTGTCGTAGCATTGCTACTGCAGTATAGTGTCTTTAGGATCGTCCACACAGATGGGTTTCTTCGCATAAATGACTTATAGTGAGGTTCAAAATGGCACTGCTTTTGATGTTGGGATTGATAAAATAGGGGGTGTAATGGCTAAAACTGAAATGAAGTAAAATATAAGAAATCTCCTCAAGTATCAAAGGTCGGTTTGGTTCTAATCTTTGTAACTGAGGGGTCCTCAGGCCCTTTTCCTCACGTTGGGGAGGATGACATATAGTCATCTCCCAAACCGGATCTTCATTTAGCTATAAACCCAAACCCTTAATAATTATCCTTTGAAATATGGTATTCACTGAACATTAATGGTCTCACACAGTAAAAGCATAACTCCTTGACCCACTTTCTAATGACTGATAAATGGAAACTAACGAATCTCAGTGGATCTAGCAATAAGTATCCATTGAACCCTAAAAGATTACCAAACACAGATCATTCAAGGTGCATCGAAGGAATTTAAACCTAGGGTTAAAAGGAGACATATGAATAGTAGTGAATACCTGCATTGAAAACATGAGAACCCCGCTTACTCACAAACCTTTTGCCTAGTATCCCCCTACTGAAGGAAAGATTTGGGATTAGCCATTCTCTGAGTTGTCATCCTTAAAGGTCAGTTGGCTAGTGAGAAATGAGAGAAATGAGTGGAAATGAAGAATACGGAACCACAAAGCTTACGCCCAAAACTTTATTAATGATCAAGATGTTCATTATAGTAGCTTACTATATAGTGTCCCAATTATACAAAATTAAAATATATGAATTGGCCACTATTACATGAAGGGCAATTCAGGAAAAACAAGAAATGTACAAAAAGAAGTCAAACAGGTAAATACATGGAGAATACTAATTCGCAGCTCCCAAATGAAATTTCGCGGGTCACACTCCCCGTGAACGCAACCCCTGTGAAATTTCGCAACCCTTGCGAATTTGCAAGGGTGCTATGCTCCTTTCTGCTGCTTTGCTCTGCTTTCTTCTTCGAGTTCCTGACCTATAGCTCTGAGTTCAACTTGGATTCTTCGTGGTTGAGCTGTCTCGGAAACTTTGGCATAACTGGTTCATAAAAACTACAAAATTTGCCACAAAAATCAATCAGTAGATAGTTGCATCCAACTGCCAATCAAGCACTACCTCGACATCGCGCAAAAAGCCAGCCAAAACCTATAATAAACAGGGTACAAAATAGTATTATTTGGGTAATAATCAATGCTCTCAGGTAGTTCATCTCTGTGTCACTCAAAGGGATCTTGGAAATCATAACACATATACAGCTCCTTTCTAGGTATAGTCTACTGATACTTAGAATAGTTCACTCTTGGAACAAAATCAATTAAATCAATCCAATATTCAAACCCTTAACATTCATTTAAAATACTACAAAATAATAACCAAACACTCATTCATTCCCAAAGGGAGCTTAGCCTTCTATAACTAGATCACAAATTATAATGACTGGTTGATCAAACAAATTCATTGAAAATGTAATCAAAATTGAATAAAATGGTTTTTAAAATTCCATTCAACTAAAGTTCGTATTATTATATGAAGCTTGATTTACAATGATCCCAGATCAATATTGAAGCTCAGATTAACCTTTCTAATCTAAAAATGCAAAATGAAAATAAGAAAATAAAAATAAAAATATGTATAAAGGCTCAGTCTCTCTTTGAGTTCTCTCCTATAAATGCTGCCTCGATGATCTCCTCCTTCTCGCTGCTACCCTATCTCTTCCATCATAAGACTCATAAATGCTCTGGACCGAATTATAAGCGCATTCTGACGGCTTCGTGGCAAAAGTCCGAATCGTTCATTGTCGCAAAAAAAAAAAAAAGACAATGTCGTGACATTGCAGCATCTGTCTTTGTCCTTAGGCTATATAGTGTCCTTGTCGCGACAATGGCTTTTGTGTTTTCAGTTTTAGCTTTTCATAACTATTTGTGGCAACAAAGTTCATGAATGTCGTGACATATGTGAAGCTTCTATGTCTCATCTGTAGGATTTGTCGCAAACATTTCCTCGACTTGCATTTCTTTTCGAGTGATTGTCTGATAGACTTTTATTTCACCTACAGTTCTTGCCTTTTCCTAGTTCGTGCTCTGACAAACTTTATCATCCCGACATCCTTTCCTTGCCATATACTATGATCTAAGGAGGTTTTATCGCGACATCAAAATAATTATTGAGGCAAACTTTTGTGAACACTTGCCTACTTTTGTCGTAACAAACTTTGCTATGTTGCGACATTCCTTCTTCTATCTACCCTTTGATTTTATCGCGATAATCATTTCCATGTTGCGACATAAATCTAGTGTTTCTTCAAGAACTCTGCTCATCTTTTGTTGCGACATATTTTCATTGTTGCAATAATGTTCTACTGTTATTTGCTTTGTTCTTTGTCGCGAAAAACTTGCTAGATGTCGTGACATACTTCTTCGCCTTCTTCATACAATAATGTAAGCGCATAAACATTGTGAAAGCTGTGACATCTTTAAGTTATCTTCGCCTGACTATGTCACTACAAAGTCGCGGAAATATCGGACAAAATTTCTGCACGCTTCCTTAAGGATTTCTTTAATAAGTTCGTCAGACAGAGTCTGATTGTTACGACATTTCTTCTACTGCATGCCCTGGTTTTTCATGACATTCAGCAATTTCCCGCCTTAGCCATTTTGTCAAGGTAGCCCCCGATTTTTGGTCACTTATTATCCAAAAGAATTTCCTAATTTAGCCATTTTGGTCGTTTTCTTGCCGATTTTTTGTTTCTTTTTCTTCTAGATTCATGCAAAACACAAATCTTGGTGAAGACCTATATTTTCGCACAAATTGAACTTTTTAAGCCTAAAAATACATGAAAATGGGCTAAAATGGGATGTAGTTTTATACCTATTGGAGCAACAAAAAGAAGTCGATGCTTATGGAACCTGTCGCTTATCAAAATTACAATGAATGATTCGTAGAAAGCCTAAAAAGCTAAGGGGATCCAAGAATACTTATTCTATAAGTATTAGTGAGACATATTTTCAAGAAAGCTTTTATGTGACTTGGGAGCTAGTATAACCTTTTTCGCTCTATCTCGTTGCGCAAGAAGCAATTAGCGGCTACCCTCACTACATGGCTCCTTCAAATGGTTAACCGCTCAATGACTTATCCATAGGGTATTATTGAAGATGTGCTTGTAAAAGTTGATAAGTTTATCTTTCCTGTAGACTTTGTTGTTTTGGAGATAGAAGAAGATATGGAAGCTCCAATCATTTTAGAGAGACCATTTCTTGCTATCGATCAAGCTTTAATTGATGTAAAGAACGATGATTTGACATTGAGAGTAGGTGTTGAATAATTGAAGTTCAACTTTACTAAGAATGTGAGATTTGCCAACGATGACAAAGGGACTTGTATGAGGGTTGATAGTTTGATCCTCCGCTGATGATGCTTTAATGATATGATCGAAAAGAAATCCTTTATGAAATGTTCGACGGAGTCACTTTCTCTAAAAAGACTTGGATTTGTGCATCCATTTGCGCTTAATAAATATCAAAGACTGTTCTTCCATAGATGAAAATGGAAAAGTAATTGTAAGAAGAAGAAAAGATATCTGAGAAGTGTTATACTTGAAGTGTTTCGAGAATCATTGCATTTGCGAAATTTACAAAACCCATGATCATCTCTTCAGCTTTGATTGAGGATATGGAGACAAAGTTATTAGAGGTACTTAAGAAGAACATGGAATCTTTTGCATGGTCCATCGAAGATATTAAAGGCATTAGTCCTTCAATTTTGATAGTGGTATAAGATATTTATGGAGTAATGAATACATGCCTTCAATGACCATCAAAGGCGCTTAATTCCACATGTTGTGACTAATTTGTGTCGCGACATTGAAAATCTGTTAAGGCAATTTTGCATTCTGAGTTACCAGGAAATGTCATGGCGATGTCGCGACATTGGAGATGCAGTGTCGTGGATCGATTATGATGTCATTTCAATATTATCAGGGGAATCTCGATGTCAGCGACATCGCCGCTGATGTCACGACATTATATATTCCGGGCTTCTAACGCGAGCCAAGGCGTATTATTGCTGTGATGTCATGACATTGAGTGTTGATCGCTTTACTACTAAGGCTATGTTCTGATGTCGTGACATTGAGTTTTGATGTTCGACATTGCTGCTGAAAGTGTCAGCAGTTTGCGCGTGATGTCGCCGTGCGATACCGGTGCATATTGAGACATTGGTAATTTTTGTTCTACCCACTTCAGCTGATGTCGAGACACTGGTAAACCGATGTTGTGACATTGAAGTCGTGTCAAGACATCCTCCACACGATGTTGTGACATTGTAAATTCGATGTCACGACATTGAGTCGATGTCGCGACATCTCTTAGTCAATGCCGCGACATTGCCGCTTTGTTATGCAATGCCGATTTTTGCTTCTTTACTGATGATTTATGCTTCATTTCCTTAATTTCATGCAAAACATAAATCTGGCTGAAGATTCCATAATTTTACATTAAATTGAACTTTAAGCCTCAACTATGCATGAAAATGGGTTTAAAATATGTCTTTAGACTCATTAAACTCCCTTGAATCCAAAGTTTCATTGTCCTCAAAGAAAAGACTATTTGTTTGTCCTCAAACAATAAAATTTGATTTTTTCATTTAAATCATATTTTCAATCGTGATCATAAATTTGGCCTTAGTATCATTTTTAATTTTTGATATCACCACTCAAGCTTTACTTTCAAGATCCCAAAATTTTCAATTTGGGATCATTCAATATAGCATATAACTATAGTCAAGAACAATTCGCGCCTAAACCCAAGTGAGTGTGTGCCGGGTCTTCCCTTTATGACTAATTGCGCATTAACTAGCTTTATGAGACTCAATTATATGTATTGGCCAGCATTCTCTTAGAGTGACTTAGGTTCCATAGGTTTGTTGGTCATATCATTCTCCACTAATGTAGGCATAACACAACCCTCAGGATCAAATAGATCTTTTAAGCTTGTAATGTATGGTTGAGGTACTTAGGTAGATAACTGGACATTTTAGGTTCAAATTTACCCAGACTGGATACAACTTCTTATCATTTTGCCTTCTAACTACTCATCCATTATTTCTTATCATAACTTTTTCAAAAGCACCCCAAACTTTATTTGGTGCATTTTGCTTCATGTTTCCCACAGTGGCTTTTTTTTCGCCACTTTCTTTTTCAACTTTAGTTTCTCAATTTAGATACTAATTTCTTGTCATTTTGTTCAAGGTTGGGAATGGTGCAATGTTTTTCCGTCTTAAGCTTTCTACCATCCCTTAACAAGCTTTGGGTCAGCAACTCCCATACCAGTTGGCATTAGGGTACTAGGTGTAGAACACCCTGGCAGACTTCAATTGATCAAGGGAAGTAGGCCATAAGGCCAAAATCACCCTTGAAACTCCGTTCATTTTTCAAATTTTCGCCACATGTACATCTTTTCTCACTTTTTTTTCCCTATCCTTAGTTCTCATTCTTTTATTTTTCAAAATTGTACTCCCAAACTTGTCCTTTTATATCTATTCTTTCCAAGACTTATTTTGCGCTTTAGCAAACTCGTGGTTCTTTGATGTAAGTCTGCATTTTAAGGAATGGTTAAGGTTTTTCTTTTGTGGTTTGATGATAAGAATGATTTAGGCTCAAACAATGTACTAAGGCATATGCTTGGAAATAAATGTGGTAGGCTTTGAAAGGCAATAAACTATCAAAGGATGGCCTAAATCATTTCTACTGGGTTGTAATGCTTAGATTTCGCCTTGAATAATAATATACCAGTTCTAGGCCCTTGAGACTAATTGATAGTAAGTCCAATAAGGTGTTCAACCCACAATCACAAGGTACTAATGACTAATGTGTCAGTATACAATCTTTTTTTGAACTGAATTGTTCATTCAAACTATAATTACAAGCCTTAATAACATTGATTATTAATTCCTTGACATCACAACTTAAAATTATGTTACACTCATTCAACCCAATTTCATTGACATATATTTTCCTTGTTTGGTTTAAAACAAATTGTTGTGCTATTGTACAATTTAACAGTTCATTTTGATCCAGCATTTTAATTCATTTCATCAACAACAATAACACAAACAACTCAACAAGTTCTCCCAATTCAACTAAACAAGCAATTACAGCTTTCATAAGAAAGTATGCAAAAATACAAAAAATCTTCAACCAAAGTACAGTTCTGCACACTTCCAGAAATTCAGATTTTCTTATTTTCAGGTTCCAAAAGTTCTGCCTTAATAGTTTCCACAATGATATTTTAGCCTTTTTATCTTTTCATCTCAATTATTATGCACTCAATACAACTGATTCTCAATTATTCATCAAAGCAACACACAAACTCAACATTGATTATTTTTAATTATTTGCAAATTATATAATGAAAAGGAAATAAGAAAAAAGAAGAAAATTGAGAAGGGGGACAATTGAACACATATTAGGGAAACTATTCATTGCTTTCAAGTATGATTAATATGGATTGAATTACAAGAAGAGCATGTAAAAGAGACAATGGAGCCATTTTTTCCTTGGGACTTGAGGGCTTTTAGATTTATTGTCATACCGCAGATCCTGTACAGAGAAGGAATGTATTAGATTTCCTTTGTTACTTTTCTTTCTCCCATATGTTAGTTTATCAACTAATCCAACATTGTGGCATTAGACTTTTATCGCTCATTTTGCCTTCCCCCATGGAATCGTATAAATCTCAAATTACTCAGCATTATACATCTTGATCATGTTGGCATTCACCATGTCCAAGCTCTCTGTTTAAATCTTCTCCCTATAGTTCAGGGAGGCTTCAAGTTCTTCATCCCTCATCCTGATGTGGCCCCTGATTTCTTTATGCTCCTTGTGAGGAGCACCCATACATCTCGTCTGTGCCGATTTTGCTCCATCTCCTTATCTTTGATTTCCAGGATCTTCAATTGCTCCTAGTCCCTCTTCAGTTGCTCACTTATAAAGGTTTTTTCTCCCTTCATCATTTGATATTATAGGTGGTTGTTGTTGACTAAATTTGTATAGAGATCAAATTTCTGCCACTCATACATATGACTATTACCTAATCCCCCTGTAGTTAAAGCCAATTAAAACTTGTTTAGACCAAATAGAACTTGACTCATAATAAAAATGGATTTGTCAATGAATTTATTGAACATTTAGTTTGGTCATAATGCTGCAAGTGCACAGGTCATACAAGTAATAAAAGTGGACCTATAAGTCCGGATATCGTTCCCATAGAGAATGAAAAGAATTTAAAGTTCAACTACCCCAACTACTTAAGTTCCACACTATTTGAACTTCCATTTCATAAAATTTTCAGTAACCTAACTAAGAATTCCACTATCTGAAATTATACACCTATAATAAAAGAATGAATTAAAATCTTAGACCTAAAACGATCGGGAATCCAAATTATTGGCTTAGTAGATATTGATTTCACTCGCGTGAAATTATCAATTCATGCAAATATAATCTAATCTCTATTCTATAATGAATTGGAAACTAAATTGTCAAAGAGGTAAGGTATTATAGTTTGATTTTCCCTTAACCATACATTTCACCGACATGCAGTCATGTTTATTTCTCAAACATGTGTCTAACCACCACTGTAATCATAATTTCTTTATAAGATCTGGGTATTTTTTCAATACTCATACCCATTTATGATCAAGTAGATTTTTGCTTCATAAGACAGGGCCATTTCAAGATTTCTACAAGATGAATGATGTCTTATCCTTGAGATCTTAAGAGTTCTCCCATTCCTTGATTAGATCTAAGCTAACACAGGATCAAGATCATTCCTCGAGACCAAGGAGAAATCTCTAATTGATTAAATTGATAGATCACTAAATTAATTCTCAAACCATGAGTAAATTTATGATTTATCTAAGTAATATTTCAAAGTTCATTAGTTCTTAAGGCTAGTCTAGCATGCACCCCGTAAGTAATGTTGCATCCATGCTCAAGAATCTCTAACTCGTGTCACTCAGAGGGCTCTCGAAATCGAGCCTGATAACGTCCTTTTATGGGTATAAGTTACTAATGTTAAATAATTACTTCATGAACAACAATTATCCAAATAAACTCAAAATTCTCAATCCAAGAAATCTCTTTCTAATCGTAAGAAAGACCATAACTAACAAAAGATCTTTCCCACGGAAGCTGTGTTTCTCAAAACTAAATCACAAAGGGAACACCGAAATATCAGACGCAAATTTCCAATGCAACTGTAATCAACTGAAAGAAATGAATTCCAGCTTTTATTTAGACTTCATTAGATTCAAACAGTAATCATAATTGATCTTCAACAATTTAGCTCAGCTTCTAAACTTTTGAACAATTCACTGTTTCGAGTCGAGTAAAAAAATTGAAATTTTAGGCCAATCTAATCTACCAAGAAAAGAAAAATAAAAGAAAAATAAAAAATTCTAATACAAAGAGTCCTCAGCCCCTAGATGCCTGCTTTTTCGCCGATCACCGCCTCAACTTTCCAATAAATTGTTTCTGCCTTATAGAGCCTCAAAAGTTTGGGCCTAAAATTGATATTTCATTGTGGATCCCAAAGTTCCACCCGTATTGCATTCTTTGTCACGACTCTGAAAGTGTTGTTGCGACAGAAGTTTCACTTTATCGCAGTCTGCTGGCAGCATGCACAGTTGTCGCGACCGCTTCTCTACGCATCCTTCTGATCCAGTTAAGTAAAAAGTTTCTCGTCGCAGACGTGTTGTTCTTTCTTCAGAATATTCATTCCTGTCACGACGGAGCTCTCCATCCTAACGCATTTCTCTTGGCTCTTTAACAATTTGTCCCAAGGTCCTGGCTGCTCTATCCATCTCTCTATGTCGCAACAATCTTATGTGTGTTTCATCGAATACAGGTTATGACATCAATAATTGTGTCGCGACATTGTTTCGTAAGGAAATTCTTCAAATTAATGTCAATAATTTAGTTTTTATGTCGCGACAACATTTCTGTTTGGTTCTTGTTGCAACAATGTTTCTTGTATTTTCAACATTTCTGTCACGACCAGGAAAGTCTGTCACGACAGAGTCTTATCGCCACTTAACCTTATTTCTTGTTGCAGCTTCATTTTAATGTTGCGACATAGTCTCTAGGTGTTGTAGATGTTTTCTGTTATGACCAAGTTTTTATGTCGCAACAAGAGTTTTTGTATTCGGCTCATCTTTGTGCCGCAACCCAGTTTGTTTTGTCGCGACAAGACCTCTCTTCCTTGTGTAGGAATCTTGTCGATAGAAAAGTCCGTCTTAATTGCTTTTATCAATGTACCAAATGACCAGGTCACCTATCTTAAGATCCCTGTCACGTAAACATTCATTCAGCTTGAAGTATGTCGCAACATTGATTCTTTTACGCGAACGTGTCGCCATTGGGCTAAGCATCACATGTTCGCGATCTTTGTTTATCCGTCAGAACTGGGCGGTGTCTTTTCCTTCGCCACATGACATACATCTTTTTTCACGACGTAGTCTTCTCCGCTCTTCCTCTGTCAACCAAATTCTTTCATGTTACAATAACTGCGTCATGACCAGAAGATCCTACTATCGGCGCGTGCACCGCTACCGCTTTCATTTTTTCGCGACGTATTTCTTTGTCGCGACAAATGCTTCTTGGTGTTGACATCCTGATGAAAAACCTTGTCGCAACATAAACTTTCTTTGTCTCAGCTGAATTGTCGATTCTTTCCATTGTCATACACGCCGGCTTCCTTTGTCGCACGTAATTTCTTTGCTATTTTGGATCAGTTTAGTCACGACACAAAAAATTTCGTCATGACATAGATCATCGCAATTGCTCTTTCTTTCGCTTGAATTTTCATTTTTGAATTAAAAACTCCAGAAAACACAAAGTTGGTGAATATTCCATATTTTAGCATTAAAACAGACTGAATGTACTAAAATAAGCCTAAAGATGGATTAAAATATATGAGTTTAAGACTCATCAAATCTCTAAACTTAAAGTTTTGTTTAAGTCCCTACAAAGAAAGAGAATTTTGCTTTTCCTCAAACAATTTAGCTTTTTAGGACATTTTTTGTCTTCTACTGCATCCTTTTTAATCATCTTCCCGAATTGAAACTAGTTATTAAAAGATGGTTTCAACTTAGTTTTCAATCTCGCACTTAGGGAAAATTTTCACCATTGTAACAAAATAAACTAATGATTTATGAAATGTAAACAATCTACCAATCTATCCCACCTCAAGTGTGTGATGTCTTCTTTCCTTTCTCCTGGAAAAATTAGCTAATCTTTGCCAGTTTGACACGGTTACTATATATCATTTTAAGTCCCATATGCTTGTTTTTCATGTTAGTCTCCACTAATGTAGGCAAGTACAATCTTCAAGATCAATTAGGTGTGTGTGCTCTTTTAGGCTTCAGAAAGCTCGTCACTGGGTGATAATCGATAATTTAGGGCTAAAATTACCCAGATTCCAATCTTCACTTTTTGTATCTTTGTCTCTATCCTTCACCCCTTTCTTTTCTACTGATGTTAGAAAAGAAATTTTTCCCCCAAACTTGATCTTGATGTATCATATTGCACACTCTCATCTTGGTAATTTTATTTTCCACTATCATTCTTATCAAGTCAGTCCCTTTAGATAGAAGCCCTTTTTGATTTTCTTTTTACTTGTCAAAGATTTTTAGGAATTCTGCAATGTCATGTCTTTTTAGGCTTTCTACCACTCTTAGAGAACTTTGGGTTAGCAGCTCCCATATCGCTATATTAGGTATTAGGTGTAGAACACCCCTATGAACTTAATTGCTCAAGAGAGGAAGGCCACAAGACAAACTTAACTCCAATTTGACAATTTACAATCTTTGACTCTTATTCTTTGTATTCCTTCTTTCTTCATTTGTTCTTTTCTTTTCCATCCTTCATTCTTGTTTTTCCTTCAAATCAAAATAACATTCCCCACCTTGGTCTCTTTTTCTCGTATTTTTTGAGGTTCTTTCCAAACTCAAGTACAAAGTGTTCTTTATCGTAGGATTAGAATAAAGGAAGGGTTTGAGGTTTCTAATTGCTGGTTCAATGAAGAAATTAGGCAATTTGGCTCAATTCTGGAACTAGAGTGTATGCTTGTGCATATTATGAGGTAGGCTTGAAAGGCTCAAACTTCCAAGGATGGCCTATATCACCGTTAAGAGTACGTCAGATTTCGCTCACTAATAATCTAACAAGTTCTAGGACATTGGGATTATTTGACCGTGGAATGAACCTGTAAGATGTCCCTGTAATCTTTTCATAATTTGTTAAGGACTCACCTTGACCATGCATTGTTTTCAGATTTTACCCACCTGACTGCTTACATAAACAAATTTCAAAAGCCTTATTTGTGTTTCCTATCGAGTACATGTTCCTAATTCGATCATCCAACTTCATTCTCAAACCCGCAACTTCCTTTTTCCACTCCAAGGTTTACCACAATGCATCTATCAGTGAGTTGTTTGGCTTTGAAATTTGTTGTTGTGTTGTTTTAATCAAGTAAAGAAGTTCATTTTCATCATGCATTCAACTCACAACAATTCAACACAACTTCAATTGTTCTCAAGTCATTTCAACCAAACATGCTGCAACAATTAAACAATTTGATCCAGGTAGTTGTTTTCTTCTTTATTCAACCAAGCAATGATAACTATGAAGTAAATAAAGATTCAATTAAACACACCAACAATCAAAACAAAATGAACACAAAATTTTTGCAAAACCCTCTTGAACTTTTATTTGTGAGGAATGATTACAAATTTTGCTTCGAGAGAAAATCGTATCACAAGGGTTTATCTTCTTCTTGTAGGATTTGGAGGTTTTCAAGTTTGGAGGTTCAAGGTTAAAGGTAGCTAAAGATAGAGGAACTTGGGAATGGAGATTTATGGATTTTCGGCCGGGTGGTTCTTCTCTTGAAAGAGGCGTAAAGATTCATTTCAGAGCACTCCCACCAGTATGACCAATTGATCTTGCCTATGAGCTAAATTATTCACAGATCCTTAAAGTTCAATGAGCACATTATGTATGTTCACTAAATTTGAATTCACTTGATCCAGACTATCATTCCATAATTTATGTCTGTAGTTTATCCATCTCTAGCTCCTTGTCTCTCTTCTCCATGAGCCTTCCAAATTCCTTGAATTGTTCTGTGTAAAGATATTTGAACCGCTCTGCCTTCTGCAGCATGATGGCTTCCATATTTCCCTCTCTCTTTTCTAAAAAGGTCAGCACATCTTCATCCCTTTCGCTTGTTCATCAGAAGGTATTTATTTTTGAGTCCACTTGCATTAGTGTTCTTCTCCTTTCTATTTCTTCTTTCCATTCCTCATCTTCTTTGCTTGAGCATTTGTTCCTACTGCTGTTTCTCTTCAAGTCGCCGTAAATTCCTCTCTGATCTTCTATTGTTGCCCTAATATTTTCTCTCTCCTCCATTTCCTTCTTCAACACACCGCATATCCATAATCTCCACGCATTTTTGATCGCTCTTTGGAACACTCGCTAGTTCGTAAAAGTCTCCCTTGCATCGTAAAGAGAATGACTTAATGGACTTCTTCTTCTATTCATTTCCATCCACCACCGTATCGGGCCCTCTCATCCGGGATTTGTTTCATCCCTAATTGCTTCCTTATTCTTCTTCACGCCTTCTCGCCACTTCCACCATTTCCATTTCTTTCTCATCTATTATTTAGCCTTTATCACCGCCAGTTGTTAAAGGAGGAAACCCAGGCGTGCTTCTTCTCCGCCCATGTCCGTTTAACTCTAGCCAAAATGTAGAGTCTGGTAATTGTTGCTGGATGAGGGATTAGTCCCCTCTTCACATTCTTGTGGAAGCACCTTATTGATGATTCTATTATCTTCCCCACATCGAACTTGTATCCCTTCAGTAGGGCATACAAGATGAAGGCCTCTTTCTCCTTTATAGTGCTCAGATGCTTTGTTGGAATTATAACATAAGCAATGAAATAAAACCACACCTTAGCTTCTTTCATTAATGAGCCTCTGATGATGGATTCATGGGGATTCTTCTTTATTGCATTCCACTTCCTCTTTCCAAATTTCTCTCAGAATTCTACTATCTTCTCATGGTCAGTTCCTCGAGCAGTTTTTTGTACTTATATCCATTCTTAGTATCTTTGATTTGGAAAACTTCATTAACTTTTCTCATAACTCATGAACCCATGTACCTTTGAAGACCCCTGCCGTAATCCGACCGGCTGGCGTATCCAAATCGAAACCCTAGGACGCTCTACAAGCTTATTTATCAAATACATTTCATTAATATGTTGCCATTCTCAAATCTTCGAGGAAGCAATTTCTATTTGGGGCAAGCCCATAAACATTTACAAATTCAATGCAATTCCTTTACAAAATATGCATTTAACCAAAAATGACATTTTATGCCATTTACAACATAATATCCAAAATCGTATTCAGATATAGGTACAAAATAATTTCGAGTTGAACTCCTTGCTTTACAAAACAAATGTCATGCTAAGCAAAATGGTGAGGGATGCATGTGACGGCGACACCGTGAACTTTCTAAATGACTCTGAGCTCCTCGACCTTGGGTCCACTTTCAATCACTTCCTATCACTCGGTACTTGTGCATTGATAAAACAATACACTAAGTATTTTCATGCTTAGTGGTTATATACAGTTCTCTATTCCATTTCACTTCAATACGAATCATGTATTTATCAAAATATTGCCTTTATCCAATGTCTATGTGTAATGTAAAAGATACTTATACAAATACACTTTTTAATATCATTTTTCGCTGGATTGCGATTTCACATATGACTATAGAGTCAACATTCACTTGACTGCATCTGCTTGGTGTAGTAATGGATTTCACATTCAATATTACAATATATCACATATGACTATAGAGTCAACATTCATCATGATCTAGTTTAGAATCCTTTCGTTGTCATTTAGTAGCATGTGATTTCTCACATTAAATATTACACCACATTGGACTATAGAAATTAACATTTACGACGGATTTAGCTAGAATCCCAATCAAGTTTGTCATTCAAGAAAATGTACTCACATTGAACAACTATTTTGTTACCTTCCACGACGTAACTACTGTGAATCCTGGCCATGTAGAACATTCAATAATACATTTCAAATCAATTCTATCTACGCAAGAAATCTCACTTATAACTTAAACACACGCACACATGCAAATATTTGACAAACATTTCGAATACTAATAATTCAAATCAATATATATATATACATTTCGCAAATAGAACTTGAAATGAAAATTGAGTCACAGAGAATTGAACATACTAATTTATCGATCCCTTTTTCTCTCTTTTCGACATACTAAATTCTAGGTCGCTTCGCCTTTCACCCATCTAGTCAAATACAATTTCTCCATTCTTAGTGAACAGAACAATTAGTGTACTAGCGAATATCAGGCGAGTGCGATGCGTTTTAATTTATTTTTATCCTTACTTGACCCCCGTTAATCATTTATTCGGGTCCTTAAACTATGTCAGGGTGTAGAATAAAGTGTTGGAAACAAAAATCCAAAATTTTCTCGTTGTGAATAGTATCTATGTCGTGGCGTACCCAAGGGGTACCCTTTTGGCACCAGGCTCAGCGTGAGCATCCCACGACTTGCGGTGTAGAGGCTCACGCCGCGTGAATTTCCCCACTCGGCGTAGGGGCCCCGAAAATGCCCAGTTTCAGTTTTTGTTGCTTTTTGAAATTTTCTCCAAAAATCCTCAAAATCCCAAAACAAATCATGGGAATCACTCCTAATATCATCCTAAACCAACCATGAGCAAAACCATGGGATGGATTAGTTTTCTAACTTCGAAACATCATTTAAAGAAATCTAAGGTTTTGGATTCTTTACCTTAAATCCCTTTGAAACTCTTTGCCTAGCTTCCTTCTTCCTCCTTGATCACTAGGAAACCAGAGATGGGGATGATCTCCCACCAAAACCTTGATTTCTCCTCAACCCTAGCTCTTCTCTCCCTCTCATGTCTCAACGTTTTTGCTCCAATGAGTATTCTAAGACGAATGTGATCTAATATCACTTACCTTCGAGGCCATGTTTGGCAAATCAAAAGCCATTTTTGGATTTAGGTGCACTCAATTTGTCTTATAGCACATATATCACTTCTATTTGCACTTAGCTTACACTAAACATTTTCTCAATTGACCTAGGTGCCTCATTTTTCATCCAAATTTACCCTTTTTCACTTGGGACTGTTACGGGTTTAATCAATTTCTCATTTTAGCATATAACATTTAATTATATTCTCACATATTCATTTCACTTATCACAATTTAACAATTCATTAGTTTTCTTGAAAAAACCCAAGTTTAGCTCAATTTATACACGGAATATATAATAAAATTATTATAAAATTCTAGGGTATTTGGGCGATTACACCTTTATTTATATGATGAATCTTCTTTCATCTCTGCCATGCTAGCATCGAATTCCCCTAGTGCGCAGTAAACCCGGTGGTTTTGTGCTTGCGAGAACAACCTCGACCCGCTTTTCGATTATCTACGCAAGGGTGAGATGAACTTACCAAACCCCGCCGGAAGTAAATCGCGTTTAGCGATTACTGCCCGCCAAGAGTAGCTTCGCATCGATGAATGCTTTATCATCCTCGATATAGCTTTCTCAACTCTACTTTGTTCGGCTCTTTTCTGCTTTTTTCCTTTCTGAGTTCGGTTTTGTTCCTCTTTACGCCCATACAGTTTACACTTGGCTGGGTTATCTCTATCGAGGTTCGGATAGACCTCATCTTCAATTCTTGCATACTCCTCCATAATCTCATTGAGATTTGGGACCGGAGTTTAGGTTAGCTGCATTGGTGTGATCTCTTTTGGGGTTTAGAGTTTAAGATTTCAAAGAGAGAAGAAAGCGGAAGTGGGTGAGTATGAATGATGTGAGGAAGTGGAAGGAGGTGGCCTTTCGGTTTTGAAACACTCTTCGGTCTTAGCTCAGTAAATGAATGTTTAATATCTTACGTTCATTCCAGCGGTAATGATTAGGTCCTGTGATAACCTTTAGACTTAATTGTGGATTTTATCTTTAATGGCTCTTAAATTCATTGCACCCGAGCCTTTATTATCAAAACATTCATGTCGCGACAAACTTTAGGGTTATCTGATGATGCAATAGCGACAAGAAAAATTGTCTGACATAAATTTGCTCTAATGTTTGTTCCATTTTTATCTGATATAACCATGACATAGAAATTATTGTCGTAACCACAGACCACTACGATCCTTGAAGCGGACCAATTAAATGTCGCTACATTGAGAAGAATATTGCGACACTCTCTTCAGTCATTCAATTTGAGGTTGTGTCGCAACATTCTGACTTTGTGTTGCGACATAAAATTGCCCTTTGAGTGGAGTCAGAATTATTTATGTTGCGACATTCTTTTTCACATTGTGCACAAAGTTTTGTTGCAACATGCAATGAAGTCATCACAAGCTTTTCATCTTGTTGCAGTAAGTGATGTCACGACCTAATTTTCAAGTGTCGCAATAAAGATTTGATTCCTCAAACGTCTAGAAGTTTAAACTACCTTCCAATTCAGTTAATCACCTACAGTTCAATCCAATTATGCAATTCAGGCTTGTGAAAACATATATAGCAACAGAATTTCATCAATTCAATTATGAACAACAATCATTAGCATCAAAATACTCAATCAAAGCATTTAAGCACTTAGCACTTAAAAGTTGTCTAATTAATTAGGCTTTAAAATCATCAAATTTCTCAAACTTGAACTATGCATTATTATCTATAACAAATTTAGAGAGATAGAAACACTCCCCCGTGTAGCTAATTTCTGCACAATTCAATTTGAGGCAGTGTGTTTTATAATAACTTCTGATTCCATTTCATCTTTCCTATCCAAAATAAAAAACACTTTAGCAAATGATTGAATTTCTACAACCAAGGCTTCTAGCAATCAAAAGTAAACTTGAAATCATAAAAGTAATCAACACCAATCAAAGTTAACAAAAATAAAGACTTTGTTTGGGTTGCCTCCCAAGAAGCTGCTCAGTTTAATGTCCTTAGTTAGACACAAGTTGCAAAGTGTCTTCAGTTTCAGTAATTTCCTTCTCCCTTTTCCAAATCTGGATCTGCCTCCTTCATGCTTCCTCCAAGATAATGCTTTAGTCTCTAACCGTTTACTTTGAATTCACCTCTAGATTCAGTTTTCAATGTTACTGCTCCAAAGGGTGTACTTGCTACCACTGTGTATGGACCACTCCATCTTGACTTCAGATTCCTTGGAAATAGCTTTAGCCTGGAGTTGTATAAGAGAACTTGTTCTCCTGCCTTGAATTCTCTCCTTAGATCTTTTGAGTCGCACACCTCGCGGTAATTTCTTTGTAGGTCGGCATTGTCATAAGCTTCATTTCCTTAGCTCTTCCAGTTCATTCATTTGGAGTAGTCTCTTTTCCTTTGCAGCTTGAAAGTCACGGTCGGTTTCTTGATGGCCCGCAGCTTTGTATTCCGAGTTCTAAGGAGATGACAAGGTTTTCCGCACACAATTACGTGTGGGAACATTCCCGATATGAATGTTGTAGCGGGTTACATAAGCCCACAATGCATCGTCAGTTTTATAGACTGTCCTTCTCTTGTTTTTTCTATAGAATTTTCTTGATCTCCCTATTCGAAATTTCAGCTTGTCCATTTGATTGACGGTGATAAGCCAGTCCCATTAGATGTTTGATTCCATATCTGCTCATGAGTTTTGCAAAATGGCTTCTCTCATCACTGATGATTGTTCTAGGTGCTCCAAATCTGCTCAAAATGTTTCTTTGTATAAACCCAACCACTGTGATGGCATCATATCTGGGACAAGCTATTGCCTCCACCCATTTGGATACATAATCCACAACTAAGAGAATGTACATATTGCAAAATGATGAAAGGAAAGGTCCCATAAAGTCTATTTTATGCATATTTGCACCACTAGAATTCCTTGCAAGGGCATTTCATTTCTTTACTTAAGTTTCCGTTCTCGTGAGCATCCACCGATGTTTTACCCATTCAAAACAGTCTTTGAATAGAGTAGGCCAATAAAATCCTGATTAGAGAATTTTCTAGGTTGTCTTGTCTCCTGCAAAGTGTCCTCCATATGGTGATGCGTGACATTTCTCCATAATACTACAGCTTGTTTCCTGGGACATATCTCCTTATGATCATATCTGCTCATCTTACATACGAGTGGTAGATTCGTCCATATATACAATCTGCAATCAATTCTCAATTCCTCCTCTGTTGGTAAATGAGATTCAAATGGCATGACTCCTGAGCTAAGTAATTCACAATGTCTGCATACGGGGTATTTGTCGCGATAACATAAAGAGCTCATCGGGAAATTTTTTGATATTTACATTCGACAATTATCTCAATATAGACAAGTGATGTCTGCTATCACATTGTCACTACCCTTTATCTTTGATCTTAAGATCAAACTCTTGCGCTTGATAACACCCTCTGATGGAGTCTTGGCTTGGAATCTTTCTTTGCCATTAGATATTTAATTGCAGCATGATTAGTGCTTCTGACATGATGAGCTGAATTTTTCACAAGCAAACACCATTGCTAGCATCTCCTTCTCTGTGGTGGAGTAGTTCTCTTGTGCCTCATTAAATGTTTTTTTGGCATAGTATATGGCCTTGAATATCTTATCAGTTCTCTGTCCCAATACAGCTCCCATTGCATAATCACTGGCATCACACATAATTTCAAACTCATTGTTCCAATCTGGTGTCAACATAATGGGAGCTGATACTAATCTGGATTTGATTTCCTAAAATGCAGATCTGCATCATTCATCAAAATCAAAATTTGCATCTTTTTCCAACATTCTACACAATGGTCTGGAGATTTTTGAAAAATCCTTGATGAATCTTCTGCCAAATCGGCCTTTGAAACTTCTTATTCCCTTTACTTACATTTGTAGGTGACATGAGATTTTTATAGCTACGATCTTTGCTTGGTCTGCACTTCGATCATGTGAGAAATCTTGTAACCCAAAACAATACCTTCAGTTACCATGAAATGGCATTTTTCCCAATTTTAACATAGATTTTGTCTTGGCACCTCACAGTATTGTTTCTAAGTTTTTCAAGTAATCTTGGCTTACATCCATATCTTTTGAAGTCATCCATGAATATTTCCATAACCTTTTCCACCAAGTCGGAAAATATAAGACATCATACATCTTTGAAGGTGGCAGGAGCATTACATAATCCCGATGGCATCCTTCTAAAGGCAAAATTGCCATAGGACATGTAAATGTTGATTTCTCCTGATCTATGGAATATGCAATGCGGTTATAACCATAATATCCATCAAGAAAACAGTAATGGGAGTGCCTTGCTACCCTGTCCAGCATTTGGTGAATGAAAGGAAGAGGATAATGGTCCTTTTTGGTAGCAGTGTTAAGTTTCCTATAGTCTATACATACTCTCCATCATGTCACAGTTCTTGTAGGAATCAATTCATTCTTCTCATTTATGATCACAGTGAACCCTCCCTTCTTTGGAACCACATGTACTGGGCTCACCCAAGAAGTTATGCAGTTGCATATATGAAACTGCATTTAGCCATTTGGCACTTCTTTTACGACTACTTCTTTCATTCACGGATTCAGCAGCTACTCTGATGTTCTCACGGAAGTTCTAACATTCTCCTCAGCGGGATCTTATGTACAGTTAAGAGGATTGATTACCTCAAGTATTCTATAGACCAAGCTATTGCTTCTTTATATTTTTTGAGAGTCTCTAGCTGTTTTTGCTCTTCCAGCCTAGTTAATCCAGCTGAAATGATAATTGGATTTTCTTTTTCTTGTTCAAGAAGGCATACTTTAAATGTTCAGGAAATTCCTTGGTATTGCCTTTCTGACTTTTGTTTTCTTCTGCCTTTTCTTCATAACAGGTTGGACCTTCTGCAATTTTTTTCTAACCGAATGCGAATCTTTTAATTTAAAATTGGAGTTTAGAATTTCAAGTTCAAGATGCTCAAGATACTGGAAATTCATCATTCACATTCTTTGAATTCTGAAAATGACAAGCAGTGGCTAGTTCAGAGCTGACGGAATTTTTGTTTCTACAATTTCACAATCAACACTACTGAGTTCTGGTTGTTTCAAACTGTGATTGAGATTGAAGTGCAGCAGCCGTCTCAACCTTGAAGTCAGGTCCTTTTTCCACATCAATCAATGTTGCCTGTTACAGAATGGTCTTCCTACTTGATGGTGGGACTTGTTTGTCTTATAGGATTAATGACCCTGAAAGTCCCTTTAGAAAGACAAATTTCCCCACTTTGATAAACACATCTTCAAGGATGCCCTCAGGATGAGCTAATGTTCTATCTTCCATATGCAGGGTGATGGCCGTGGGAGTGAGCTCCCCCAAACTTAATCTTTGAGCAACAGACAGAGGCATCAAGTTGATGTTAGCTCCAGAATCACAATGGTCCCACTGCTCGACATCCTCAATTTTGCAAGGGTATGAGTAAATGCACAGATCACGCATTTTCTCTGGTAAGGTCTTACGAGATCAGCACCTTTGCCAGTTCTTTGTTGAAGCTCACTATCCCTTCCTCAATAATCTTTCTTTTTTTGCTCAATATATCTTTCATGAATTTTTCATATTGAGGCCTCTGAGTTAATGACTCTAAGAAAGGAATGTTGATCTCTATCTTCTTAAACATGTTTGCAGGCCATAGAGAATTTCTCTTCTGGCTTTGCTGCGGTCTTTGAGGAATGGAACTCGAGGATTGTAGCTTTAACTTCCTCTTTCTTCCCTACTAAGCCAGTTTGCATTTACTGTTGTTTTAACTCTCGGCGGTTCTAAAGCGTCTTTGCTCAAGTTCCTCTCCTATTTCTACTTGGTTCTCTTCCTCAGTGTCTCTCTTTTCACCTCTCCTTTCATCTAGCTCTTTGCCACTTCTCAGAATTACTGCCATACGATCATTTTGGATTCTTTAAATTATTAAACTTGGAAATGAATCTTGACTCTTCTGCCACAGCTTAGGCGGATTCCTCTCTTATCTCAGGACTCTTCAGAGGCATTGTTGTTTATGAAACATGATTATGTTATTTGAGTTTTCAAGGTCATAAAATTTCTTTTCATGCAGATTCAGAATCCTTTTGTGTTTCTGACATGAAATGAAGCATCTGATCTTCAAAGGATTGAGTCCTTTTCTAAACATGATAATCTCCTCTATTGTCCACTTTCTTTTAACATTTGTTCTTGGGACACAGAGAGTGAGCATAAGCTTCTTCATTAATTACGTCCAGAATCTAGGGCCCTACCTTGCTCCTCCACCATATGAAAAGTTTTCATGGTTCCTTAGTGCTAGTGTATAGTGTGTTGGCAAGTTGGGGTTAGGCTTGAAGTGATAACTTCTTTGCTCGTTCATATACTTTGTCTCCTCAACTTGATAGGGCTCTTCTCCAACTAGTTCCTCAGTACTTCTTCTAATTCTTTCATCTACTGCTCCCACTTCATGTGTAGTGTACATTCTTCTTTCATTGTTTCCCAGTTTGTTCATCAATGCATCCAACTTTCCTTCTATGGCTGTCATTCTATCAAGCCCAATAAGACCATTTCCCTTCAACCTGTTGCTACTCCCTGAAGCTTCAAATGGAGCCTTGTAGTTTCATTTGGCAAGGTCTTCAATCAGTTGTCATGCCTCCTCTGCATTTCTTCTTTTAAAAACTCCACAACAGGATGCATCAATTATACCCTTAGAGGCATAATTCATAGCATGATAGAAAATATCCATCTCGTTGCAGTGAGATATATTTCCATGCATGGGTTGTCTTCGTGATCTTTTGAATCTCTCCATGCGGTGTAGAGGCTCATCTTCCTATAAACGAAGACAATTATTTCTCCTCTTCTCTCAGTAGTGAGAGTTAGAGGAAAGAGTATGCTCATATAAGCTTCCACCAATTCTTCCCAGTATTCATTAATCCACATTTAGCAATGAATCGAAACCATGTTGCTACCACATCTCTCAATGAAAAGGGAAGAGGTTGTAGCTTGATTACTTCTGGTCTCACCCATTCAACTTGACTGTGTTGGCCATCCTCATGAATATTCCCATATGCTCATTGGGATCTTCAGAGGGGTGACCTGTGAACTAGTGTTGTTGCACCATAGTAATCAATGCTGGTTTCAACTCAAAATTGTTTGCTTTAATTGCAGGTTGTCTTACTGCAGAGTATTCTTCTTGGATAATAGGCCTCCAAAAGTCCTCTATGGTATTAGGCCTATGATTTCTCTCTACTTCCTCTTCTTCTTCTGGAATAGTCAGCAATCTTTCTCTCTAATTTTCCATTTTCTAGATTCTGCACTATTGATTCTTCTCGGTCTGTGAGAGTCCTCTCCAATTTCGGTGTCACAGAAACCCAACAGTCCACGCTTTTAGTCTTCTATGCATTTAAATTCTTGAAAGTAGAAAGCAGATTGAGATCAAATGGAGTCAGTGGTATCAAAAACTATATATCTATTTAGGCTTCCAAAATTATCAGTAGCTTATTCGACCCTCTTATTAAAAATTGTTTTGCTTCATTTTACGAATTTTTGTAAAAAAACTTGAAAAATGTCCAAATTAACATCTCTCTATTTTGAATATTGATTTTAGGAAATTCCTTTGATCCTAGACAACGAACAAAAAACTTGTTGACAGATTTTGTAGAGATCAATTTTCCACTCTTACCTAAAGATTTATTACCTAATCGATAAAGGCACCAAAAACTTGTTTAGACCAAATAGAACTTGTATGCTCATAATAAAATGAGATTTTACCAATGAATTTATTTGAAGAAGATTTAGTTTGTCACTCTAATCTTTGCAAGTGCACATATCATTAAGAAATAAAAGTGGACCTATAAGTCCGGATATCGTTCCCATATAGATTGAAAAGAATTTAAGTTCAACTCACCACAGAGCCTTTCGAGTTCCACACTATTTGAACTACCATTTCATAAATTTCGATAACCTAACTGAAATTCCTTATCTGAAATTATATACATATATAAAAAAGAAATAACTAAATCCTATACCTAAAAATTTGGATGAACCGCTGTGTCTTTGGGAAGTAGACACGGGATTTCCTTTGTTGTGAAATTATCAATTCCCTCTGACATAATCTAATTATTATATCATGAATTGGAATTTGAAATTGTCGAAGAAGCCCGAGTAGTATGGTTGGATTTCTCCCTTAACCATACATTTCAACGATTGAGTCATGTTCATTTTGAAACATGTCTAACCAGTGCTTGTAATCATAATTTCTTTATAAGATACGGAGTGTTTTTCTTTTCGATACTTCGCACCCGTTTTTCTTATATTTGCGGATGTCGTCGCCGAGATCTTAAGGGTTTCTCCTTTCATTGATTAGATCTAAGCTAACAGGGATCAAGATCATTCCTCGAGACCAAGAAATCTCTAATTGATTAAATTGATAGATCCACTAAATTAATTCTCAAACCATGAGTAAATTTAGGATTTATCTAAATATGCCCTAAAGAGATTCATTAGATTCTTTAATATTAGTAGGATACCCCAAATACTTGCATCCATGCTCTAAAGAATCTCAACTCTATATCACTCGAGGCCTCCTTGAATCGAAACCCGATACTTGGTCCTTTATGGGTATAAGTTACTAATGTTGGGAACAATTCACTTCATGAACAACACCATTCAAATAAACTCAAAATTCTCAATCTAAGAAATCTCTTTCTAATTGTGCAGGAAATACCATAACTAACAAAAGATCTTTCCTAGTGGAAGTTGTGTTTCTCAAAAGCCCGAATCTGATGAACAAATCTTACAGTCAGAAATTTCCAATGCAACTATAATCAGGCGAAAAGTAATTCCAGCTTTTATTTAGACTTCATTAGATTCAAGCGGTAATCATAATTGATCTTGAAAAATTTAGCTCGACTTCTAAACTTGAACAATTCAGCATTTTGAGTCGATCAAAAATTGAAATTTTAAGCCAATCTAATCTACCAGAAAGAAAAATAAAAGAAAACAAAGAAAAAATTTAGCTAAAGTCCTCACATTTCCCCGATTCTCTGGTTTTAAGGTATTGACTACCTCGCTCTCAAATTTTTTGGATTTATAGAGCCTGGAAGTTTGAATTTAATTCGAGGCTGTTATCAGATCACAAAAAATTATGGCCCAGTCCATTCTGCTGTGCGTGACTGAAAGTGTTGTTGTGACATAGTTTTAATTCTTTATACGCAAGTCTCACATTTGCGATGTAATAGTCACATTGCGACACTTGCTTCATGTGCATCTATTCTTAGATTGATCGAAAAAGTTTCCTTAGTTCTGACATTATTATTTTCTTCAACATATTCGTGCATCCGACCAGTTTCTCTTTGGCTCTTAAACAATTGGTCATGTGCAAGGTTTGTCGTTCTATCCGTTCACGTGATACTACCAATCCTTATGTGTGTTTCTTGGAATAGTTATGTTGCGACATGACAATTGTATGTGTGACATTGTTTAGCGTAATGAAACTTCTTCAATTGATGTCGGCGGCTGGTTTTTATATGTGACGACATTTGCATTAGTTCTTGTTGTAGCAATGTTTCTTGTATTATCAGCATTTACGCCGACCGGGAAAGTCTGTCAGCGATAAGTCTTCATCACAACTTAACCTGATTTCTTGTTGCAACTTCATTTTGATGTTGCGACATAGTCTCTTGGTGTTGTAGATGTTTTTTGTCGCAACCAAGTTTTTATGTCGCGACAAGACTTTTTGTATTCAGCTCATCTTTATTGTAGCCAACCCGATTAACACGTATTGACAAGACCTCTCTTCCTTATTGTGGAATCTTTGTCGCGACATAAGCAGTTGTCTCGGCCTTGTTTTATCAATGTTCAGCTTATCTTTGTGTCGTGACCTTAAGATCCATGTCGCGACATAGAAATATCTCTTCAGCTTTGAAGTATGTCGCAATATTGGATTCTTTTATTGTGAACAGGTCAGTTCATTAAGAAAGCATCACATGTCGCGACCTCGTTTATCTGTCGTAACCAGCGTCTCTTCTTTCTTGGCGTAACATATCTTTTTACAATAAAGTCTTTCTCACGAGAAGCTCTTCCTCTATCTCAACAAGCTTTTTCATGTTGCAATAATATATTATTGTGACGAATATCCCTTATCGCAACTTCTGCCGTCTTTTAATATCAAATTATTTTTAAAGCGTGGAACTAAGTGTCAAGCATTATATTCTTTGTGGGAGTCTGGATCATTTCCATGAAGTGGTTTCCTAGGTGATCCTTGGGATTGCTCTCCAGAAGAATATGGTTAAAGTAAAATCTGGGGGTTGTGATTGATTGATTGAGTAACCAATTAACTTAACTATTTTAAAACAAGAAGGAATTGAATGATAAGTTCATAGGTTTCACTCATAGTCGATCGAGTAACACCACCTCTTATTCACAATCTCATCTAGGAGCCATTGATAGATGGGTCTTGGCGAAGATGCCTTAACATTAAAAGCTCTTTTAAAACGAACGATTGAGCGATAACAAACACTTGTTCAGATGAGTTGTTTGGACTCTTAGCCTGCATTTGCGATCAGCTGTGTGCTAGAGTCTCTGTTTACGTTGTCAGAAAATCACCAAACTAAGGTTTTATAAGATTTCCATAAGTGTTTAGCATGTTTGTCCCATTGACACGAGGTGAGGGTTACTGTACGTAGAAATTGAGTTCCACCGTTAGAACCCTATCATGGGGGTTTAGAACTCCATTGAAACTAAGAATCGATTCATGGTTAATAAAACACTAATTGTAATTGTGACTTTAGAAATAACACTTCTATTGCAAGGTTGGGATATCAAAAGCACAAAATCCCGTAAGAAAATACCGATTTATATAAACCAACTGAAAGATTACAAGTAATTAAAGCTTCGAGAGTCGAAGAAGAGACAGTACTCTACTCTATAAACTCTGTAAAAAATGGAGAAAAACTTAACACCCTAAGTCAGGCCCTGCGCATCGACCTCTCTTTCTCACCCTCTAAATGACGCCTCTGATCCTCGTTGTCTGCAGTGGTGATAGGCGGACTAGCGTGCCTTGCACCAAGATTGAAATTACTCCAGTCCATGAGATTGCGTTAGTACGGTACCGATGGGGTAGTGCGGTACCAAGAAAATTGTCTTTGACCTCTCCGACTGGCAGTCTGGGAGTGCTGATGTGACAAGATGCTGCGCCTCACGTAATGGTGCTTGTTTTGATAAGTGTGAATACCGTACCCATGCCTCACTTGCTGCTCCTCTTCAATGTGGCACTACGGGGCTCTGAAACGGGTTGTCAGCGATGATCTACATTTGTTCTCTGGGAATCAAATTTCTGCAAAAAAATTATTGCAGGGACTCAGAAAAGAGCCTACTGCGCGTAAAACAACAGAAGCAGATCAAAGCACCTATTCTACACAAAATGAGAGCAAAAACATGAGAATTTTGGGGCATTGAATCTCTCTAAATGTTGCACTTTATTATTCCTTCCCCAACTACAACTTGCTGATCACGCTCAAGATTTGAAATAGTGCTTAGTGATTATGGTTTCAGCAAAATACGTAAGATGCGATTAAGGGAATGCAAGTTTCCATGGGAAAATAAACCTGATGCTATAACTTTGGCGAGAGTATGCAGCAAATCGAACTTAAATAAACACCATAGTCTGTAATGTTAAAATAACAAATGTTACCAAAGGAGATACTCATATAGGACCGCGGATCTACGAGAAGAAAGGCTAATGATCTGTGAAATGATTTACATTATCTGTAAATATTTCAGTATCATGAATTAACATATGAAGTCAAGAGAAACATCGATGTAACTAAAATCAAAAGGTCTTTTAAGCCATGTGACATGATTTACCTGAAATAGGGCTTATAGAAACAAAATAGGTGTTGGCATGACGTGTTTGAGTCTCTACCCGAGTGCAGCCTGCATATTCTAACCCAATGCTACTACTCTACATCCTCCCTATCATCGGAAGTCGAAGAAATCGTCTTCATCCACAGTCATCCGGCTTGTCACACACTCCCTTTCGAGTCGGGAGGAAGATCATCTTGGCAATGATTTCTGCCGTAGATGTGACCCTCGAGCTGAGAGGCTTGTGATCCGATTTATACGCTTCCTCGAGTGCAAATGAACCATCCTTTGATTCTACGCTCCATCATTTTCAAGGGGGATGTACTAAGTAGACCAAGAGCTGACGACAATGAAGCCCGAAATAGTGAAGGGGATGGATGGCGAGCCTTGTGGAGCCGGCTTGGCTTTTGCTGTATGGTTTGTGATGGGCCCCAGTCTAGGAAGGACTCTCTTTTCTCTACCAGAGCCCCTTATTCCCACAGCTTCCACAAGGTTTGTAACTAAGGTCAGGAATGGAATATGCACATTTTTCGGTTGGGGACCTCGAAAGTCAATAATACACTATGACGAGCATAGTGATAATTTTCCGAGTCATTACCTACGTACATAAAAGTGAATTTCTTCCTTTCTTCCAACCTTCTCCTTTCAGCCCGGCCCAATCATATTGTGAATGACTTTGTTCATCAATGCATACTCGGGTTTTAATTTCCGGGATGAACTCCTTGCACCTGAAAACCTCCCATGGAGTGCGGGTTGGTCTTGGCGTGGTATTATAGAACCAAAGCGGCATCGAGGGCTGCGTAATGGCCACACGAGAGGGTAAGGTCGGTCATGTGTGGCAGGGCGGACATAATTCAACGATTGAGCTATCGAATCAGGGCTAACCATTAACTGTTTCCCCAAAATTGTAGTCTCCAACAGGGTGTCTACATTATGATTTTCTCTCAAGTTGGAGTAGAATTCCCTGACCATGGTCGGTAAATAACCTTTTACCTCTTCACCAACAAATTGCAGATTCTACTCCTGAATAACAACACGGATGGGATGAGTGAACAAGAACGTGTCAATTCTCATTCCCGCTCTGTGAACCGCCTTTCAATTGATTGAACCCCTTTTCCTGCTCGATTCGACGGTGTGAACCTTAGCACTTAATTTCTGTGCCGGCTACCCTTTGGCTTCCTCGCTCTCACGATGGGAATCTTCCGCTTCCCCTTGCCTTTCTTTACAATCTGCGACGCATCAGCCTTCCGTTTTTTCACGGCTCGCTCCATAGAAGAGCTAGGAGCCTTCCCTTTCCCAGTGTTCTTCGATCTTGCCATAGATATGGCCAAAATGGCGAATATAGCAAAAATGGCCCGTACACACACAATGGTCTCGGCAAACCCGTCTCACAACAATATCGACTCACATCTTTCCGTCGATTAGAATCTTCCCTCCCATACAGTCGGCTGCGGATGCTAATCCACAGAACATGAGCTACTGACAGAAGCCGCAGCCAAAATCCCATGTGAACATAGTGAAAATCCATTCAAATTACTCGAGGAGATGAGGCACTTACCACGGCGATGCAATGCTGAGTCTCGCGTGTGAAGCGTAAATGATGCGGTATGGTATGGGAACTGCTGGAAGGCGTTTGACTGGGTTTGCTTTGGTAGAGGGAAAAAATTAGGTTAGGGTTTCTCTTATATAGGAGTTAGGGAATTGGAGATGAAAGGGTTCAAAATTTGGGAGAAAAAAACCCTAAAATGGACCATTCACGCACGATGGAATGGGGTACCGGTAAGTGTGGTGGAGTACCAAGAGTGTCTTCTTTGGGTTTTGTATTTGAAATCTCGATACCGATGGTGTGAGTACCGGTACCACTTGGTACACTACCTGTTTCTGGGTTGGTCAGGTACCCAGTAGGTGATCTGAGTGCCCCTCTTTTTTGGCAGCAGGATCAATTTATAGAACTTTCCAGAATGCTCTACATCTTGGATTTCACTAGATGCTCACTTCTTTCCCTGCTTCATACCCCTTTCAACTTGACTTGTGTTCACGGAACTGTGTACTACACTCTCTTGACACCTTCACGCTTACCTTGGAGTCCGCTATACTCCTCGTGATCACAATTCCTAAGGTTCGAACATAATTGGTAATTCAAGGCTCAAGATGGGTGCAAAGGGTTAACTCAATATGATTTCAAAGTGTAACACATAAATAATGGCCTAAAATCATCTTTCAGCTACGTATGGGTGTTCCTCAGAGAATACGATGCATGTAGTTAATAAGGAATGCTAAAACAATGCACAAGCTGAAGTAATAGCAAGCAAACAAAATGAGCTTGAGGCAGAAAATCAATGACTTGTGTAGTAAATAAATGAGAGTGATACCAATCAAGATTGACTATGGAGAATAGAACAGATTTGGGGTCGTATGGTCCCAAATATGAAAAAAAAAAAGTTGTGCATGTCGGTTATTGTGTAGGTGCAGTGAGACTATATGGAGTCTGGGTCATGCGTTTGCCCCTCTAAGTCGAGTACCATACTAAAAAAGAAACCGCCGTCGAAAAATTTTTTTGCATGCACTTAACATGCACTTAGCTCGACTAGTGTATGCCCACCCTGCCATGGGAGTAAGCATTGCTCTCAATGTACACGAGGACACACCTTGATGGAATAACGAGAGAAGGCAAAGGCGTGGAACTACGTGAAAATGTTAGGGAGGGATGGATGGCGAAATGTGTTTGGTTTTTCTTTTTTCTTTTTTTAATGAAAAGAGCGAATCTGAGAAAGAAAAGAACCTCATACAAAGGTAGGATAGAAATTACGTTGGAGGAACATCCCGGTATAGAGGATCTACCAGTTCCTCACTACTCCCGGTGAGTTCGAGAAATGGCTGCGTTGGCCGTGGCTTGTAGGTTTCCGATTTTGATTCTCAATCTCCGCTCGCCATATGGGTGCAGAAAGCAACCTTGGCGATAAACGGGCGATACCTAAACGAAGTTTTCCTGGAAAAATGTGCAAATGAGAGCTGTACAACAATACCTATTGGTGAGGTTCAAAGGTCTTCCGAACAATGGTCTTGTCATGGAATAGCTTGAGCCTCTCTTTACTTATAAGGTTGTGAGCTCATACGATTCCCTTTGCAATTCATCGGCTTCGTTCATATCACGTGATCGCTATTTATTTACTGACGAATCAAAATTAAGAGTTTTGGCGATATGCCTGTGTTCCATTCCATAGGCAAATGACAGGCCTTTCCATAAACTAGCCCGATAAGGAGACATACCCGAAGAATAGTCTTAAAAGCGATGCGGTAAAGCTAGCGTCGGTTAATTAGGCGACCAATCCTTGGTGAGCGTAGTTTTTCAAGTATATGTTTGATCTCACATTAGCTAATTCTTTGACATTGATTACGTGGGTGAGTACGTCGTGAAACTTTGTGGGTGACTCCATGCTTTTCAGCAAATTCTCGAAAAGTCGATTACAAAATGGGCCCACAAGTCACTAATGATTGCATGAGGCACTCGAAGCGAAAAATGTGTTCTTCGAAAATTTCAAAACAACCTTGTGGTCATTAGTTCTTGTTGGAATGGCCTGCCAGCCAAACATAATCAGGCGCAATAAAATGTAAAGTACCCACAAAAGGGGAAAAGGCCCATGATCTAAACCTAGCAATCGAAGGTTCAATGATTAAAATAGGAAGTAGAGGCATAAATGATTCTCTTTGTGACCCCTCTGGTGTTGACACTTAGAGCGCGAGTTTGAAGAAAAAATCAAAGCGATCCTTAAAAGATTGGGCAGTAAAGCAGGCTTGTAGGATTTTGTCCGCCGTTTTTCTTGCGGAGAAATGCCCTCCATAAGCTTCCAAGTGGCAGAAGGTGATTACCCCAATTTGATCGTCATTGGATACACCGTCTGTAAAATAAAATCGGGATAGTATTTAAGCGAATATGGGTCATCAAAGTAGTATTTTTGTAGCTGTCCACCAAAAATTCCTCTTTTGCTAAGAGGTCCGTGGGTTCGGAATTTGTCTTGTCACTAGATAGTTTACTATGTCCCGCCGTAGGCGGTGGACAAGAGAAAAAGTTGCTCATTAGGAAAGTATACTTTATGGGTATGCCTTGAGTGGATTTCGAAACTAGCAGAAGCACGGGTGATCGGGTACCACATTCTCGACTCCTTTCTTGTCCTTAATAAGTGGAGTGATTCTTGACAAGTAGGATCCACTGATCAAATGAGGCTTAGTGTCACCTTTCCCGGAGGCAAATTCTTATTGCATGAAGATGGTGACGGAGATACTACGATGTGCGACACAAGCTTTTCTAGGGTAAAGGCAGCGATGAAAACTCTTTTTCGTAGTTGTGTAATTGGTTGGCGAATCTAAGTCTTCTTTGGCATAGTAGATCTAAGCTTTTATCTTCCACTTTACTAACGTACATAGCATAATCACTAGCGTCACACATGATCTCGAAGGGAGTTGATTGGGGATCGCGTGATAGGAGGGACAACATAGTTTTTAATTTATCAAAAGCATATACGAGTCTCACGACCATGAAAGGGCGTCCTTGGCAAGCCAAATTGCCTGAGGGACGGGCGATTTCTTTGATGAGTTGGAGATCAGCATCGACTTGGCTTTGTCCGCCCTCTGTTCCTTTTTCGATACTATGTGGCTGCACGATCCCTTGTGTCTGTAAACACTTCTCCCCAGAGAAATCGGCACTAAATTCTTCTCTGGCACATCTCAATACCTTAGTAGAATTCTCTAGACATCCTCATGGAATCTCCAAAAGCAGAGAAGTAGATCGTAGTAATCTAAGATGGGTTCTCATCATGTGCGAAAATCCCATCATACTCCTCTGAAGGCTAGCACGTTGCATAATCGAAGAGCATTTTCCTAAAGGCAAATGTGCGAAAAGAGGCGGTGAACGTGGTTTTCTCTTTGATCTTCTAAGGCTATCTCAATTTGATTGTACCAGAGTGCCGTCGAAGAAAACAATAAAATTCATGCCTGTAACTCTCCCGACATTCGATCCTGGCTTGGTGAAATGATCTTTCCTAGTACCTGCATTGATTTTCCTATAGTCTATGCACACCCTCCAACCTGTAGTGACCCGAGTGGGAATTAGCTCATTGTGTTCATTTTCTACCACAGTGACCTCAGATTTCTTAGGAACTACTTGGGTTGGACTGACCATGTATCTATGATAGGGTAAATAACACCTACGTTCAGCACTTTTAAGACCTCTTTCTTGACCACTTCTTTCATAGTACTTGGGTTCAACCATGTCATTTGTGGTTGTCTAGAGGTTGACATTCTCTTCAAGTGAATCATTGTGCGAGATCAAGGCTAATATTCCTTAATATCTGCAATTGTCCATCATATGGCGATTTTGTGGGTTCTCAATATCTCCAAAAGTTTATTCTCTTGATCTAACTCTAAAGAGGAAGATATGATTACAGGGAAAGTTTCTTCTACCCTAGGAATGCATATTTGAGATGCGATGGTAAGGGTTTCAATTCAAGTTTAGGTGGTTTCTCTTCCGAAGGTAACACACTATCCTCGATTGGTGGCAATTTCTCAAATTTAGGTGCCCACCCATTTGCTTCCAGTACCTCGCTGTGCTCAATTATGGAGTGCAGAAACTCTGATTCAGATGTGGTTACCTCCTCGACCCAACTTGGGCTTACTAGACAAGACATGAG